>OZ023164.1:27060027-27378907 GCA_963678695.2 Diplodus puntazzo
GAGATTGTACATAAAGTCACAGCCTTTGGACTGTCACAGAGTGGAGTTTTAATAAACTGTTGTACCATCTGAGGGAGAACTCACAGCATATTAGCTTGAATACTAGTTCTGGCAGCCACCGCCATCAGTGCATGAATGCATGTATGAATTAAAATGACTGAAATGCCCTAAAATGTAAATGTTCTCTGTGTTTGCATCTTTGCAAACAAAGTGATTGCTATGATGTGTATTAATGTGTGTAAGAGTGTGTTCACGTGTGTGTCAATCAGGTGTATGATTCGCGTGTTGGACTCTTTTGGCACTGAGCCGGACTTCAATCACGCAGCCTGGGCCAAACAGCACAACCTGACAAGTTATTTTGGCGGCCTGAGCCTGATCCCAATGCAGTTCAACACCATGTTTCGTATGTTTTCTGTTTCTTGCTCAGCACCTCATTTTCAACATATTGCTTATTGACCAGAAATCATAACTTCTGTCGATGTATCTTCATGACGGTGTTCTCTCTCACTGTGAGCAGCTCATACACCGGACAACACATTCCTGGGATTCGTGGTGCAGCACCAGCTGAGCTCTGAAGAACGTCAGCGGCTCGAGTCCACCAAAAGACAAAACCAGGCGCTTGTGTATGGGAAGCGTGCCACGTTTTGGAAGGTAACGATACACAGAGATTTGAATAGCCTGCACTTATTTCTTGTATAAAACATTCATTTGAGAAGGATCCAGGGAGGATACAGTTTCTAGATGTAGGCTGCTGTGGAGAGAAAATTATATTTTTAATTCAATTTTTATTACTTGTTGAGAACACAGTTTTGATTGCTTTTGCATGTCCTGCAAAAACTTCTGTCACCTCACCCTACCTTTCACGTAGTTACCAGTTTGTGGATGTCGTCTGTGGGTGTTTAGTAGTCTGCTGGTCCCCCCCTTGTCAGCCAGACATACCCATAAAAGACACACTTGGCAAGGTAGAGGTATAATTTGTGCCATGTCCACTGATTGATTTTCCAGCAGGCCAACCTTTGTTTCCTCTGTTGTTATGCCGCAGGATAAAGAGGCTTATCTGGACGTCATCCACAAGTACTTAGAGATCCACGGGACAGTTGATAACACCGCTTCAATTCCAGCCTATGTAAAAAACCATGGCATTGTCAAAGGCAGTGAGGTACAGGTCCTGCTGAGAGAGAGCAAGGTGAGTGTATGAGCGATCGCCCATTTCACATCAGGTAGGTTCACTTAGCCTCTGTATTTTGTTGACTTTGGCATTACTCCATCTATTTAAAGCCATCTGCTGTATGTGTGAAAATAACTGCTGCAAAAAATGAAACCAACGTTTTGTGGAAAACATTTCTCTTTGCCACAAACTGGGCTTTCATGTTTGATGAAAGCGACAAAATAAATATATAACCAAAAATTCAATGAAGTGAACTCTGAACCAACCCTTGACTTGAAAATGTCCTGTTTTTGTTTTTTTTTTGTCCACGACTCTTCTTGACAAAAAGGCAGAAAGTCAAATTTAAGTTGATTTAAGATTTATAGATCACAGCTGTGTACATTTTTATACATGAGGCTCCCTGATCACACATGGCAGACTGTGTGAATGTGACAAGCGTTTCAAAGTGCTATGAGGGTCTGTAGACTGGAAAAGCGCTATAGAATTGCAAGTTTATTTAAAATAAGTTGCAAACAACGACGCGGTACATGACACTATATGTCACAGGCTGTATATTTTAATGAGCTACCAGATATTTTAATGAGCCACTGACAGGTTCAAGGCAAGCTTATTTGCTGCAGTGGTAAATATATTATAAATGAGTTCTGTGTCTTGTTTTAGCTGACTTAAATTCCTGTTTCATATGTATGTGTTTGCATGAAATTATTCAAGGTAACTTGCTGCATACGTGTGTACTATTTATTTTACTTGTTTAATTAACATGAAGTTATTGTCGTATGTTTTTTCCCTGAAGGGGCACTGAAAGGATAGAGATTGCACTGGTAACAAATAATAATAGGTGTCCAAATAAATAAATAGATTTTTAATTAAATCTTAATGGACTCTAAGTTGTCCCATTAGTACTGTCAACATCAATTACATCCATTGATCATATGAGAATCTGTTGTATTTATCATGTGTTAGTGCTGCGGTAGTGTGGTGATCATTCCCTAGATTCAAAATAATGTTAATTCTAGAAAAATTGTGAAAAATTGTTATGTACGAAGGTCATAAATTGATGTTAATTGGTTTCCGAGCTGTTAAAAAACGCCTGGGGGAACTACAAACACACTGCTCAGCAATATCAAATAATCTGTATGGGATCTAAACACTATGTAAGCAGCGTCACGCTAATTTTACCATTATTCAACATGTTGTGTTGGTGTTTGGAAAAACTGGATCTGGACTGAGTTGAATCTAGCTCAGCTACAACAAGAATGAATTTTTTTCTTTTAGTTTGGATTCACATGGCATTAGTTTGTAATGACAACTCTTCCTGCCTGTGGGAGCTGAATTTATAATTTATTTTCCTGGTGTTTGCTGGCACCATGTGGTGGCAGTAAAGAAGTGTAGTTGGTTCACATGTAAGTACATTGTATGTGTTAAGGGACCTAAATAATGGAGGAAGGGTCATTATGTCACTGAATCTTGATTTGGTGCCAGGCTGTGGTGCCAGCTGTATTGAGGTCTATGGGAGAAACACACTTAAACCTACATTGTATGACCTCTGATGAAGAAATGACTCCAGAAAATGAAATAAAACACCTGAGAGAGGGTAACCATGGATGATGATGACCAAACGGGGCACGTTGGATCGATTAGATTGAAAAAATTAAAATGTGTCAGGAAATTCTGCGCTGATGTTTATCTGTGGTCTGTTGTAGGTTTTTGTGGGACTGTCTTTCCCTTATGAAGGCCCTGCCGCACTGGAGGCCATAGCCAATGGCTGTGCTTTCCTGAACCCCAGGTTAGACCCTCCGCACAGTCGGCTGAACACAAAGTTCTTCGAGGACAAGCCCACCATCAGAGAGGTCAGGTCCTTTAAATTGTTTCTTGTTTATGTGTAAATTAATGTGTATCTTCTTGATGCATAGAACCCCACACACTTACATTTTGACCTAGTTAAGCTAATTTTCTTTTCCAAATAAAACTGTGCTGCAGGTGTCATCACAGAATCCTTACGCAGAGGCGATAGGAGAGCCCTACGTATGGACGGTAGATATGCAAAACTCCACAGATGTGGAAAGAGCTCTCTCTGGTATCCTAAATCAGACTGTAAGTACCTTCTAAATATGGCTCCAAATCTACCTATCTTAAGAGCACAACAGAAATACAGAGAAGAATCCGTTTGACAAATCAGTTCTTGAATGTACATTTCAGATTGAGCCCTACCTTCCCTATGAGTTCACCTGTGAAGGGATGCTGCAGAGGGTCAACACCCTGATTGAAAAACAGGTCAGAGGAGTGTTGATCGAGGGGTTGGGAAAAGGGTCAGATTTGTAATAAGGGGGTAAAAAAAAATGCTGCTTTCTTTATCTTCTCATGTTGTTCTCATTTTGGCCTCAGGACTTTTGCAACAATGAGACTTGGCCCCCACTGAGCGCGCTCCAGGTTGTAGTGGCAAAGGTCAACACTTCCTGTAAACAGGCCTGCCAGGAGAAGGGGCTCATCTGTGAACCTGCGTTCTTCCCCCACCTGAACAGTGCCAACAATCTCGCCAAGTCAGTTCACAAATGCTACTTTGCATACACATGAATGCAATCAAAAAAGCTGAATGTATGAAACTTTTGGCTCCCCCTTGTGGCAGTTCTGTTTCTCTGCCATGAGGTCAACATAGCAGCTATAGCAACATCCAGAAGCATAAAAATATGAACAAAAAACATGTAAACCAATAAACAGGCCTCTTCAGGATAAAATCTGAGTTGTGTTAGAGTTTCTAGGGGTTAAAGAATAAACATAGTTTCCCCGCTAGAATGATGTGGGGCAGCTAAGAAAATACAATAGGGCCGAAAGAGACCAGAGTTTCTGGCTAAGGGGATGAGGTTCTCAGTGTATTAGGGGCAGATTCAGAATGAATGTGAGGGCCCCCTGGGTGCCACTCCCCACCTCTTTTAAGCCTTGACTAAAAGGGCCTCATCACACCACGAGTGGCTGAGAGGGAAATGTCCCAAGCTGCTTCCACTCCTCAATCAGGGGTCAGTCTCCACAACCCTGCGCACAGGTGATCTGAATCCCCTGCAATTAGTCTAGAAGTTTTTAAAAGGTTGGCACTTTTGATGCCAGTCCCCACATTTGCAATCAGTTCATCTATCTCTTGCACCCCACACAGGAAGCCTCGTCACTTCCATTAACCCTGAGCCAATTTTATCAATTTCATCTTGACTGTGTCTCAGTTTAAAAAGGGAGGGATAGAGCAGCTACAAGAACAAAAACTGTAGTTGGTAAAACAAAGAGTCTGGTGCTTTTCCCCCCGAGCTGAGCCTTCGAGGAACATTCTCTGAAGCTTTGGTCAGTGTTTTGGTTTCCCTGCTGGAAAAAACAGCATAGACCAGCACCAAAACACAACATATGCTGGTCTTGCTTTTTCCAGCAGGGTTGACAAATTTTAACCAATCAAAATCACTCGTACCTACGGTGTCAAAATGATAATATGAATGATGGAGCTTGCTGAAGACGGTTCCTAACCTTTCTGTTAGTGCGGCCTTACAGGTTTAACAGTTTCTGTGCTGTCTGAGTCCCAGCCATCTCTGATTGTAGTTGAAGAACATGCTTTCTGTTTCAATCAACAGCTGCTGATGATTTCTCTCATTTTTGTGTTTTTTTTTTCAATTCCAGTTACAGTGTAGATTGTCAAACATCGGAGCTGTCTCACAGTCATCTGGTGTTTCCAGCCTACAACAGTAGTGAACACTGTGTGTTCCAGTCTGATCCCCTGTTCTTCAGCTGCGTCAGATCAGAAGAGTCTTTGATTCGCATCTGCCCCTGCAGAGACTACATAAAGGACCAGATAGCCTTATGCAAGGCGTGTATATAACATCCGGGCAACATTTCGTTTCTCTTGTGAACCTGAAAAGAAGAAAGCAAGAATATGGATTCCCATCTTCCAGCCATCTCCTTGCGGTGTGTTTCACGAACATTGTCTTGCCAGAGCAGCGAGAGTGCAAGCCGACTATGATGATGATGCAAAAGTGTGAAATTGAGTGAGGGCAGGTGAGAGAACATCCTGAAGTGAGAAAAGTTTTTATTATATTAATGTGTCAGTATTTATTTGTCTTTTCAAAGTAATGCTCTGTCGGTACACTGAAGTCACAGAGTTACCCACGCAGTACGCTGTAGATTCATGCCATAGATTTATAAGTGGTGGAAGTACACAGGTAGCAAATGTGAAAAGTAAACGGTTCTAGTCTGGATAAAGCATTTGCATCTTCCACACTGTAGCTGACTGATGCTTGTTCCTGGTGATAATTACAGCAGCATGAAGAGTAGTTACCAGGAACACAATACCAGAGAGGTTGAAGGAACAGACAATGTGCTTGATGAAATGACTGATGCCATTCTCACAAAGTAAATATGAAGCTAATGCCAGTCAGAAATTAGCTTAACTTAGCCAACCGAGTAGAAACCGGAAGCAAGCTAAAGATTAAAAGAAATGGTGCCAATCGCTCACACTTTTTATGTAGCATTTTAAACCATGTGCAAAAACCAAACATTTTATTTATATTTTATGTAATTTTATTTATGTATTTATAATTGTTTGTAATATGTTTTCCCCCCCTTATATGTTATTATTTCTGACCTTGGAAATTATAAACATCAGTCATTCATTATCATTAATGAAAGAAATAAATAAACATTAGGCCAAATTATGCACAGCAGGCGTAGTGAGACGGAGAAAAGACCTGTTATTAAAAGATCTGTTGTCTTTGAATTATATTATTAAGAAGTGAGGTTCAGTTAGCTTTTTTTTAGAAATGTCCTTCAGGTGGATACTTCTCACTTTTATACATTGAGTACATCTCAAAGCCTGTATGTTATTACTTTTAGTTGAATCAGTGTTTCTACTTTTACTTTACTCTTTACAAAGAATGTGTGAACATCTGATTATATCCCTTATAGTAGCAGCAGCTCATAGTTCAGGTCAACAGAAATTATGCAACTGGTCAAATCTGACACCCTATTAATTATTTGGGATAAACTGACAATGATGTAGTATAGATGGGATTGATGCTCATATGTATTTGCATTGCTTGTTTGCATCCCACATGACACACACAGTCTGCCTCCATGACAGTCGTGAGGTTAAGAAAAGAAGAAAAGACCACGTCTGACCGTTACTGATGAATAAGCAGGATAAAACTTTATTAATCAATAAAACTTTGCTCTTTGACAAAGAGCTACCTCATAATTCTTTTACATAAATAAACATATTTTTACATCATCTGTAATACCACTGATGTCATTACTGTACAAACAGACAGATAATAGTTCTGTTACATCGTCAGAGTTTTTGGAAATTCAGTTACATCTTTACATGTATGTGTTGTTTTGGATGTGTGTGTGCGTGTGTGTGTGTGTGTATGTGTGTGTGTGTCTTTGCGTGTGGCTGCAATGCATATGTAACCACTAAAGCTATAAGGGTTTTTACAAGCCCATGCAAAGCCTATAGCAACTGAGAAGTGGTTAGTATTGCTATTACAATTTTGGGAAATGAAAAAAAACGAATGGTGTGATGCCTCTTCTAACAAGTCAGTTCATCAATACAGGTACGACTGAATGATACGCCCCCGTCAGAAGAGGAGTGGACGGATGTTTTCGATGGTTTGGCACAGTTCATCAAGCTGCAGAATCGGACATGTTTCTGAGCTTTTTCAATGAAAACAGATTTGAATACTATGCGACCTGTTTAAATGAATAGGGGTTTGGTGTGTGCGCAAACAAGTGAAGTTACAAGTTGAATACAAGTTCAGAGTTCGTTTCTTCGCGAACCTCGAAAAGTGAGATGGAGAAACATTTCATGGGGCAGTGGAAAAATCATATCACAGGTAAATTATCAGAGAATTACAGGATATATTCAACATACTTTTTTTTTGGTTGCCAGCTGTTGCACTCACGCAGAGATTGTCAGGTGAGAGCAACAGCTTCAAAGATCACTCATTTCTGAGGAGTGTAAAGGGGGCGACGGGCGAGAATTGCAGCGCCCGGCCTACATTTTCTGTAGCATGAGCGTTCACGAGAGAAGTGGCATGAAAACAACACTAAGTGCAAATAAGAGAGGTAGAAAGGATTCAAAATGACCTCCAGTTCATCCAAACACAATATAGTTAACCATATGAGCAATAGAGCTATTAAAGCGTACCATTACTGAGAGTGATGAGTTTGTTCTGTGCCTATCAGCATGTAAACACTGTGCTTTGCTAATAAAAGTCATTGTGAAGATTGTCTTCTATGCATCAGAGATGGGGAGGGGGAAACATTACAAATCAGTGTGCTGTTGGTGAGTCGAAGAGGTGCGAGCTGTTTCACGCCTTCAGTTTACAGCTAAATCCTTATTCTTCACACAATAGGACGAAAGATAACACCAGTCATTTTGCACCTTGGCCAGTATGCAGACTCAGAGTTAATTACAGTGCAGAGTGGATGGAGGCCCTCTCAGAATCACTGTCCAAGGCTTTATTTCTGTCTTTAGCCTGGGATAAATTTAGACTCTCTCCCATGGATCCAGTGCGCTGAATACTAATTAAAAGTTGTGTCGTTTCGCCACCGACCACAAGGGGGCACCCAATCACTCTGGAGCCACGTTTGACGGGAAGAAACCAGGCAACAATCAGCTGTGTACACTTTAGATTTTACTCACTGAAGAGTCTTGGTCGTGGATATTGGGATGCTCTTACAGCATCTGCTCTCTATTCATATCAACTTCTACTTTAACCACCCAAAGGAAAGGAAAATTCAATTGTCTGCCCTTTTTCTCATCGACATAACTGAGCTCGATTCAATATCAATACCAGATTTTGACCATGTTCTCATACTTCTTTAATTCAGCTCCTTGGGAAGTAGCCTTTGTCTTGTCTCAGCTCGATCTTCAGATGGTGTTTTTTTTTCTCTCACTGCAAAAACATGTTAGCTTGAAATCTCAGCTCTTGAGATTATAGTTGGATTCAAAAGAAAACTTGAATGGTTCATACATGAGCCTGACAAATGTCTCAGTAATTCAAATTCATATCTCATCTCTGTACTCTGTAATACCTGCTGCTAGTGCTGCCTCACTTCCAGGGCTGTACACATTTATTTTTGATGGATATAACTATGGGGATATTTAGTGGCAATGATCATTTTTGCATCATTTTTTCTGGAAAAAAAAAAAATTCAAATCATGATGATGTGACATTCTTTGGAGTCTGTTTCTTATATCTGGAGAACAAGATTTGTAGGCCAGGGCACCTCTGCAGCACAACAGTACTACTGTAATCATTTGGATTTGGGATATTACCAATGTGCCATATTGTGATTTTGATAACATAAACATAAACTCCCCATTGATTAGTCTCAAATACATTTTGAATGCCTTCTTCAGAAGAGCATTATTTATAGAGGGCCTGCTGGTGGCTCTGGGGGGGTTACGGCGTTTATTTCTCCTAAAGGGGGTTTTAGGAGAAACAGATGAGAAATTAGTCATTTCCAAATAAGAAGATGTTTTATTTTTGATGAGACAAAGAAAAAATTATTGTGAGCAGCAAAAATTTCCTCTGGGTAATTATCTCAATGCATCTGTATAAAATTAATCCAGAATCGGAACTCAACTGCTTACATTTCTCAAAGAGACGAAGAAATTCCTTCCAGTGTCATTACATCCACATGATTCATTGCTGTTTAAGCAGCCCAGTCGCCAGGATGAAATGTTGGCGGTTGATGTTTCTGCAAACCACTGATACGTTAAAATGTGCATGTACAATATTGATATTTCCAAAATGCCTGCCATTTCATGTTTTCATCAAATGTCTATGACCAGACTTTTGTATCAGTAGGTGGAGGGGATGGTGGTCATAAGGCTGCCAAACCAGAGACCACAGTTCAAGACTGTGTTTCAGCACTGTGTAAGGGAGACCTCTGAACAATTTCCAGCTGAGTTTGTGGCGACCAAAACTGGTATTTTAAACTTATATTTGATCTTTTCCCAACCCTAACTAAGGGGTTATTGTGAATGGCGTTGTCACACCGTAAAATGTAAAACTGAATCCACTTAAATGTAAAGTTGCAACGTATCCAGCGTTTGCAGAAACATGCATTGCCATAATTTATTCTGGCAACTGGGATGGTTTAAATCTTCAGTTTTTCTGGGTGATTTTATGTCTGAGCTCATGACACCCACTAGAATTGAACAAAACACTTTGGTTGGCATTAATTCCTTCTTTTGAATTCTTCAAATAAGTGACAAATGAGCCTTGGACAGTGCCGTCAGATCACGCCTACATCTAATCTGAGATTTTCACTTACAGTGCAAAAAGTTACAGTAAGACTTGTCATTTGATTTCACCATTAATCTACAGCAATATGTAAAACAACATTTACAATATAAGCACTATAGAGGAAACATTTCTAACTATATGCAACACTGATCATCCTGAACTTTAACTATATGCGGTCTACTCCAAAATGCCTATAATGTTGGCCATAAAGTACTATGACTATATTTGTGACTTTTTCTTATGGATGCACCCAAACAGTGTAATAAACATATTTACAGACTGTGAGGTTTGTATTTACATTCTGTTCATTGCACACAATAATGAATGAGAACGATGGGAACATGCAGAACACATGAAAACACTGTCTGCAAATGATATGCAATGAAAATGAAATTCCCACTTTATCTTTGTCGTTGTGCTTTGTTTAATCCTAGGTTTGAGACTTTGTCATGTCCAAACTTTCATATAGACTTTGCAGTCAAAATAAAGGAGAAAATCTGAGTAAAATAAAAATTAATAAAAGTAATAAATACCCCAACTGTATTCAGTGCAACTGTCCATAGAGAAAATGATAAATGAAAGGGTTACAGCAAACAGTCCAGGAAACTTTGCCACAGAGTTAATTGCTTTTACATCTGTTGATTATCTAAGCCTGAAGACGTGTTAGAACAAAAATGAAAACTGAAGTATCGTTGTGTTCTTTTTCATATTCTCCTTATAAAAAGGTGGATTTTATTACTATTCCTCAGTTCTCCATGTGCACAATGTAGTGTGACATACATCCACTGTACAAACTGCAAGTCCTTTTGCTTCCGGTGCGAACTCTACAGTGTACATCTTTAGTTATCTCAGCTTATTTAGACACAACTTAGTTAAAATACTTCACTTTGTATATATTCTTATAATTTGCTTATAATATTTGTTAACTATTTTGATCTCTTAGATGGACTGTAATCAACGTGAGCTAGCCACACCAGCTAACGTGAGGCCACTGTTATCCCTTTTCGACCAAAGAGACCCATGTGCTGGTTCTTGGCTGGTGTGAGTGCTGGTTTGAAGTTGGTTCAACATTTTCTACTGGCATGAGAGACACCGTAGAGTTGTAGTTTCAATTTCCCAGCATCGTTTGGAACAGGTGTTGTAGACCACATTCACTCTTTTGTTGTTCCTGGCTTTGCATGCTTATATTGGCATCCAATCATGACTGGTTCACGAAACACTGTTGCTTCAATTTGGCATTAGTAATTAAAATCTTTTGTTTATTCTCCCTTGGATAAGTCAGAAGAAGCTACAGTAACTCAGTTTTTTATTAATGGCGGTTGTAGCTGGTCCTTGGTGACAATAAGTGTTTTTTTGTTCTAGACCAGCACCGTGTTGGTGCCACTCTGGAACCTATTCTCCTCACCAAGAGCCAGTTCTATGGCTGTCAAAACGCAAAGAACCTGTTCCTGAACCAGCACTGAAACGCCTCGGTCACAATGGGGTATGCAGCTCGTTTGTACACTAAGAGCTTAGAAGAGCTGCCAAAAATGAAAGTGACTGACACAGTGTCCTGTAAAAGTGAGCAATAAAGCTCATGATCCTATTGCTGGATAATGGATGTGTATATGCAAAGCTTTTTAGGAGGCCAGTGAGGCCTCCTAAAAAAGCCTCAGGTTAAAAACACCTGATCTAATTGATCAAAATTGCCATAAGCACTATCTATGTAAGGAAGTTATGAATGAAAAACACTGAGACAATTATAGATGTATAATGTAGAGTTGGAACTGGAAGAAAAAGGAGATACAGTTCGTAAAGCTAGACATATGTCACACCACATTGTACGAGTGGAGAGATGTTGCCTGCTAGAACTTTAAGTAAAAAACAAAGGATACTGGATGGATTTCAGTAAATAACTGACTAAGGTATGTGTGCTTGTGAACAACTCAAAAGATACGTATGTACCGTATACAATGAAACATATGTAAAGTCAGATACAGCTTTTAAGACAAAACAGGATGAAGACCCTCAAATCATTCTTGGTATTTGCCCGCTGTGTTGAAATGAGCGCTTCCAGCAACAAACACCAGTGCATGAAGGAAGGTTTGCTCATTTGTGCTTGGATATATTACATACAGTACAGTAGACTATGCAATGTAATATAAACTGACTTGTGCACTTAGGTTTATTGCCATCGTGTGGCTACTGTTTGTCCTCTGTGTCTCCTGTTGCTCTTTACTGCTGTTTGCTTTTAGTAGTAGAGTTTCTAAACGCGTTCGCCAACGCTTTTTACCATTTGGAGAAAGCGTCGATTATTGACTCAGTGCTGCGTGCGTGCTCTCTGTCTGAGTTCTCCGCTTTCCACTTCCTGTCTTTCTCTCTTATCAACAAATGAGGATGTGCAGTGGCTGCTTTGAAAAGGGGGAGGCCGGTGATGTTTTGACAGAAAAACAACAAAAATCCTAAAATTAGCGGGCAGCCCACAGTCATCTTAATTTAGATACAATAGCTAGACAATGAATTCTTAAAAAGCTCATTGAATATGTTCTCTTCAGTAGACTACAATATAAAACATATGTTTTTTTGATCAGTGTTGATGCCCACCATGACAACAGCTGAACCCACAAGGACAAATCAATAGTAGACTGTAGTCTCTTGCAGGGTGTAAACTGTGATGATGTGAATTGTGTCATCAAAGCAGACAGGTCAGACAAATCCAAAACTCCCTATTGATAACCAGAAGTCTCACATCTTGTGCTTTTTCTTACTTTAGATGTAATTTCTAAAATGGGTGGTTCATGGACAGAATTTGATTTAAGTATTTTGCTTTCCAGGAGCTGATCTTCAACCTGTCCTTTTCCCTCAATGTCTCTCAGGCATCTCTGTTTGTGTATGCATGCATGTGTTTGGGTTTGCGTGTCTGAATGTATGAATGCGATTTGTACAGTATATACAGCGTGTGTATATATGAGAACATGGGCTTGTGGAGTCTATATGTGCTGCATGTGTGGCTGAGATGTGTATTAAAGTGTGTATGAAAGACAGAGAGAAGAGGGTGGAAGGCAGGAGGCAGCCAGGTGTGTGGGCGTGTGCGCGTGTGAACCTGCTTGACTGGTCAACACACACGCATCTCACTCAAAACGCTCGTAGTTTCTCGTCTGCCTCACACGGGGCACCATGTCCCTTAGGAGTCTGCGAAGACAGAAACATGTTCTCAGTGAGAAGTATGTAAATGTGCAGAAATTACAGATTCAAACCTGTTTGGTTTGCGATTTTGCATTAATGGATAATATATGAATATGGATGGCACCTGAATGGAAATTATTAAATGTTTACAATCAACAAGTCAAAAGAACTGCAGAGGGCTGCTGTCGCTTTTTCTCTTACTTGACGCCATATGCCAAAATGATGAGTCCAATGAGAACTCCCATGGTGCCATCCAGGAACCAGACGTCAGGGTGGTGCTTGAAGACTTCGGCGCTGATCAGAATGGAGAATCCCATAATGGCACCAACCATAGAGTTAAACCCTGAAAAACACAAGCATTGTTTTTTTTAAAAACATTTATTTATTTTGTGAGCCCTCACCGAAGGTGTCAGAAGCACTGTAGCAGTTGGGGTTAAGGTGATAGTTTGGGTCTTTTGATGTGGGGTTGTATGAGATACCTCGCACCTCCGGCAGCGGCATGAAGCAGGGTATTGTACTGCTGCAAACCGTATCAGCAGCAAGACGTATTTTTTCCATCAGTTGAAGTGTATGCTATGTTTTGAACCTCTTTGGTGCTTTACGTTGCTGTGAAACAGCCTTGTCCTTTGGCACAACATCTCGCTTGTGCATAGGAATACAGACATTATATGGATGAGGGAATCACCTACGACAGGTAATACATAACTCTGCATCAAAAGACCCAAACTATCACCTTAAGGGCCTTGCTCAAAGGCACCTCAGTGTCGGTAATAAGGAAGGGGCAAACACTGTCTTTCACTTTCTCAAACCAGATTTATCCTGCTGTTCAAGGGATATTAACTGGCCACCCTCTGGTCGCAAGCTTGCTCAAATATGCTTTAATAATGCTGATAATGAGGGTTGAGCAGTTAATCGGCTAAAACAAGTATCAGGTAAAAATAAAGTACTTTTAATAATTTTTTTTTTCTTTTCAGATTTAAACAACAACTTAAATTCAAGAAACAACCACTTCTGCTATAAGTCCTGCCCACTTCAAAATACAGAAACGGATACAGCTTATTTAGACACAGGTAATGGAGTATTCATTCGTCCCTACTGCCAATGACCCATTGAAGGATTTCTTTTTGCAGATATTATCTGCAACAGTATTGTGTTTATCTGGGGACAAGGTCTTTTGTTCATAGAAATAGATTTTACAATTTGGTTGGTCATTTATGAACTTTCTTCTTACAAGTGCTGGACAAAGACTGAACGATATCAATGGCAGAGAAGTGACTTCCGAAGATATTCTGTATCATAGCAACCAAAGGTTCTCTGCTGAAAAAATATTGTGGGTGGTGTTTTCAGTATGGAAAGTAGGTGTTGGCAGACAAGGCAATTAAGACTCACTAACTGACATGTTATAGCTTTATGTTTGTTAAATCTGTACAAAAAATTTAAATCACAGTGTAAAAATGACAAGTTGTGGATTTAGGCTTGGTTATGTCCATCACCGTTTCTCAGCAGTGTGCAGTGAATTTCTGGAGTTCTGTCATCACCATGAGGTACCTGGTACTCAACTTTGGACTGTCTGTATTTCTTTATGTTAACCATACAGTATTGAGATTGGTATTGATCCTCTTCTGGAGCTCTCGGCAAGAAAACAATAAACTTCTTTCAAAAAATAATAAGAGATTTAAACAGAAATTTACCACAAGGGCACCACAGGAATTGATGCTCAAATATGAAGTACTATAGCCCACATAATCCTTGAGTACATCTACTAGATTTAAGTAACCCTGTATAGTAGCTGATGTTTTTTCATAATTACATTTCTCCTTGTGTGAGCCGGCACGCTGGGTTATTGTCTAGCCTGCAGTAAGTGTATAGTCTTGTGGGAAATAAATCCAGGCTCTGAGAACAGCAACCTCAGGTTTATTGGATTGATGCCCTGTGCGCTCTGAGACCTGGGGATGGCAGTGTGTGTTTGTGTGTGTGTGTGTGTGTGTGTGTGTGTGTGTGTGTGTGTGTGTGTGTGAGTGTGTGCATTTGTTCACAGGTGCATGTGTCTATGAGCAGCCAGTGGGTCATAACCTGCACATTTTTTTCTCTTCAGTAATGTGAGCAACTTTCCCTCGCACAAAAAAACACAGAAATATACTCCAGGTTGTGGTTTTACTTTGAATGCCTTGGATTCTGTTTCCTTTCCTTTTTTCAGGCTTGTTCTGTGTTTTTGGTGTTGCAGTGTCCTAACCCGACCTTAACCGTGGCCTTTTAGGGGTAAGGGATGCTATCCTGATTTTATACTGCTTTATATTTCTCATTAAGAGGAAATTATTGTAGTCTTTACTTCACCACATTTATTTTGGTTTTAAGCTATAGGCCTATAATGAACATAAATTGCACAATCTGATGTATCAATATAGAGAAAATTAAACTACACAACAGCATATCAAATAATTGGGTTAGCTCACTCTGGACCAGGTAAAATACTGAAATACCGCTGATAACTAAATGCATCAGTAACAGTAATAACATAATTAAAAAAATTTAAACTGAGATATTGTTAGTTTTACTTCAACTAAATGCTCTAAATACATCTTCTAACACTATTTGTAAAAAAATGTTCTAAACACCCAGATTTTAATTCTTATGATTTATATATTTATTTACATTCATTCTGGCACCATCTGTGGACCAAAGTGGTATAAGCACCACCGTCTCCTGCCATAAAGATCTTGAACTGACTAAATGTGCATTTATTTTCAAAGCAAGTGAAAAAGCATTGTTTTTCCATTACACCTGCTGGCCTGGCTCTACTGGGTTCGAAAAGCCAAGGTAACTCAAAGTGTTATCTCATAGCAAAGTAGTCTTGATTCAGTTTCTTGAAGACATTTCACTTCTCATCCAAGATTTTTCTTAAGTTCTAGCTAACTGGAAGGGAGTTGCAGGCTTTTAGACTCTGTGTGGTAGTGTCCTCACAGAGTTGTTAAGGACATGTGAGAGTCATTTTTTTACTGCCTCTGTGGCCATTTGTTCATTTATTTATGTTTGACTTTGTGTGTGTGTGTGTGTGTGTGTGTGTGTTTACCCTACCATCAGTGATGAGTGCCCGGCTCGTCAGCACTCTTCCCAGCATGAACTTGGCCACAGCCAGCAGAGCACATGTGAGCCCGCTCACTATAGACACACTGTAGAGGAAGTCATCCTGAACAGAGACGGGAAGGAGGAGATAGAGAAGCAGGTCAGATGTACAAGAGGTTTGTTTGTTTGATCATAAAACGAGGAAAAGATAAAGATAAAGGGACGCCAGTAAAGTCTCACCCGTCAGACGGACTGACCCACAAAGCTTTTGTCAGCTCAAGCATTAATAATACATACACAGGCTGGACTCGGTGCATTCACCCAAGGTCACACAGATGACGCCTCTAAGTGATGTGAGCGTCTGGTGTTTTCAACATAAGTCTCAAACAGACTCAGCAAAAACCAGCACTTGACCCCAGAGTGCCTCTGTCAGATTTAATTGGCCCAACAGGGGGAGAGAGCCGGAGACGAGGAGGAGGGAGTCGAGAAAGGAGAAACTGGGACAATCAGAGCCACGTGAGAATAATCCAACTCGATTGTGTTTGTGTGACACCTTTCTTCAACAGACTTTTGTCAGGACTATTTATAACACAAGACAGCATATGTACAAGTGCTTATTAGTGATGGTCTCTACTCAAACAGATGTGATAGCCTTTTTCACAGCAGACATTTTGACTGACTTTTAGAGGGAAAAACAAAGGTGTTACTGGCAGTGTCGGGCAAGTCGGCACTTCCAAAATGTAATGTATGGAACAGCTTCATTCCCCTGGCACCTGAACGCAACACAGACTCAAGGACTCAATTATTATTTAGTTTTTCCTACCCTTGTTTAAGAAATGACCTTGTACTTTGTATAAATATATACAGCCAGTCTCTGTGGCCTTCACACCTCCTGGTAAACCAACATCAGCATCCTCTGATCTCTTGATTGCTGCTGGGCTAATAGCTTGTTAATCCCTCGCACCCTTTTCTACTTCCATTTACTTGAATCACATCGAGGCTCAGTACAGAGGAGCTTGTACTGGATTAGTGCACTGTTGAGATTTATTTTGGAAAGCTGGCTACACTGTAGTGAGTAACATTGTGTTTTACTTTGCGTGCATAATATCCTTTTATTGGCTGTGTCTTTACAGCAATACATCCTATTATGTAAGACTCTATAGCCTCATTGTTGCCGTATATGTACTGTACAATAAAAGGTTCTTACCCAGACTGTTAGTTATAACTGTAAGTTATTTACGTAGGAACATCTGAGAACAATCTGTAAAAAGCACTGTAAGTGCGTCACTGCATGCATGCACCATCTGTATGTATTTGTTGCATTGGTGTGTGTTGCCCTCTCTCCACCCAGCACACACAGAGGCAGGGAGAGCCAATCTCAGCTCTCTATGTTTAATCAGGCACTAGAGTGAGACAGGCTGCCATGAGACCAGCAACCAGGACGTGATGCGAATCAGGATACCCGATTTCCTCCACCCTCCGTCCACTCAGTGTGAATTTACCGGCCAATACGTCAAGGCTACAGTACACATGCTGTGTTGCTGCTGTTTATCTCTTAGAGTCACAAAAAAAGAAAAAAAAAATATCTGGAGAACCAACTTGTGCTGATTCTACTTTCCTTCCCGAACTTTGCAAGTTTTGTTTTGTCTTCCTAATTTCTCTCCGGGCTCTTCGAGTCACGCACAAAGTCCGGCAGACACAAAACACAAGCCGAGCGCACAAGCACAATCACTGCTGGAATCACGAATCACCTCCGACTGCTGTTTGATGAAAAATTCAGCGAACAAGCTCAAGGAAAGAGGGGGAGAGAGAGAGAGAGGGAGCGAGAGGCAATGAAGACAGACATGGTAATGAGCGGTGGTAGACTAGGTGAGCTGGTATGGAGAGGTCAGGGGAAATGAGGAGGGATAATGATGAAAGAGGGCAGAGAGAAACCATGAAAGTGATGGGATGTGAAGGGGGACGGAAAGACAGTGGCCAAAGATAATGAACGGGGTGGTGAAGGGAGGAAGCGCTGTAGGGAAAGGGACTGGATAAATGAGAGAGAGAAGAATCCAGAATATGTAGTTGCCTTGCTCTTGATGCTAAATACGTATATCTATTTATAGATGCGCGATATGTTTCCATGCGAAGGTTTTACGTAAGAATAAAAAAAGAAGCAGCGAGGTAAGATGGCGAGTGCTGGAGCCCAGATCGAAGCCGCAAAGAAAAGGAGCGGGACGGTGGAGAAAAGAGGCAGGATGTCAAAGAGGAAGACAGTGGTAATGGGCTCCTGCTGGTGTCAGGAAGCTCCTCTGAGACCCAACACCCACAGTTTCTATTAACATAATGGCACTGGAGCATCAAACACAGCCTGCAGACTAGCTGCTGCCCTCAACCTGCTTCTCTGTCTCCTTTTCTTATCTTGTTTGATTTGTGGTCAAAGGGGCTCCAGTGACTCGATTTTCTTACGCCATCAAACGCAAACTTAAAAATAATCAGGAGAAGAGACACACTTGGCGAGTCTTAGTACAGACACTAAAAACACATCTCACATCACACATCAGCATATTTATGCTTTAAATCTGATGAAATCCGCAAGGGTTCCATCATTTTGTTGTTTAGCTGCACCGTCTCTTCATCTGTTGTGTCTCACATTTATTGTCGAAACTCTTGGTCGGTTGCTACCCGGATTTTAATATGTTCGTTAATGCCGTATAGCAGAAAAGCTTTGAGAGACAAACATTGAGGTGTTCCGACAGAACGTGAGGTGAATTTTAGACTTTTGCATATAAAGTTTTCAAGCGAGCCCGAAGACGAGTTATTCTCACATGGTAGGTGATACAAACCGAGGCTACGATACGTCCTTGGGAGGTAAAACTGCTTCAACTTGAGCGAGAAATGAATGCAACTCTGGGCTTTAGGAATCTGCTTCATTAAAGATGCACGAAAAAGGGGAGCGACGACAGACAATGCGTAAAACAGGTGCATCAGTTCCTAGCTGGCTTAAAGCTAAGCCCTGTACAGTTGGTATAATGGCAGGCGCACAAGTCGAGGGTTTCAACTTAATGGAAAGATTCACGGCTGCCCTGAGGCTCCATGAATCTGTTTTATAAATGTACACAGGCACAAGTAAAGAAAACAAAGAGAGGCTATGAATACATATGTGTCCCCTCTGTGGTTAAGGCGTTTTTGATTTCCACTTTCAGACTTAGTGAATTTATTGTTTTCAGGTATTGTGAAGAGCATTTTCACTTGTCAGGCACAGTTTGGCAACAAAACCACTTGATATTTGGTAAAAAATAGAAAAGATCATGATTTGCATTAAGAAGTAAGTCATGGAGAGCGATGATCACAAAACCTAAAAAAAAAAAAAATCATCTGTACAAATATTATTTGTTCATTCAGAAGGAAATCTCTCCTGACTGAAATAAGCGGGGACGTGTTTTGTTTGTGTCTCGTCCACAAGAACAAGGACACATTCATCATTTAACATACTGAGTACACCAGAGAAGTAGAGGGAGACGAAGACAGCTGCCGGTGTTGATGTGGATGGAAACAATGCCGGTTTGAAAATGTGTGCACCTTTTTTTAGGCTTCAAGTGTTTAGAAAATGCACTTCTGTTTACAAGAGAAATCCACATGGCACCTTTCAAATACACTCCCTGATTTTGTTAAAGAGCCTCCAAGTCTCAAATTTCCTCTCGGCTCAGTTCTGTTTTAAAATTCAAGGGTGAGCTGTGTTGAGTTTAAACAATACCAGCAGTGAAATGTGGGGATATTTTGGGATTTTGGAGCGCTGCTGTGCATTTTAAACCCTTTGAAACGACATAATAGGAAAATCTGATAAAGGAACTCTGTGTTTTTGGTGCAGAACAATCTGGCTCCGCTCTCTGTCTGTCTTGGATTCATCGGTTTAGAGGAATGGACAGATGGTGAGGGTTAAATCATTTACAAACCAAATAAGAGGGTTCAGAGCTGGAGAGGATGCGACGGGCGCTCCCCAAACAGTGGGATGATGGAAGAGTCGGGCCGTGCCCCAGCAACACTAATTTGGGACTATTCTGAGACCTTATTCATCATCTTAACACCGCCAGAGAAAGTGTGTGTGTGTGTGCGTGTGTGTGTGTGTGTGTGTGTGTGGTGATGTTGACATTTTAAAGAAAGTCTGTGTCTGTGACAAAGAGAAAACAGGAACAAAAGTCAGGTGGAGGCAGACAAAAAAACTCTGACGTCAGCAGAGTCACAGAGGAGGGCTATAAAAAGATATCTCAGTCACAACCATGAATGGTGTGTGTGTGTGTGTGTGTGTGTGTGTGTGTGTGTGTGTGTGTGTGTGTGTGTGTGTGTGTGTGTGTGTGTGTGTGTGTGTGTGTAGTTTGTGTAGTTTGTGTATATGTTGCTCTGTGTGTCCATGTACTATCTGTGCGTGTACTGATTTGAATTGACTCTGGGCTCTTGTAAAGGCTCATTCATTATGCCAGTTTACACAGATATGTGTATGTACGTGTGTGTGCGTGTGTGCGCGTGTGTGTCCGTGTGTGGGCGCTCATACACTCATACACTCATACACATGCCACTTTCCTCATAAACACACTGTTTATACTGTTGGAGGGAAAACAGCAGTTATTGAAAAGTGTCTTTTTTCAAAAATAGAGCCAAGGTAAGGTTTAAACAGCTGCTCTGTCTTGGCACTGGCACATCCTCGAAAAAATGCTTTAACCTTGAATTAAAGAGCCCTTAATGAATAAATAAGCACGGCACAATCCAGACAGCCACGTGCAGAACTCTGCCCCGGCACTACAAGGCCCTGAAGTATGAATACAGCAAACGGGAGGTTGGATGAAGGGTTCCCTTTTCTGTTTAACACACATTATTCACAGTATGATGGGTTATTCTGGTAGGCTTATTCAGAGGCTGCCATGCAAGGTGCCTACCTGCTCACCAGGAGCATTACAGCGCCTCGTGTCCAAAGCACCCAATGATATTCCTATTCACACACACAACAGCCGTTAAGAGCAATCTGGGGTTCAGCAGCTCGCCCAGTCTCACGCGCTGCATCCCACTGTGCTCTGAACTTGGAAAAACACGAAGAAGACGGACATGCATCTTCTTCTATGTTGGAATTGCAAGATCCTCCAACATAAACACAGTGGACATCACAGCAGTTTGGCGGCACACATAGTGAACGATTACCTTTTACCCTTTCATCAGGTAGTGTTTGTGTTGTGAAACCTGCAGAAACCTGTCCATGTTTTCCCTGAGATGGTGCACCGGGACAATATTTAGATCGAAAGTAGGGAGGATCGACTCAGAAATATCAACTTCTTGATTTGGCAGCATTGCTTCCAAATAATAACCAGGTCTCAACTCAAGACAACAGTCTTTAACAGTCCTATGACAACACACCAAGGCTTATAATGAACCGAAAACACACTTAATGCTTTTTATAATATATAAACCTTAATGTCTGAAATCATTTATTCCTATAATATAATAAGTGTGGCTCCTCTAAGGCACCAAAAAAGACTTGGTTATCTTGAGGGAAAGACTCAAATCGTTACTAGCAGAAACTGCAGTCAGTTAAACCTGTTAACTCCACATACTTTCAACCAAACTACATAAATGTCAGACAGTTATTGTGTTGAGATTTTATATCAACATTGGACATCAATATGTACAATATCCCTATGTATTGTGGGTCAGTGTGTGTGTTTGTTTCTCCTTGTGTGTGTTCTTACCACTTCAGGGGGCACCCTGGTCGCCAGATCGTGGATGGCCTTTCCGAGGATGCACAAGGAGGAGAGAATGAACACAATCCCGAGGACAACACACGCTCTGCAGACAGACACACAGACAGACAGACAGAGAGAGCAGCGTGTTAGCGGTTAGCTTCAGAGATAACCACTGAAGCTGACACTTTATCTTGTTTCTTTCTCTTGCAACTGCATCAGGACGTTTTATCGCTTTCCTGCTGCAGAGAAGACCCAAAATAAATGCTCAGAGAAATCTCACATAAACTGTAATAAATGATCCTGGCAGCCGCCTTTGGGTGTCTGCAAACTGGGAAAGGTTTCTACCAACCTCTATGAAATACTAAAGGAAAAGTCGAACAGAAAATTAAAAAAAAAACAAAATCCAGCCATAACTACTTCTGCCTGCTGGCTTGAATGCCACGGCATCCACATCAATATCAGTAATGATAAGTCTACTGATGCATCAATGCCCTTCAATCACAGTTAAAATTGACAGGCTCATGATACTTAGTGTATGGTGTATGGTGTAAAATGTAACGGCAGCAGTCTGATTTGAGCGATAACACAAGTAATCTGAAAACCACATTTCTCAAACTACGTAATCTCAGCGTTTGGCAGGTGTCAGGAGACTGTCTGCAGTCTATTTGAGGCACCGAGCGCTACCAGAATAAACAATTTCCCGACTTCCGACAGAGCGCTCGAGGGCAGCACTTTGTGATGATAGTTTATTAAAAAAATATCAGGCATAATGAGGTGGATGTTTTAGGGAGGGTGGGAGTGCATTATGCTTCATGTGCACACCCCGTCTTTCTCTGGCAGCCCTGGAACAAGACGCCTCTACATATCTTAATTTACATTCTCACTTCCTGTGCCGGGTCTGAATTATAATATCTGTGTCCCATTTATCTTACTACGGAACGGAGAGACAGTGTCTGACAGGTGCAGTGAAGTGGTGTTCATCCTTTACTGATATGGATGGTGGTCGCTCACAGTAAAACCGCAACAATTCCCTGAGAGACGACAACTTTTAGTCTGCATATTTCTGAGAAACGCTTCCCTCCAAGACACGATGGAAAATGAATCAGTTCGAGAGCCGCCGTGGTTCTAAGTGCTAAAGCATGCATTCATTAACAAGTACGTAAATAACACTGTGATGGATGTCTGCAGATCCCACAGCTACAGTATAATGGGGAGAAGATGGCATATTAAAATAGCTCCTAAATACAAATGTAGCCTAAATACACACATATTGGTCTTATCCGAGACAGACTTTATCAATGTTCCCTGACCTAATTCAACATTGCTCATTTATTTGATAATATAACATTGTCCCATTTTGTCTCTATTGCCGTTGTGTATATTCTCTCAGTTAAACAGAGCAACCTAAAAGTCTCATTCAGTCTCGTTCCTTCATTTGTGTTTTGTTTTCGTATATACAGGAAGATGCACGTTTTGTAAAACTGTCTTGTAATATGGAGGACTGAAATCACAAAATCAAGTAGAAACAAGAGTAAAAAAATAGAAAAAAAATCACAAAAACTAATAAAGGATATACATCAATTTATAAAATGTGATAAGTAAATAAATGTGATAAGTAAATAAATGCGATAAGTAAACAAATTGGGGAATTGACACAGATAAAATAACTAGAGTAGTAAAATAAACTAGAAAATATTCATTTATGTCACATTTAATAAATCAATCAGTGCCTTCAGTTATTTTCAAGATCATTTTTGGTGCACTTAATGGCATATTTATTAAGTTATTTATTAAGAGAATCATTATTTATTTTTGATTTTGGCTCTTTCAGTCCTCCATATGGAAACGCCATGTGGGCTGAGACAGATTTTTGTCATGACAGAAAAAGAACAAACCAAAGAAAACTCACTAACTGTGTGTGTGTGCATGTGCGTGTGTGTGCGTGCGTGTGTGTGTGCGTGTGTGTGTGTGTGTATTATCGGCTGGTAGAGTGGCAGCTCGCTCTCTGATCGTGTGCGACCCCTCTGAGCTGAGCAGAGGTGCTGCAGTAAGATGAACAAAGCTCTGTGCAACCTGACAGCCACTGGATGAGCTCAGCTGAGCTGCAGCAGACCTGAATACTGATGGATTAACAGGCTTGTGTTCAGCAGAGATGTATGGTGACATACAACGAGGTGATTTTGTTCTGCTGGGAATAAATAATGCTCCATTTTCTCACACTCTCAAATGAGGAAATAGATGCTGTGTCTCAATTCAGGGTCTGCATCCTTCGAAGGACCCGACCTTTGCAGTCTTCCAAGGCGAGTCCTTCGGAGAGACCTTGTTAACCGAGTCAACTGTTGTTAAATGGGACGGTTTAGCCTTTGGAGCATTTCCTGGTTGCGTCACCAGATGTTTTACCCTTACATCACGATTTTCTGCCGCCCAGGCCTGCGAAAGTGACGATCTACGCCACGTGATGTCGCCATTTTCTCTCCTTCTTTCTTCTTTTTCGGGTGCACAAAGAATCTTGGGATATGTGAGGCCACGAAGGATAGTAGCGGTGCATCCTCCAAAAACAGGGAAAAGAAGGCCGCATTTGTGGTCTGCATTTGGAGGAGCCTTCAGATTGGGACAGCCTTTGCAGTACAGTGGTAGTGACGTAATTGGCCTTCAAATGCGGCCTCCGAAGGATTCCGCCCGTGAATTGAGACACAGTAAGAGTGATTTATCTGCATGGTAGGAGCACAAGATGCTAATGGCAGCCAGATAAATGAAGCAGAATTCTTTTTTTTATATGACACGATCAAAAGTGTGAAGCTGTGAATGAAGTGCGAGCGTCCATGCTTTTCTGTCTCTATCAGATAAATGGCAAATCGCATTGTGATACTACCAGGAGAGAAATCCCCACAGCTGAAGACGACTCGGGAAATGTTACGTCTATTGACAAAAATCGAATTGACGTTGGCTGATGACATATGAGGATCATGAAGGCTTGTCCAGTTTTATAAGAGGAGATTTCAACCAGGGAGGGACAAGCGGGCTGTCGAAAATAAGGGATAAACATGAAAATTGGAAATGTTGACTTTATATAAAAGTCAACATTCAGGTAAATGACCTCTTTCCCACCCTCGCCTCTTTGACAACTTAATGCTTCCTTCCCATCAGTAATAATGCTGAAACTAACACCTTCACTGACGTAAACAAATGTTAAAAATCAGAAGAAGATGAAACACAACAGGACAGATAATTAAAAAGAGAGAGAGAGAGAGAGAGAGAGAGATGGATGAATACTGTAGATTAATACAAACAGTGACGTATAGAAGATGCAGGTGGAGAAGAGAAAACTCAAACTGCATCACACCACAAACTGCAGACTCATCATTAATCAAACATTAATTAAACTCAGCGTGATGTTTTCCACTCACATATACTCTCTGTGCGCGCAGTGCACAGCTGCTGCATTGCTGTAGCGCCAGAGGACAATGACTGATGAGAGGACGTCCAGCGTGGCATCAAACTGCAGCAGAAAAACAGGAACCCAGAGAGGAAAGTTATTACAGCGTTGGATGAAAAAAGTATCTTGATTAATTTGTTAACATCTTGTGTTTGGTACAGCAGCAATAATAACGCAGCTTTAAAGTGCACTTAAAGGCATACTGTATATATATAATACTGTCAGCTGCTGTTTCTAAACACTCGTTTAAAGATGCAGCAAGCGAGACAGAGAGAGAGGCTTGGTTGGGGGCTCGCCATCACGAAGCGTTGGTATTTAACAACCTGGAAATGAGACTCTGCAGTCAACTTTCAATCTTTCTCCAGAATCCATGACACCGAAATGTACCGAAAGCAGCAAAGGACTCTGTTTTTTGCTCCCAAAAATTTAAATTTTAAAGTAGTTTTTCACTTCATTCTGCACAACAAAAACTTTTAAGTGAAAGAAAGAAAGAAGATTGTTTTACTCAGGTGTGCACAGAGGAAGGAACTTGGAAAAATTATCCTTGCAAAACTTTTCTCCACACCAGATCGCACTAAAAACATATTTTTCACTTGGCCCTCAGGGCTTCCGTAAAAAGATCATACTTTGGATTAAATCAACCTTCAGTCACATAAGCACCAGATTCATGGGGCAGATACACGAGGTACTTTTCACTCTTGTTAACATTAACAAGACGAGATATTTGGTCTAGGTGGAATAAATGTCATACATCTTAAAAACAGAGAAGATGTAACAGAGTTCATTCACCAGCCAAGTAAAAATGTCTCACAATAACAAGCTGCCACATTCGTGGTGTTGCTTCAGTCTAAGCATATACATAGATATTTGCACATTTGCACGTGATAATGTTTTCTGTTCACTATGTAAAATATTTCCAATTTACATGTAAATAATAAATGAACGATGAGGTTTCAGCTGAGCACAACCGTATTGTGGCATACAGTAACTCTAATAGTTTGGGAAATATATCTTGACATGTAAAGCGGTTGTGTTTGCAGATTTGCATGTCATGAAAGACCAGCGGGGGTCTGCGCTCTCTCACTTCTACTGCAGTTATGTTTCCATTAAACCATCTCAGTGGTTTAAAATCCAGTTAATCCTATGGTGCGAAACATGTGATAACCACTGATGTTTTATTGCCACGGGGGAACATGGTGATAGAAGTTATTACCAACATGACTTTCTCATAGAAGAGTAAAGAAAGTCTTATATCCCCTGGTGGCATGAACCTTATCATTTAATATTCCAGTCACACTCTCCACCTGCTGCAGCTCAAAGACAAACGTCAACTTTCAACATGATAGCAGCTAAAGCTAGCGATGAGCACTTTCTGTGATCTAACCCCTTTGAGTCACTGCTTTATTAAAACTGTCATAGACGACCAATCACTTGCTAATTAAAACCTGCTCTCTAATAAAGAGATAGCTAACACTGCAGATCATGCTTTATAACATTTTAATCACATTATGCTAATCACATTTTCCCTCCCTGGCTGAAGCTGTGGCTGATTTAATATCCACTTTGCTCCTATTAAGTCTTATTATTATTATTTTTTTAACTAATTAAATTCTCAATCACTTCCTAAGGAGTAATAAGGAGCTTTATTTTGGTGAAAACCAGCGGATTTGTTTAGCCAACACGAAAAAAGCTTTCTGACATTCAACCTGAGCCCCCCTGTGCCCAGCCCCTCCCCTCTGCCCCGTTACCTTGGAGACAAAAGAGACCAATAACACGCTGGAAACAGAAGCCATTAATAAATCACAGAGCCCGGAGTTATGACTAATTGATCAATGCAAATGGAGAGAGGAGAGGAGGCGGAACTCACGGCAAATCCGAAGGCTGATCGCGCTGTGTCTCATGAATGATACAGCTGTGGAGAGAGAGAGAGAGAGGAGAGAGAGAGAGGAGAGAGAGCAGTTAGTCCTGTCTGATTAGCTTTTTATGGGACAGCGAAGTGACACACATGAGATCAATAAATTCACTGAATACAAGATATTATATTGATGTTTCCAGCTGCATTACTGATGCATGTTCATATGTTTATCTGCACATAGAATGAATCACGTTTAATAAAGATGATGTGTGTGCATAAAAACACAAGTTAATAATGCAAAATGGAAAATGGGTACATGGTGACACGTGACAACCTTCTCAGTTTCAGTTCCTTCATTGCTGCTGAAAGTCGCACTTTGGTCCAAAATGTGTTTTTCTTCTTGTTCCTACAGTTGAATGTTTGAGCTTCACTGTGCAGACGGATGGTTGTGCAGCTTCTCACTAGAATTCTGCTCAAGCGAATTTTCTCTGGACTCAGGAAGTAGTAGTTTTTTGTGCATATATTATATTCTGGAATATTCAGTGAGCAAGAACGAGCTGGTACCATTTTAAAGGTTTTAATTTGGTTATTATACTATGAGCCCGGTATTCATTCTCTATTTAGTTTTAGTTCTGTCTGGACGATATCCGGCTCTTCAGATATTCACCTGTCTTTAATCCAGGCAAAGTTTTGAATGAGAGTGGTGATCTGAAAAGGCAAATTCAGGCCAGATAAACCTTAAAACAATAGTTGATGAAAAGTTATTGCTGCTTTAGATTTTGGATTAAATTTGTGTCCCTTTTACAGTTTTTCTATAAAGGTTGAGCTGAAATAATAGACACGTGTCTTCCTCTGTGCTTTCAGACAGAATATCTCATCTTAACCAACAATGTTTTCTGGAAATCTTGAAAAGGTTTCCTGAATGGTTTGGCAGCGATGTACTCATTGCTGTGCAGTCCTTGTCCAGCACACCTGTGCTGTTCTGCCCTTCTGCCCGTCCTTGTGTTTCTGTCTCTCCTTCTCTTTCTCCTCCTGTGTTTTCAGGACAGAGTCTCCAGGGACGGCATATCGGCACTTAAATCACCATGGTAACAGGAAATTTGAGGGCAAGGACTACAGAGCCTTCTTTTCTTTCTTTCTTTCTTTCTTTCTTTCTTTCTTTCTTTCTTACTTTCTTACTTTCTGTTTCTTTTCCTTTCTTATTTTCTGTCTTTGTGTTTTTCCTTTCTTTCTTCTTTCTTTCTGTTTTTCCTTTCTTTCTTTCTTTCTTTCTTTCTTTCTTTCTTTCTTCTTTCCTTTCTTCCTTTCTTCCTTCCTTCCTTCCTTCCTTCCTTCCTTCCTTCCTTTCTTTCTCTTTTGGAGCGAGCCAGGAACAGACAAGACCCAAAAATACTACAAACATTCAAAACAACGTAAAACTTTGAATTTTTTCCAGTGCTCACAGTATCACTAGTGAGCTGCAGTCACAACAGAGAGAAGAAGGGGAAAAAAAGGTAAAATAAACAATATGTTGAAGGTGAGAAAGAGGAATTAAAGAGCGTGGAGAGGAGAGGCCAGCCCCAGACAGACCTTTGATCCGAGGCAGATGGTATGACTCAGGCTGGATGTGTGACACATGACTGCCCACACACACACACACACACACACACCACACACACACACACACACACACACCACACACACACACACACACACACATTCACACACCTATGCCGCCCCTGCGTCTCGCCTCTGTCTTGGACACCGCTGCCCAGTCTTCCTCTCTCTTTCTTTTTTTTTCCTAACACGTCCTCCTTCTTGATTGTCTTCCCTCTCATGTACACACTCTCTTCACACACAGAGGGTGAGCCGGTTCTCTGGAGCTCCACCAGGCCTGCGATCCATCTGGACAGTCCAGAAACGGAGCCAGAACTGAGAATCTGCCTGCTTTTTAACATGACTTCCAGATCCAAATACAGGGTTATCACAGCGTCATTTTTAGTGTAGAATAAAGTGAGCCAGGGACATGAAATCACATGCTGATGAGCCTCATATTAATTATGTCTACAGCTCAATACCATGAATGTGCTGAGAGACCTATAAATGGGTGTCTGGGTTCCTGCTGCCTCCATTACTGTATTTTCATGTCGTAATAGTTCATTTTAAATGATAACTCACAGCATGAGTGCTGCATAATTATAACAAATTAACTCATCCTCAGTGACAAGCTTTAAATGTGCAAAATGTAAGAAATTTGAGAATTAACAATTATCAAGTGTGTGTGAAGAAATAGCAGTTTCAACATTGACATATCTACTGAAATTAGCATGGTAGCTAGCTAGCCCAAGACCCCAAAACCTCTTTCAACCAGCAGTCAAAGGGTCCAATGATAATGTCATAGTACACAACCTGCACTTTGGCCGCATATATATGGCTTTAATATCTTTTCTTAATTCAATTTTGATTTAAATGTGTATTTACATCATACAGAGGGCTGCAGCTAAGTTAAATTCTCAATGGAAGACACCCTACTGAGCATTTTTGCACATGGGTTCGCTAAGTACTAAGTGTGTTTCTGTGTGTGTGCGTGTTTGAGGAGGATGAAATAATTCCAGGAAGCTGTACAGTCCATTTTTTAACTAACTAGTCCGCCTCCCCTGCACTTGAAACCTTCCTCGGACGACCGTAATCGCACCCTGGTGCGTAGTTTGTAAAGCTTAATGCTTTGCTCTGGAGAAACTTAATCGCCTCCCTTGTTCAGAACCTCCAACTTGTTAGTTGTTAAGAGAGTCAAGCTGGTACTTTCTTAAAACAAAAGCAGAACTTGTTACAGGAACTAAACCAAAATGTCTTATCTTTCTCTCTGTCTTTGTTCAAACTTATAAGCATACTTATCTTTACTCTGACTTAAGGTTATCGGGTATACATCCAGTGATGTGGGGGGTCCTGACCTCGCAGATAATTGGCTCTCGGATCCAAAAGCCTCTATGTGTGACCGTCTACATTCCGAGAGAGCTTCTGATAAGAATTCAGAGCTGGAACCTGCCGGCTGAGAGGCACTGACCCATAAACCATCATGGGTTTAACCTAGTTTTGTGGTTTCTACGCGGTATAATGTGCACACATCGAAAACACATACAACTCAGATTTGTGCCAAATTAGCAGAGGGAGCACATAACATTTGTCTCTTATAATCTTTAGAGTATATTTCTTCTACAGAGAAGAGTTGTGGTTTAAAGTCCATATATATTCTAAACTTGTGACTTCAATCAATTTCAAAGCACCGTGTCTTCTCAGTACTGTGGATAACATCTACTGAATATACTAGACATTACTAGGAAATGAATTGCAGTGATTAGATTTGGCGATTTGAGCTGCTAAGTCATAGTTAATGCTCAAACTGTTGCATATCCAGAAATCAACATAATGACACAAAAACTGCACGCCTGAATCTCAGTCATCGTGGATGATTGTTGCACGTGGACTAGCTCAGTTTCCACTCCTTCAATTATTCATGAATGGATGAAGAAACACCCTTAAAGCACAATTTACTATATTGATATTTGGGCCGACTCATTAGTTTGAGCAGTTGTGTTTCATCAGCGAGGTTCTCCAAGGAACATCAGGCGGCGATTATCAGGCACAGTTGCGACTATCAAAAGCGCTCATACCTCTAATCCAGCCGTATCTCAGCCATCATTATCAATCGTCAGAGGGATGATCAATGATCAATCAATAGAGCTCTTATCAAAACACACTTTAATAAGGTGCTTTGCCGTTCAGGATCTAATGGAAAGATCACCACCATGTCTTCAATCTACAGTGAATACAATTAAAATGCACATCATTTTACTGAATGCTATGAGGACAGAATAATTGACCTCCCAACTGGTTAATAATCAGAACCACCAGAATCACTGTAGAGTCATTGTTCATCTGAGCTTCCAGCAATTTAGCAAGTGTGAAGTAATATCTCAAGCTATTCAAAACTTTAAGATGGCCAAAGGTGGACGTAATTTCAGTTGTTGTTGTCGAGCATACATACACTTTTCCAATTTCCACTCGAGGGATCAATAAACTATTGCTGATTGTGTATTTCTGGTCACAAATACCGCTTTATGCGATGGAACAGGCACACACATGGTTTCTGTACCCACACATAGCTCATACATCCGACCAAAGATCCGTTTCCTCACCGTATAATAAACTGTTAGTCTGACCCTCTGTCTTCATAAGCAACGCTGTGAGTCAGCTGAATTGTTAATCAACACTTTCACTGAGGAAGCACTTTGCACACACACACACACACACACACACACACACACACACACACACACACACACACACACACACACACACACACACACTCACGGTCTCTGGTCTTAAATTGTATTCAGTTCCAGAAAGAACAGATGTCCCCTCTCTGTGTGTGTGTCATTCATTTACAAACTCATTTGGGAAGCATTTGAGACCCCTCAGCTTCATCCATAACTTGAGCTGGTCTCTCCTTTCATTTCCACCTCATCTCTGCCCTCATTTAAACACGCAGGACGCCACAGCACAGTCCTGATATATGTGGTCATCAGGCCAAACACACAGAGCTCTTCTCTTGACTCCTCATGAGCTACTAATTTGAAGATAGGGTTTTTTTTCTCTTCTGCCGGCAGCGATTCATTTTTTCCAGCTCTTGCTCTTGAGCTCATTTCGATGTGCCAGCCGTCTGTGTGGTTGCCGCCTGCCAGCAAATCGATGCCTCTCTCGGGGAGCGCAGACACTACTCGGTGTAACATCCTTTGGGTTGTTAGTTAATCAGGGAGGCAAGCATGCGTGACCAGCGCTAACAAGACTGGGGAGGCAGGCGAGAAAGGGAGAGCTGATGGAGGAGGAGGAACTATGAACCGAAAGAGGAAAGAGGATTCAGAAAAGAGCAGGGAAGAGGAGGATGAGGAGAAGCAGAAGAGTAGAAATCATAACTCTGTTTTCTATTCTGTTCTATTCTCCCTACGGTCCACTTAGATGTCCTGCCAACACCTGCATAGCCGCGGCAATGGTTAAGACTTGGCAGCAATAAAATCCTAATTATCAGTGAGTTATGCAAGAAGCAGGGCCAGAGCCAACACTTAACACCCTGACTCTCCCCCTCTCTCTCCCTCTGCCTCCTCTCTCTCTCCCTTCTCTTGGCACTGATTATAAGCAGTACATAGATGATGCCGCATCTGATCAGACATTAGTGCCAGACCAGATTTTGAACTGTTGGGGGCGTCGAGGACCTGCAAACGAGACAACATACAAGCATTTAGAATGCTAATGTGCTAATAGATCCTCAGTTATTCTGTCCTCTGCTTGTGGCGATGTGTATACATGAAAGGCAGGATGACATGTGTTTGAGACAGGAGTTGACAGTGTTTAACCTGAATATTTGATATAAATCACAGGATTTAAGTGAACCAAACCTCATGACATGAATACTGCATAAATAAAATGGTCATTTTAGGCTCTACTTTAAAATACACATTAGCTAAAGTGGATATTGGACAAAGACAGACCTCAGACACTTCATATTAGCAGTACCAACTTCCTCCACTTTAGTACTCAACTGCGGAGCACCTCAGGGCTCTACCCTTAGCCCACTCCAGTTAACCCATTACTGCACTCCCAGACATCGAGAAAACACTGTTGTTAAGTATGCAGATGACACCGCCTTCATCATTACCAAAAAAAGACAGAAAGAGCTCTACTTCTTTAAGAGGTTAGGTGCATTATCCAAAAAATACCTAAAATATGCAAATAAAGCTGAGAGAATAGAACCCCCTGGACTGAAAATGTATTTTACCTAGTGGTCCAAAGCAGTTGTGTCGTCAACCCATATCTGACTAGAAACATCACAATCTGGCATGGTTTGTGGCTGAGACTCTTTAACTCATCCTCAACACTGCACTATAAAAATATTTTTTTCTTGTGTAGCATAAAGGGACTGCACCCTGCATTTCATCACACAACCGTGGGTTGTACAAATTTATGAACCTTGAACTTCTAGGGCAAGAATAGCACTGCCAATGACTAGTTCACTTAAAAAACTGCAATCATGGATGCATTTTCATGCTTTTCTCTGTAAAAACACCCACCCAAAAGCCTACAACAGCCAGTGAGGGATTTTTATGTCGTCTTGTGTTGTGTTGTTTTTACTAAGCTGTTTTTTTCACCTAAGCACTTGATTTTGACTATTTTATTTGCATAAAGCTTGTGTAAGTAAAGAAATAAAAAAAAAACACACTGAGTTCTTGCCTCTGTTATTCTCAGTAAGGGGTATTTTGAGGTCATTTCTCATTGCCAGGTGCCTGTTTTCTAGAAAACAATGTCTATTTGAGTGAGACCCTAATAGACCATGTCAGACTATATGATGTGGACCCATGGTGTTTTCCAGCTAAAAGGGCATTTATAGGTCATCTGCAGGCTTATTTTTTCCTTAAAAGATATAGGCGAGAAAAATAAATAAATAATTCAGTGTGTTCAAAGTCCAAAAGATTAACGCCAGAAGCACTTACAGAGCTTCTGACCGTTTTAGCTTCAGCTTATAACCTTTTAAAAGTGCCACAAACCATGTCTGTATTCCAAATGGTTCGACAACAGCTTTGAATTGACTTTGGGATGGACTGGGCTAGGCGTTTTATGATTATTTCACATTAATTTCTAGGATTAAGATGAGGTTAAAGGAGGTTGTAGAGAATGCGAAGGATGATGTGCCAACATTGCATTTATAGCAATAGTGCTGATTTCCCCTTTATTTGCTACGTTATCAATGACTGCAACTTCCCTTAATCTAATACTGAAGTAATTGCAATGTTACTGACACTATAAATCGGTTTAATCTCTCCTTTCCATCAAACCACCTCTACATTGAATTAGTGGAATCATTTGCAGCCAAACAGGAATCTAATAATGTCCTCCACACCGCTCCTCGAGAGCTCAATTCAGGGTTGTGAAATTCAATTACGTCTCAAGGAGCAAAGGAATAATCTGGGAGACAGGGGATGAAGGGGAGAAAGGTGACGGCAGAGGCAGACAGAGCGGCAGATGGACGGACTGCAGAGCGAGACGGAGAGGAAGTGTGGGTGAGTGAGCAGCAGAAACAGAGCGAGAGATTCACACAGTGAGAGAAAGACATAAAACATGGAGAGAGCGAGAGGGATTGAAGGAGCCGCTCTGCCGATCAGTGACTCAGGGCCTCCAATCGAATAACTAATCTGTGTTAGTGCTCTGAAAAAAAAAAAACCGAACATCCCAACAGACGCGGCTAATGAAGATGAGGAAAAAAACCACTTAACAGTCCCAAGATGAGACTCTGAAAGTGTTTGAAGTCGGGTTGTGTGGTTCAAAAAGAAGTTCATTTTATTTCTGAGCTCGGTGGTGATGGTAGCGTTTGCACAGTGTTATGATGGGAAGAGAATGAAAAGCAGAGGCGGGTTAGGCAAAAGGCCAGACGGAGGAGGAAGAGAGCCGGACAGAGGAGGGAAGAAGACAGAAAGATCAGTGATGGGAGGAGGGAGGACGGACTGTCACTGAGGAGAGATCACATCATTAAACCCGGACCAAACAAGAGTTTTATGCAAATACTACTGAAAGGGCTGAACGGCAAGGTTAATATCCCATTGCTACTTATCTAGACACTGTAGGTTACAAGACTTTAAAATAAAGTGTCAGCTTATCAAAATCAAATATACATTTTTTGGGCTAAAGCATTTTCCGGACAGGTTTGTGTATTGGTGCTATAGAGACCCATTTGCACATCAGTGTTCATGAATGTAATGCCTCAATTAAAGTGTATAGAGACATGTCATACATTGTTAAAAGAGCTTAGATTCTCATGATTCCGTTCATGCAAACCACTTCAAAATAAAACCACATCAGCAAGATACAATCAAGAACAAACGAGCCAAATTAGCTCGCAAGCTACCTAGCTAAATGTGTTTTGCCAACACTTAAATGTCTGGTGCTGTGTTCCAATATCCATACTTCCATGAGTACACTTAAACGTAGTACACTATCCGCACTTACTAAGTACGCAGATTTCAGCAGGGTGAGTGTTGTTCCAAATCCATGCTCCGTGGTGCACTTACCGGAAATTACGATTGCAACAGCCGCCGCGGCTCGTCACCCGCGAAAAACATCCCACTTTGAACGGTGAACAAAAGACACCTACGGCTTTACTTTTTAACAATTACAATCATACAATCCTGCAATATGGCTCCGCTGCCGGCGCTGTTGTCTCGGTAGCTATTTTAAAAAAAAATCCGAGCTGAGCGCCTCTGCCTGGCTCTGCTTCTTCCGCTACGTAGACAAGATGGCGGCCGTTGAATGCGTATAGTGTACATCGTTGCACACTCAACGTTTTTGCCGTTATGAGGGCAACATCCAGGTCCTTTAAGTACACTTCTTTTCGCTGCGATCGCGATCGGAACACCCTACATACTCAAACTAAGTACAGTAAGTACGGGAAGTATGGAGATTGGAACACGGCATGGGTGTTTTACTAGCATCATACTCAAACAAAAAAATGGTTTCTGTTAATCCCAAATGTCTAATTTAGTCTGGTTACGATGGCAGGAAGGATCACGAGAAACATCTTCACCTCTCATCCCCAGGAGCCGGTCCAATCAGTTACAGCCAGTTAGTGTTTTGCGTGGTTGTCAGAGAGTACAGCCTGCATTAGTGCAGCATGTAAAGCTGGGAAGGGTTGAGTGCCCTTGCGTTCCAAAAACAAATCCTGTGGACACGTAGCATCAGTTAAAGTTATTGATGGGCAGCTCCTGGAGCGCAGATAGAAGAGGTAACTCAGATCTAAGACAAGTGCAGGTTCCACTAATCGCTGTTTGTTTCAAGCATGTATAGCGAGTTGTGTTGTTGCTTATGTACAAAGATGTGCACGTTCCGAGGAGTATAGCAACTTTGTTTTTAAAAGCTAATTTGATCAAAACGTTTGTAACCTCCACCACCCCTCATACCTGTGACTCCAGTGCAGTTCATACATCTACTGTTTTGAGATGATCTTATTTCTACGTAATTTGTAGGAGACAAGATTGAATCAAAGGTGTAAATGTGGAGTATTTGTGTGTATAGATGTGTGTATGTGTGCGTTTGAGTCTTAAATTGCTGGTTGCTGTCCACTGGGGCAGGGAGTTAAGACAAAGGCCCTGCGGACGCCGCTTCCTCGTTAATTAGCGTCTCTAAATGGGCATCGACTCCCTTTGATGCCCGTACGCATGGCAAAGCAAGCCCATTAAGCAAAGAGCACGGACCTTACTGCACTCAACGCACATAAAACCCATCTGAGCACATGTAAACACCCATCAAAAAACTTGCTTGGCATAAACCCCTCCACCTCACACACACACACACACACACTCCTTGCCCCCTCAGCAGATACATCCGACATGGCTGCGGCCGTTTGCTCAGCAGCAAAATATTGTGTTTAATAATTCAGGACCTACTGCTCAGCCCTGCACCGCGCCTCGCACTCTGGCTGAGTTCACGCTGCGGAAAAAAACCCTACAGGGACGCTTCCTCTTCCTTCCTCCCTTTTAACCTCCCTTTTTTTTCTTTCTGTCCTCGTCTCCCTCTGCGTCCCCCCGTGGACGGCCCCTCCTGGTCCCTTCTGTCCCTGCGCGTCTTCTAAAAGAGAAATCATTGCTTTTCATTCGCTCTCTCTTGTCCTCTTTGCTGCATTTGTCTCCATCCTCCCATCTGTCCCCCTCCTTCATCCCACTACCGCTCCCTATCTATTTCCATCCCTTTCATTTCGCCCCTCAATTTGTCTCCTCCGTTTCCTCCCCCTCCCTCCTTCTTCCCTTTTCCTACATTACCACCCTCTCGGTGCCTCCCTTCTCCCTTCTCCGCAGCCCGGCTTTATTGATTTGCAGCAGGGCAGGATTGCAGTCGATGGGAGGTGCCATCTGCGAGCGGCTTGGCACTGGGTGGGGGGGGGACGACTCACCGGGGTTGGCGTGGAGATTAAGCCAGGACAAGCACACGGCTGATTGAACTAATGCTTCCTACACACCTGCAGGTTTTTAAAGAGCTTCATCCGGGAAAACGTTTTCAACAGCTTAAGAAAACTTGCAGCGGAGTTCAAGGACTTTTCCAAAAACAGAATCCACGTCAGGAGGTCTCTGCTAGAGGTGTCATCGGTGGAGTGATAATGACACACACACACACACAAGGCTCATTATTAATCACAGCTCTCAACACAGTGCCTCACAATTAGACTGGAATTACAGCTCCGCAAAGCCCAGCAGAGTCATAAATGGGTTATGTTGGTATAAAAGACGTTTCCACCGACTATTCATTTCCTGTTAATGTCCTCACAGCGGGGAGAGTTACTGTGATGCAGTCAGCCAAAGGACATCTTGGGGCAAACAATGTGACAGTATTATGAGGGAATTCATTAGCGGTAGACCAAAAAAAAAAAACCCTCTCAAGGTCTCCGCCACAGTTGTTGTTGCTTGCTGGTTTTAGCTCCGATGGATGAAATGTGAGGCTGTAGTTTATTTTCTCTGGTTTCTACAGTGATTTACACGCTGTGATCCAGACTTTGATCCAGTTCAGTTCAATGGAGGGACAAAGAAAGGCTAAACTATACAGCTTTACACATCAAAAGAGTGATGTTCTATATGAATAATCCCGCTTTAACACTATAACACTATTCAGCAGGCTTTAGCCGCCCTCTAACAGTGACGTATGTCTCTTTACATGTAACATAAACAACATCTAATTAAGTCCCTGTGGATTTTTATGCATTGTGCCGTTAAGGCTTCAATTACACACAGTAGTCAAAGACAAACAAGCTGGTTTATCTTTATACAACTCATTAAATAGAAAGAGTCAACTTAAACTTGTAGTTCAAGGAAAAGCTGACATGAGGACTAATGAGGATCTTTTCTCAGGTCTCAAACATCGGCTCAGGGACAAACAGGAGAAAAGTACAAGCTTGTATCTAATTATTTGTATTTCCTGTCACTCGTCTTTTTTCTAAAGCAGCAATATAATCATCTGTAAATGAGTTGAACATTAAAAGGTGCACTATGTAGTTTTCGGGAAGAAGTTTTGATCAGAAGAGAAAAACCTTCATCAACTGACTTTTGTTTTTAATGCCTAAACAAACTAAATAAACAAACTCCTTTTGGTTTTCATGACTGAATAAACTGAATAAACATTTTGACCTTAGAGGACAACACAGTGTCATCCTGTTTTACTTTGTCAATATGTGGCGGACCCTGCCACCACTTTAGCTGCAAACAGTGTCCTGGGACCTTATTTCCTCTGAGAACAGCTTGTTTATTGAGCTGAATAAACATTTCTGAGTTTGTATTTTTACGCCGTTAATTTATATTATAAATATCAAAATTACGAGTTTGAATTTCTTCTCCAAAGCTACAAAGTGTTTACCGTTAACTAAATAACTCCATCAACTTTCAAACACTTTCAAAGTGTTTTCTGTATAGACTCCAAATCAGGGTCACTGCATCTCTAAGATTCAATCTCACACTTATAGGCACTTGTTAAAGCCCAAACCTCTGCCAACGCAGAGCCCGGCTCCAGCTGGCACAGCATCACCTTTCAGAACGGTCTGTTTTGTTTTGTTTTGTTTTATTCTTTATTGTTTGTGTTTTTTAAAGCCAACTTGGACTTATGACAAAATATGACAAAAGGGTGGAAATTGCAGTTACAGCTCTTCACTGAAACCAACTGGTGCTCGATAAAGAGGAATGGCTACAACTAGATTTCAACTATGTCTGCGACAGTTTCTCTGCTATACCCAGTATATGAGCTGTGTACAGCGTGCAGTGGTAAGTTTGTGATACTATGCATAAACTGTAGAAAATTCACAATCTAAAAACCTCACAATAATAAGAAAAAGACAAGGTCCTAGTTGGTGACAACTCCAAAATAAATGACCAAGTGGGCCTTGTTGTTTGAGAAATTTCTGTCCACTTCTACCCGTCTGTCAAGCTCAACTACTCAAGTCAACAAGAATGTGATGCCTTAGAAGTCAAAATTAATAAAAGGTGGGAGGGCTGAAGTTACACGACCACTGATGAGGACTGTGATCCCATCGAAAGCTCCAGAACAATTTGAGTTGAGCCACAAACTCGGATCGTCCCAGCAGACCACACAGGCTGATGCCTCGGTCACACTACACGACTCTCAGAGACAACAGACTGCTGTCCTGTTCGCGCCACACAACTGCCGCGGTCAATTGTGCTTCACACGCCACAGCGACAGGGGGTCACACATGACAAGATCACACACGTTAGACGTGACAGACGGCGTGGTCCGAGGAGTCCAAGTTGTTTGTGCGCTGATCAGAGTCAAAAAACAAGGAGGAAAAAGAAAAAAGGATTATTTTTTGGCATAAAACACGTCGCTGCCTGTTCGATTTGTCAGCAACAGCTTGCTTGTATGTATTCTGATTACTGGGCTGTTATCACGCCCTCTTCATACACTCAGAGAGTCTCCTCTCATTGGCTGTAGCTCGTTCCTGACTCCCTGACCTGTCTGTGACGGTTGCCCAGCTCCTGGATTGCGTCTTCAAACAGTTGAAACGCACCGATGGCCGCTCAAGAGAGCGCATGCAGATCCTCTTCTGATCTGGGGCTTTGTGTTGCCGATCTCCAAAAACCGCCAGCGAGCAGAAGATCAGGGCTAAGACTCCCGTGATGTGGATTATCTTAAATCAGACTTCAATCAAACCTGAACATCTCGGCTGATGTTGAAGCAATGGCATCATTTCAGCAGTACATCAGCAATTCAAACAATCCTTGTAGTTTTGCGCCTCACAGGTCTGAAAACGAGTCTTTACGAGGGTGACCTAGATGTTCTAGATGTTGTGTAACTTCACTCTCTATCTCTCTACGTTTGTGTGACGTCTATTAAACTAATAAAGCTGCACTGCTGTTCTGGCTTTCTCCTTCAAAATCACTTCAGAAAGAGTCAAAACTGATAAAACCTTGTTTTCCAACAATCAGCGTTACATAACTCCTGCTGTCTGCAGCGTATCTGAATATCTATACCCATCAGACCTCAGACGTCCCCGTTTAATTACAACAAACAAACAAACAAACTCCAGTATAGTGTTGTTAGTGTTTCCTCTGGGTCCGTCAGAGCTCCGGCTGGCAGCAGCATTAAATCATCTCCCCTCTGTTTACTGTTTTCCTCACTAATTTATTTGCTTTGATACGTTCCAAGACTTCCAGCGGTGCCTGGCATGGATACAGTGAGCAATAATTAGCAGAAATCACACGTCTTCGTTATCCCAAACTAGACAGCTGCTGCGGTTAACTCTGACCGGTAAGCACTTTCACTGAGGGTGTTTCTGCTCTGACCTGTCAGGACCAGATTCAGGCGAACAGTCGGCACCACATGAGATCCACGCGGGTCTGAGGAGACTAACTGAGCGGGCACATGACCACTTGCATATTCAGCTTCTGGTGAAGTGGGTTCACCTGCGTCTGTTTTATCCCTGCAGAGAGGAGGAGGTCTGCCAGACACCTGAGCCACAGAGCTACCACGCTCACCTCCATCCCTCTCCTCTCTCCTCAACGATCCTACCTGCACTCGAGAGCTGCAGTAATTCAGTATCGCTATCTGTCAATTTCCCACGACACTTCGGCCTGAGAGCTTTTTGCCTTCTGCTGCAGAAACGGCATTAATATCTCTTAGTAGAAATGAAAAGGCGGAACGGAGGGGCTCAGGGAGAAAAGGCAAATGGCAAGTTCAGGTCACATTGCTGATTTGGGGAAATTTCATGCAGCTGATTTGCTTCTCTAATGGCTCTTAAGTTCCTGCAGGTTCTCACCTCTCAGCTTGTAAGATGAAGCTTGTTAGCTGGAATACTAAGAAATCACTGCTGGTTTACAGATGAGCTTGCTAAAATTTCCATGAGAGTTTTACTTTCACGTTAATTCAGAAAAACACTCATATGGACTCGAGCTGAATACACTGACTGATTAATTATTTTGTAATGTATATACAAGGTCATGCAAAACTTTTGGCAGGTTATAGAGAGTGCACACACATTTCAACACTCATATTTATGACCTGACTGTCATATCAGGAGGTGGAGAGGCTGGTGGTGGAGTAAAAGGTGCGAAACTGCCAAGCCAGTAACCAGAGTTTGAGACTGCGCGTCAACATTTGTAAGTGTGAAGCTACTAGATTTTTAAGGAGACTTCTGGATAATTTTCTGCTGTGTTGGTGGTGACAAGATTTTGTGACATCACAAGCTGCATAAAACAGTCCAAATCATGATCTTTACTTAACACCAACCAAGCTTTATCCTCTGTGCTTTTCAAAACTTGTCCAAACACAAAAATCCCAAAATCCAAAATGAAAAATTCAAAAATAAGTGGACAGAAACCAAGAATTGGAGAACATAAAGCACAGGAGATGCAGGACTGACAACAGAACAAGACAAACTGACAAGGTGACACTAATAGGGCAATCAAATAAAGGCAGGAGAAAATACATAGACAGGAGGTGGAAAGTAAAACATGACACACAAGGAGAGAACTACAAAATGAAACAGGAAACAACTGAACCAGAAACCCCTGAACCTAACCAGTCCACAAGCACAGCGCTTAAAATAGAATATCGGGGCTAAAGAAACAAAAGCTGTGCAACAAAACTGTGGTTTGCAGAAGCATACAGTGCCAACATGTATCCTGGTCGCTCTTACAGAATGTATCTCTTTCCCTTCTCTTGCTGGTATCTGGAGGAGGTAGTAGGCTATGAAAAATAATGAGGAGAATGTATAAGCAAGCATTCGACCGTGAACATCGCCTTTCCAGTTTATTCCAAAAAAACTCTGAAAGCAACCTCAACTTTAGCATAATCCCAAAGGATATCTGGTCTTGCAGGCCGGCATTTAACAGCACACACACACACCAGAAATATACTGAACTACATAATCAAATGCACATTCAAGTTAAGACGCCACTGTTTGCCCTTTAAAAACGGTTACTTTGCATCCAGATAGTTGCAGAACACAGTCCTCTCGCTGTAGGTGCATTCAGGTTGCAGGTCTCTCCCGCTGACCTTGATGAACCGCTGATTCAGACTCAACTCCAGTGATGTTCGGCACGTAGAGACATCGAGACAGAACAAGGGAAAGTGAGAGATGGTGGGCGTGTTTGTGATTTTCCTCACCTGTACGTCCTCGTGTGTGAGTGCGGCATCGCATTAAGACAAGCGAGTGACGCAGACAGGGTCGTGGTTATGTGGCCACGACACATTTTCCCCCACAGTTTAATAGTGAGCTCCATGCAGCCAGTTCTGCATAATCAAGTCGCAACACACACAGAAAGCGAGAGATGCCTCCGACACCAGAAATAAATGAGCACACGACACACGCGGACACATGACGTAAGTCTGCTGTCAAACACCAATTACTGCTGTTTTTGTACCGGAACTGCAGTCGTTGAATTAAGTATTAGTCATCTGGAAATGTTCTGTACACTTTCGTTCACCGTCCGTCTTTCTGAGATGTAGCCACGCAATCGTGCCACAAAAACAGAGAACAAAGGACCGTTTCAATTCAGTCGAAGAAAACTCACCTCATTAAACTCATTAAAGGCTGTGCAATAAGCTAAATGAGCTAAGAGTACCCTAACCTCCTCCCAATTTGTTACAAAGTGAAATTAAACACAGCTGCCCCACCTTAACCCACTTACAGATACCTCCCACCTGAATATGCCAAATTTGTTTTTCATCAAGATCCATGCATCATTACCTGAGAAGTTCATTCAAATTTTGAAAAAAACACTCTGTCTCAAAAACAGTCTCAAAATGTTATGTTAGGAAGTGAGAGAGACCAGAACTTAAGGCGGTCTATTCTGGGCTGAGACCAATCCTCAATCTGAGTTTAGTGGAAATCCAGCCAATAGTTTTTGTGCAATCAAAGGGACACAGGTGAAAACACAACCTCCTTGGCGGAAGTAACAACACAAGGCGGACATTTTTTACATTGATCCACTCATGTGACTTGTGTTAAAGGTCCCATTATAAACTCATTTTCAGGTTCAGGCATGTATATAGCGAGTCTGCAAGAAAATAACTACATTAATGTACAAAAAAACACATCAGTCTGCTCATACTGTCCATTGCTGCAGCACTTCTATTCATCCTCTGTCAGAACGATCCGTTCTTATGACGAATAGCCTAGTCTGCTCTGATTGGTCAGCTCACACAGGCCTGAACAGGCACCTGCCAGGCACAGTTTCTTAATACGGACTGTGTACATTTCTCTGTGGATACTTACTTTACTTTCTACCAACTGCTCCCTAATTATTACAACATTTTTTTAATGTATCTAAAAGGTCCAGTTTGTAAGAACGTTGCCTAATTCCCAACTGATGTTTTGGGATGATGTCCCACCCGATCTACAATCCCAAAGCGTCAGAATTAGATGAAATGGGGATGAGACAACTTTCTTACAAATTGCACCTCTAAACTTTATTTTACCAGGAATACTCCCATTGGGATTCAAAATCTTGTTAACTTGCGAGTCCTGGCCAAGAGAGCTGCATAAAAAGTTTCACATGAAGTAATAAGTGACTGATTTAAAGCCCTCATCAGATCACACCAAGACAATGAACAGAACACGAGCTCAAATAATCCTTAATCCTATTTCTATAATCTTCCAAACTTCTCAGATAATCAAGTTTAAGGTGTCTCTGTAACTCACACCAGGATGAAGGTGTGGTGACTAAAACCTGCAAACCAAATGTGCCAGCTGCTAATCAGTGACATCAGAGTCGCAGAGATTCGTATATCACAGCATCTACCTTTCTGCTGCCTCCTAATTCAGTCTTTCCAGATTTGAAAACAAACGATCTTATCTCGGCTAGAAGTCAGCGGGTTACTGAAGAGACGAGAGAACACATCCCGTTGTGTCACTCATGGGGCTGTAATGAATACACAGTGAGAGTAAATTTACTTCATCAGCCTCGATAATGTGACATCAAGGTTGTCGAAACAAGCTTCAACAGCTGTGAAGATTATCTGAGCATTACATTCAATCAGAAGAAAATCAGCTCCGGTGCGTTCCATCGACTCATCTTCTGTCCTGTGTGTTTATTTGTGTTTTCTCTGCTTATACATCCTCCAAACAGAGGGGATTAGTAGTTTCTGGATGCACACTGTGACAAGCGGTTCTGTCATGGCAACGGGCATCCTGTTTCATCATCATTCACCGTGGTAACGCGAGCGCAGAAGGCGCTGATAGGCTTCCAAGCTGAAAACACTTTGATGTGTTGGTGTTCGGTTAGCTGAGGAAAACTGCTCAAACTGTGGTCCAATTGTTGTGTTGGGTAACAAGAGGATTTTAACTGTTTCAAACAAAAAGTCATCTCCCATCGTAATCCTGGCTTGGCATCTCTTTTATCCCTTTAAAAACACTTTTACCTTGCTCTGAATACGCTTTTAGAAATGACTCCATCAGTGTTTTTGTACCGCTCTGTTGAAAGAGTTGCTTTCACTGCGGGCTAACCTACATTCGCACCGAGCAGCCGCAGCCCAGTTTCCCTCACTGGAACAAGCCTGCACCCAGCGCACTGTTTCATCTCGCTTAAAAATGAATGAGGTGTGAGTCATGACCGGCAACTATTTCCATCTATTTTGATTCTGCGCTGTCACTTCCTGTTAGCCGTCAGCTCTGCTTCTTGGCAGAGTTAACAGCGAAACACAGGCGACCGCTATCATTCGGATTACCAGCGGGATGAACGCAGCTATTGCGTCTCACAGGCTGTCCTGGTTGAAACCAGCCGACAAACGGCTGCCATGGGGCCGACCGTCAGCTGATGCGGCTCGCTCCGGGCTGCCTGAGCCCTCTCAGATATGAAGTCGGGGCCATTAGCTCGCTCTCTCACACTTCTTCTAGCTGGCATCAACCCTGCATTTCTTTCCTGCTTCTCAATCTGGCAGCCAAAATGACATTTTTTTGGCAGAGCTTTCATCATGGAATGCGTGGATTGGCGGGTCATTCGGGCTGAAGTTATACTTATTACGAGTAATTTATATAGATTATCAGTATGCCTACATAGAGGCAGACACTGTGGGGCAGCTACAGCAGTTCATTTATAAACATAAGCCGTAACAAACGTAGTTTATGATCATTCTTCAGAGACACGGAAAAGCGAGAAATTAGGTCAAAAATACAAACAGCAGCAGCGATGAGGGAACAACATTCATTAAAAATAACTGCCATATTTATACTCTAATTATCTGATGATGATGATGATGATGATGTTTCCTTTTGCTTTGAGACAGATGGGAGTGTGTTTCTAACAGCATTAACACTTTGTACACCCGGTTGGTCATTTCCTGTGAATTTTATTAAAAACAACCCTTTTCCACGGTGCAACAAAGACCGGCTAACTTGTACTTGTCAGTGTGTTTCAGCACCTCACTCTGCCAGACCAAAAATAGACTAAAGAAATGGAAGATATCTGAAGCAAAGACAAAGGAAGTACAAGATGCTGGAAACTGAACACACGAGGCCCACAGTCACACACGTATGATCAGGTTAGAAATGAATCGACACTTCCAGAGATGTTGGCGGTGTGCTGCTTCTGACCTGATCTTGTGAATTGAAATTTGGCAAGTGCGTTATATGGTGTGAGCTTATATGCTGAGTGTGATTCTGCTACTGTCTATACAGTCTGTGCTTTCAGAGGTACAGCTGTGCAGACAGAGGAGGCGAGCGGCAGCTTGGATTTCAGCTGAGGTCATTTTACTGTTTCGTCTTTGTGCATTAGGAGAGCCGAGAGCCTAAAAGAGGAAAAATCTTCACTCCTGGTAAGTTAGTTGGGTTTGGGTACGATTCAGATTTGAATGCTGAAGTTCAGTATGGGTACCCAATGTGCATGCATTTCTTATTGTCATCTTATTTTTCAACATTGATTTATTTAATTGAATAGTGCCGAATGTTAAATATCATATAGAAGAATATGCCAGCAGGGCTCGGCCCCAGCTGGTCCACCCTTGGAGGCGCCACTGACTGATAACATGTCAGAAACAAGACCAGACAGGCCTCTGGTGAAGACAACAGGGATGGACAATAGGGCCAAAATCCCATTGTTCACTTCTTACAGTAAATGCCTTTTTAGTGTCTGTCAACCAACCGCATCGCTGCCTTCAAACACACGCCTACGGCCCATAATCCACTCAGCATCTCCGTGCAGTGTGACATCTTCTCTGCAGGCTGTTCATTCAGTAAAACATCCTGAGTCACCGTTACAAAAGACGGCCGACAACTGTGAAAGAAAAATGTGTTTCTGGTTTATCAGGTGGGATCATGTTTCCTTACACACACGGGCGCACAGACATAATCTGAGCCGCCTCGGCTGTCTCGCGGACAGCCGGCTGAAAATTGAGTGCAAATTAGTCCTCCGTCTCAAGTGTGAGTGCGAGTGTGTGTGTGTGAGTGTGTGTGAGTGTGTGTGTGTGTGTGTGTGTGTGTGTGTGTGTGTGTGTGTGTGTATGAGTGTGTGTGAGAGTGTTGTCCGGACATGGCCGTGAATGTCGCCTGCTGCTTGGGGGATTGTGACAGGTCGGGAAAAAACACTGGTAACCTCTCAGGTTTAAATTGCACCCGGAACCAGAGCTTCACTGGCTCAGACCGCCGCTCAGCTCAGATGCGACACGGATTTCTGCTATAAATCTTAACTTCATCTGCACATGAGGACTAATTGCTGCTCGCTGGTGATGCCATTCACGTTCTGGCCAACAGATTCGACATCAAACAATGCTTTGAGCACGGGGGGTGTGTGTTTGTATTCATACCAGCCTAGCATGAGTGGGCGGTTGTGTGCATAGTGCCCACCGGAGGATACCATGATTCAGCGGAGGGGATAACAAATGATCCCAGAACTGAAGAAAGTAACTTGTGTAAACGAATACTCGGGGGGGGGGGGGGGGGGGGATGTGTATTTAGCAGGTAGAATCTCCAGGTGGCGTTTATCCTCCATCCACTCCCGATGGACCGGCTTGAAATACCTCCACCAGAACCAGACCGACTCCATCTTTTTCTTTGGAGAATATTTCTGCTTTTAACGTATTTTTAGTAAAGACATGACTGCAGAGCCTTGTGAGGTGGAAGTACAGATCAAACTGAAGGTCAGACTGATTCAGTTGAAGGTCAGGCTGCACTTGTTTCTTTTCTCCTCAATGAAAAATTGTATAACTGAGAGCATAGAAAGGCTTACTGGCTGTCAGATCAATGGACCTGCACCATGAGACACCAACTTAATATCAAAGCTCAGCCTGTTGATCATTAATTGAATGAAACGTTGAATCGCTGTAGAACTGCTGAACCACCATGTTGCAGTTAAATATGAAGACAGCAAAATGGATTTTTCCAACAGAAAATAAAAATAAAAATGACAATGTAATGTAATTGTTGGCCTCTTCTGTGACCAAATCAATCTACGAGTCCCTTAACCAAACCCTTGAGTAATGCATTGTATACAATTAGGACTTTTATTGTGAAAGGCACAAACCCAGAAAGATACCCTCATCATAGCGAAGGCTCTCCAAAAGAGTAAATATGAACATAAAATTGTAGTTTTTGGCCTCTTCTCAGCCTACGAACGCTGCACGAACCGTATCTCAGAGTTCTACTTCCGTCACATTCGTCAGCTCGATACGCTCGTCTCCACGGGTGGCAGGATGAGAGATCTCTGCTCGCTTTTATTCCTCATTCTTGTTCTTTAGCTTTGTGAATTCTACCCCACCTTCTCTCTCCCCCCCTCAGACTGCTGTCACTCTTCTCCCTTGACCTCTTTCTCACCCTCCCTCTGTTTACCCTCCCTGTACCTACGTCTGTCTTTGCTTACTCATAATAAGAGTTCATAATAACCTCGGCAGGTGTAACATGGTTTGTGAGCACGCTGACATCAGTTTCACCAATTATCCCTCGGTGCTCTCCAAAAAGATGAAGGAAAAGATGGAAATTACCTTGTGGGATAAAGATTAATGACGCGCCTCTTCCCTCTCCCCTCCTCACCTCTCTTACAGCCTCCCCCCTCCTTATTAACGTGCTCCATCAGTACAACAGTGTGACGTTCAATAAAAAGTCCTGCATTAGGAGGAAAATTGGGCTTTCCCATACCCTTGTTCCCCGAGGCCACCCTCACCGGTATATAATCTATTCCCAGGTAACAAATTGCAGTACGAGGAAGCCCGGGCCTCTTGGTAATTGATCCAATGCAAGCATCAGTTTACCATTGATCACAGTGCTGCTAGCTGCCGGCTGCTCTGGGAGTCTCACCGCTGCTTGGTCTTTTGCGCTTCGCCCACTGCATGAGGCAAGAAAAGCTAGTGGTTCGATAAAAGTCCATTACAACAGCCAGAACCATTCATAAATAAAAGGCTTTCGTAGGAGATACTCCACTGGAGAACAGGAGTCTGGAACGCGGTTCAGGAGCTTCAGCGAGCTCTTTGTTGTGCTGATGGAGAAGAAAAGGCAGAAGATGTATTACTCAGGCTGTGCTTTGCCCTTACGAGGAAACGATTATAGATTTGAAAGGCCTTGACAACAATCGGATGGATCGCCATGAAATTTAGCACCTTAATGACTTCCTCGACTTATTCCCCCGTGCCTGCAGCGGGTCTTGACTTATCTGGTGAAATATCTCTTCATCTACGAGATAGATTGCTAATTGGCTGCACACACTCGCGTTCCCCTCCAGCTCAATTGTAATCATTTTGGTGATATCTGCAACGATTGAAATTGTAATTTTAACAATGTATGAAATGACAGTCTCAAAAACAAGGTGACAGGGCCCGGTCCAATCCTGCGGCTCCCCTCCGGCTTCACAGCATCTTTCGGCTCATAATGCAGCCGTCCCTGCTGCAACTTTACTGCTTCGGTTCGTGTCGTTTTGAGTCACAGCAGGCAGCTGCTCCAGAACAAACAGCTGTAAAGATCAACTCGACACTACCTGCTGGTCCCCAAACAGCAGGCAGACGCAGTTCGTAAATAGTCAGTGAACATGGTGGAGATTTTAGCAGCGAAAAGACTGAGACATTTCCGTCTGGAGTTGGTGGAACCAAAAACAGCAAAACTGCTTGATGTGTAAATAAGACAGCGTTGACAGATTGATTGTATTAGAGGCTGAAAATGATCATGTTTTGGTCACAGTTTTACAGAACATGTAAAGAAAAGAACTTTCAGGCCAATAAATCTATCTATATCCCACAGTGTGATCAGGTCAGAGGACAGCGCGACAGGAAGCCTGTTCTTATTCTGCATGAAAACGTGAAACACAGAAGCCAGATTTTGCTCTCCTGAACATGACAGAGAATCAAACTGCTGGCTTGGCTGTAGTCTTTTAGTCCTTACAGACAGTCTGCATTGTAAACTGGGGGCGTGGCATTTGAAAGTTGTAAGCAGGCTCCAATAAATGGCATTAATGCAGTTGGATTATGGGAACTGTAGTTTTTAGAGTTTGAGCCATACTAAGGAGTAAAAGCCAGGATGTTCTGCTGTATTTTACATTGGAGTCTCCTAAGTGCCCCTTTATTATTATCATGTAAGTTTTTTGTTTGGAACCTTTAGCAAAGAAACCCATGTATCATCTTTGACCCCTCTCAGGATTAGCAAACCGACACAGTTGAAACAGGCTCCTCTGCAGCCGTTAGCCGCCATGTTGACTACAGCACCGCCGTCTTGTGTGGGACGATGTGATTAATTGAGCTGCCATTAATATTTAATGACACTCACAAGGCGGTTCCTCTCATGTAAAGATCACATGCTGCAACACCGGAGAGAAGATACGGGACAAACAACAGGGAGGGGAACTGTGTGGTCCCGTACAAACGATAGGGCAGTCCTTCAGTTTGATATTGTGGAAGAAAATATCCAGACATCCCACCAGGAAGTGCTCTTAAAATGAATTCTATTTCAGCAGCGATGAGAATCAGAGCTTGCACGGAGCTGTTTGGACCGGCTGGGAAACATTACACCTCGACACAAAGTAGGCAGAACATTACAACCGACCAACAAGAGCTATCCTGCACACACACACAAACACACGCTCCATTTTGACATTTATATCTCATCATAACGCACCACCTCACTTCTTCTCTCACTCGTCTTTGAGGAGTAAAAATAGCCAAGTGCTGCTGACTGATAAAAGATGGTGTGAGGCTGCCGAGAGAGGCCGTCCTATAATTGTGCTGCAGGTGGAGAGTTTTTGACAGCCAAGCAAACACACAGATAAAGCACTCGCTAGCTTCTGATAAAAATGCCTACCCAGAGTTCCCTGACACATCAACAGCGAGGTGAAGTGTGTACTCGCAATCCCTACTCACGATCATTTCATCCTTTAAAAACATACTAGTCAGCATCACTGCAAGTGATGCCAAAAGAATTCTCTTTGTCTTTTATTTTTATGTGTCAGTTCAAAGTGAAAAGCACAGAGAGGCACAGCTGATGGACAACAACGGTCCACAACTGGAATACAGTTTCAAATTGGACCTTGGTCTGAAGTGGTTGGAAAATAAAGTAATCTCTGACTCAGCATCCGTCCTGCATTGCTCCGGCAGGGTTTTCAAAACAGTTTCTCTTGAGAAGCAGATCAATAGTGTAGTGTTACTGCAGAGAGGGAGAATAACCTCAATGGCTTCTTGCTGAAAGCTGCGGCAGGCGACTTAGCATGTAGGCAGAACCAAATGGTTGTACCAGGTAAACCCCCCCAGAAGTTTTCAAGTGAAAGTGAGGTTTCCAAGTCATTTATTTAATGCTTGATCCACTGAGACATGAAACTGTGCCTTTTAAATGAGCCGTCAGAACGTTGTGATGTCACAACTACACAGTCACCGCCCCCAGCATGGCTAAGGTTGCAAAAACACCAGCTGAGATGATGCATAAACACAGTGGGCGTTATCTGCTCAGGCTTGTGAAAGCTGACTAATCAGAACAGACTGGGCTTTTTGGGGTTGCCTTAAAGTGACAGGCACTAAAATAAGGTATAAATATTATCCACTGCACAGCCAGATTTGGGAAAGAAGGGGGGATGTAGTAAACAAATATTTTTGCAACAGGTTAACCATCGTTGAGCTCATTTCACAAGCTCTTTATTAATAGTTTTTCACTTTTAGTTTAGCTTCCTATGTGCAGAACGGGTTTTAAAGGGTAACTCCACAATTTTACAAATGAACATGTGTTTACAGGTCTTGGGGAGGACTACTGCATATTAAATGTTCCAAAAGTAGTATAAAGCTGTAACTTGATATATCACCTCCAGAAATGTCACTCAGTGGCAAAGTTGCATTGTGGATAATGTAGGCACCAGATTTTGAAAAGGAAGAAGAATGCATGGAATAAATTAGGCGATATCTCTGGATCTGTGTTATTTATTCTGATAATTTGTTTTTAAACTAGCCATAATGAGTCCAAAACTTTCATAACCTGGCGCCTACATTACTTACAATGCAACTCAGCCACTGAGTGACATCACTGGAGGCAATTTATCAGATTACATGCAGCTTCCTCTGGAGCAACAGAAGGCTTTATATTCATTTTTTCCACACATTTCACACTTTAATGTTACTCTTTAAGGCAGTAAACATTTGAGAAACTGACATGCACGAAAACATGTGTCATCATAAAGGAGAACGTATGCGTCTGTTTCAGCCTCACTTCCTGATTTAAGGCCTCTTTATTAATCTAACTCAAATAAAAGCTTAGCCAGACCTGAGTGGTACAGCTGCCATAGAGTCACTTCGGCCCATTAGCCACGTTTGTCAGCACGGTTGTCACATCGGACCACCTGCCACAAGCTACAGGTGGGATCAGACAGTTAATGAAGTGTGAAGCCTCAACAGAAATCCATTCAGCCTGAACAAGAGGCTGAGACAGTGGCAACACTGGCAAAGTCTGAATCTCAAGGTAAACTAAAAACGTTTTAGCTAAAGTTATTTAGGTTTTATTCTCAACCATTGTCACTGAACAAGTTATGAACAAGAAAACCGGATGCACCACTCGTGCAAACAACGATCTGCTTTAAAAAGAATCAGCTGAGACAAACCCCTGAGTCTAAGTTTGCTACATTAGCGAGATATACGGTGCACATATGTGTTCGTACATGTGTCTGCTTCAGCATTCATAATTCATTCGTTTAATCACAAGATCTGATGATTGAAGCTGTGCAACGAACCGTGCGTGACCACATGGTTTCCCTCGAACATCAAGACTTTACTGTATAGGTACACACACACACACACACACACACTCATGTGTTCAAAAGCTTTGTACTGCGAGCCACATCATTAACAGATATAACTGCTGAGAGAAACTTCTTTTTTGTATCTATAGCGTAGAATCAACAGAGGAGTTAAAGATCTCTTTAAGAGCCTGCATTGATTACACAAGCATATTTTGAAGGGATATTTGATATACTATGATCAGTTGAGCTCAAATGATCCAAAACACAGAAGAAAGAAAATCTTTAACTCCATATATCCGCCAGTGGATACGCTCACAATCATGCTAAACACAACAATAACTACTGTTTTCAACACAGCACAGAGATAAATAATCACAGAAGACAGTTATCATAATGGATTTATTCATCATAGTCTCCAAAACGACACCGCGGTTCAAGGCTGGATGACAAAGCTGCTGAGATGTTTAGTATGTCATATATGATTAGTTTTGATGACGTATATGAGGTTACTGATGATGAGGTTGGCTGGTAACACGCTTCTTGACAAAGCAGAAAAAAGTGAAACATTGTTGTAATGTTTTACCACCAACACTATTAGAGGCTGGGGATGGATAGATAAGACATTTTATTGAAGAATAACAGCTTGGAGCAGCTCACTTAAAAGAAAAAGGAAAAACAGAAGAAATGGACATGAAATAGTTTATTTTTGGGGCCGTGAATTTTTCTCTAAATCATGACCGAATGAACGTGAAGAAGTTAATTTTTAATCTGTGTGAACTGAACTTTGAAGAAGTTCTTGTGAAGTGTGAACTTGCACAACACATTTCAGGACTGTATCTCATCGAGGCCGTTCTTATTTCAAGACATCTGCTGTTTGACAAGTTTGGGTTTCTTTCTTAAAGGGGAACTATGTAGTTTTGGAGAAAAAATACAAACTCAGAATTTTAATATTTACAATATTAACAAGGTAATAAAACAAACTCATAAGTATTTATTGTTTCCCATTACTGAATAAATAAGCTGTTCTCAGAGGGAAATAAGGTCCCCAAAACACTGTTTAAGGCTCGAAGGTGGCAGGATCCGCCACATAGAAACAAAGTAAAACAGTTGTCCTTTAAAGTCAGTTTGTTTTTGTTTTCATTTTATCTAAATGAAGAAATTTTGTTTCTTTAGTTTGTTTAGGCATAACAAATCAGACAATGAAGCTCTTTCTCTTCTGATTAAAACATTTGCTCAAAAACTACATACAGTAGTGCACATTTAAATTATTAAACATCATTTAATCCTCAAAGTCAGAAATAAATAACTGTTTTAGTATCTGTCACAAAACTCAAGCATTTATCAGAATAAGTACAAAAACTTAAACTGCAGTAATTCTTTGCTAGCTTTAGATCTGCAACATTTATTTATTCATCTCACAGTCTGTCTCTGTTCAAATCTCAGAATTTAAATGCATGCAAATCATGTTTTATAAGAACTACACAACATTAACAAGAAAAAAAAAACGAAATCTATGTAATTACTAATAGAGGCCCCCGGCCATGATTCGCTAATGGATGTAGATGAATGACCGGGACTAACAGAGAGGAAGAAAAATGGGTGTTCTGGGAACATTAGGTCGGTGATTTATAACCCTGACATTATCCTCTGCCTTACAAGGATTTCATGAGTACACCTACAGAACAACACTCACACACCCCCAGTGTTACACACACAGATTCATGCACACACACCAAAGTAAACACCCTGTGGACACTTCAGTCACTGATAATTAAGATTACGCTGCCTTGAATTATAAAATCCATAAACGAGGAGTCAGTGGCAAGAACATTTAAGAGCTGTCGCTTGAGAAATATTACACCTTTATTTGTTGTTGGCTTTTCAAATTCAGGAAATCGCTCGCACTCTAAGCATCTCCAACACTCTGCTCTAGGAAATATATTCATATCATCGACCTACGTCATTCGCTGCCGCGTGAAGATCTATATGTGTACGCTTATGTATGAATGTCTGTGTCCTGTCAGTGCTGAGGAGGAGGAGGGGTGATGTGGCAGAAGCATCTGGTGTGAGAAAGCGAGAACGCTGAAGATAAACCTCGCTGCTGCGCTCAGAGGAGATTCAGGGAGTGTGAACAACAGTGGATCTGTTTATTATGACAGTTTGGTACTTCTGCAGACAACCAGGCAGTAATAATGCAGCATCACTGCGCTGTGTAAAAGGTAGTTATGATTACAGTCTCACAACATCTACTGACCCAAAAACATCTGTCACAACCGCATTTTAATTGGTTGCAGAGACACGCGTGAGAAGTGGCTGGTTAGCAAATTACAGCTATTCTGGTGCAGTGGATTCATCTGTAAAATAAAGAGAGCAACAAGGAACTGGAACAAACATTTCAGTTTTACATCTCAGTTTGGTTCAGTTGTCAGTCCATCCTGCAAAATGATACATTGATCGTATTTGTTCAGATACCTGTTTTCTCTCTGCCAGCAACGTTATCAGCTGAATTCACCAGCGGTAGGTTTTTATAAAATCGCCCCAAAAAACACCCACGATTCCGTTTTCACAACAGCAGGTAGTCCACACCTGGCATCGCAACAACCAGGTGCCTTCACAAGTTTTCACACCTGAGAGCGTCTCTGTCTGCAGAGCATGTGTGATTGACAGGAGATGTTAGAGCGAGGGTTGATCGTCACCTAGTCAACTGATTGCAGGTGACGTCGTTCTCTTGGAAGGATAAAATGCTAAAATGGGTGGTGAAGTATACGTGTGGGAAACACTGTAACAACACTACATTCGTATACAATACACGTCCCAGTCGCCAGCCGATGTGCCACATTGTCATTTCTCATATCACATATCACATTCTACGCTGACCTGAGAAAGTGGTGCAGTCACAGACGAGAAGCCAGTGACCGCAGTTCAAGACTGTGTCTCAACATTTGTAAGTGAGAAACCACTGGATATTTCTGATGAGGGACTGCAATGTTTTAACATTAACAAACACAACAGCACTGGGTATTTCTAAAAGGGCAACTAACCCTAACCCTAACACTAACCCTACCCTAAGTACCAGCCTTGATCGTCGTGTCAAAAAATTATATTTTTGACAAGAAGTCCGGACATCTCAAGTCATGTTTGTGGAAGAAAAACACATGATCTTCTTCTAACCCCAACCAAGTGGCTTTTGTGCCTAAACCTAACTAGACCATAAGCACAACAAATGTGTCCCAAAATAAAGAAACTGAGCCCAAAGAAACGTCAAGTTGCAACATAAAGAAATGTAAAGTTTTGACATATCTGTGTCTGACACTGACAACATTCATTCTGGCAGTTGAGTTGCTGCTATCACAAAACCCTGTGTCTGCTTCCACACCACGCACAACAGTTCATGTCTGAAAGCGCCCTCACCCACTATTTTATGAACTAGAGGTCTTAAAACCAAAACCATGTTTTCTCTAATGTGTAGTCTCCATGATGTACCGCTCCTCAAGTCACTGAGAGCCGAACTAATGCAGAGTTGTGTCTATGCAGAGCAGCAGACACCTCTGTAACCCTGAGAAGTCAGAGTACCCTTGTCCCCATTCTGTCAGCAGTAACATAGTGATGCTCTGTGCTGCTGAAGCCAGTGAATCTTACACAGCACAATTGCCATTGATTATGTAATTGCGCGTAAAATGGCAAATACAGCCTAAGCATATGTTGTCAAATCATGGGCTGTTAGAGGAAGCATTACACTCACATACCACACAACACTCAGATAAGGCAAAGAATGAGACGTTTAACCACTATAGATTAACATACCAGTCAACAGAGGCCCCATTCTGCTGCAGTTTTCTGCATTGTCTGCTATTGTTTATGTATCGACCATCGTAGAGTCAAAAGGGGTAGTCACTAAACACAGAGCAGGTATGTGGAGTACTAGAACACAATAGTAAGAGTAGTCATTGAGAAGGAATTCATGTGTAGAAAGTGGGGATTCGGGTCAAATTATCCGCTGCAAATTCCTCGGTCATCTGATAACAGCAATCCAAAATAATAAAGGGTTTCTCTTTCTGCAGCTGGCAGATAATGGAAGGGGGAGGCTTGTGACACTTTACATCTGGACTTAAAGTCAGTAATTGAGGAAAATCTCAACAATTGTTGCGGAAATGATGTGCTGAGTTGGGATGTTGTGATTCTCCAAAGCCGCTTGGAGATTCGATCGAAACAATTTGATCTAAACATCTTTTTCAGCACAGATAAACATGCCATTGCTGGATGCATCTGGATTTGTTGGATTGGCTTTATGGCCTGACAGCTGTCGTTAACATTTTCAATTTGTCTTCTCTAAAAAGACATAACCAGAGCTTTACTTTATCAAGTTGGATTTTTTCAGGTCAGCTTCAGATAATATTCACTAAAGTAAAGATTCAAGATTTCAACAAACCCTGAAGTGATTTTTTAATAAAGTTCTGTTTCCTCTTCCTCCACCTCTCCCAAAACAAATCCATCAAGGATCTTTGGCAGCGTTTTCAGTTTGGTACAGTTCAGTTCTTCCCCTGCGGGTCAAAACCCTCTTTCTCAAAAACAAATCAATGAAGGATCTCTGAAAAAGAAAATGAGCCCAACATCTCCAGCCAGTCAATCATCCTCATTCACGCAGGTTAAGTGTCTGGGAGTTTACCTGCAGGCCACTGATGAGCTAGCCGTGTCATCTTTAAAGTGCCTTTTTTTCTTTCTTTGGAGATGAGCGAGTAGGCAGCGGTGAGAGAAAGAATACGCAGGTAGAATTGCTGATCCTGCTTTTTACTTCAATGATCAAAATTGAAAGCTCATTTTGATCTAGAACTGAAATCGTGACACCCCTGACAAATATGGCAAACTCCAGTGAAGGTTAGGTTAAATGACGGACAATGATGTTTTTATCCTGATGGTCTTAGGAGAGGAACAAACCCTCAAGAACACTTGTGACGTACATTGTGATGCATGTAATCGATGTTAGGGGTTAATGACATCACCATTTCCAGAGTAATGGAATACACCATTAAGATATACACCATCACCCTTCTTTGTGCTTATCACGTAGTGGTGTCACACAAAAAAATCTGTATTCAAACATTTGTTGGATTGGGCTACAGACAAATTCGTATAAAAATCATCTGAACTGCGTCTAAATATAAATTGTGTAGAAATAGAACAGGAAGTCTTAACGTTCAAAATGGCATTGGTCATCGTTGTGTTGCATAAAGTCGGTCTGAAGTGTAAAAAAGGAGACAGCTGAGTTCTGAGACGGCACCAGACTTCCTCTTCTCTGTTCTCTCTCTGCTGTTAAGTCACACGAGAGGATCATGAGATAAAAACAACACCTGTGCACCATCAGTCAATCTTTATCCTACACTGAGCAACAAACGTGGAGAATACTAATGAAATGTTAATGAGGATGAATCACCCCGAACATCTGCATATCAAACTTCCTCCATGTTTACAGCCTCTGGCCTAGTTGTTTACATTTTGGCAAATCCGCGTTATGGAAAACAGTGCTGCCTCGGCACTTTTTCTAAAAACCCATTATCATGGTGACAGTAAAGGATGGTAATGACTGGACAAAGGATGAGGGGAAGAAGAAGAAGAAGAAGTAGAAAAAGAAATAGGAGAAGAAGAAGAAAAAGAAAAGAAAAGGGGGAAGAAGAAGAAGATAAAGAAAAAGAAGAAGAAGAAACCACAACAACACACGCTCTCTGATGACAACGTGGTTCACTAAATTACACACTCCTAACCTGCCAATGACAACAGCAGATGTTTGTGAACGCACTGTCTCAACTAGTAATCAGACTCACATTCACATTGTGTGAATTAAAGAGTTGTTGAGTATGGAGAAATTAATTAAACTTTGCTAAACAGCTTTACCAAAATTCAAAATTATTCGTGCCCTCTTGTAAATTCGGTATTAAATACAATACTCCAACTTATTTATTTTCAGTTTGTCACAGCACAGCATGTCTGCTTCTGTTTCTAAAGTGCACATTTTGCAGTTGTTTTGAACACATTTTTATGAAAGAAGTCCAACATTTTATTGATGTTAAACTTTCACAAATACAGTAAACATTAACTAATATAGGCAACTTCTTTGATGCCTGTGGAGGTAATCCCCAGACTCCCTTCGAAAAACACTAAATTTTGTGAGTTGCTGAGTTAAGATACACTTAAAAATGGCATCAAATGCTGTCTATGAACAAATTTTTAACCATGTGGGCCTTCTTGTTAATTCGGCAGATGTTACACATGAAGATATTTACTGCTGTTTCCGTTTGTCCCAGTGATGTTTGTGTTTAACTGCATTTAGAACCAGGGAATCAGATCGTATGTGGAGTTAATACCAGGATAATGTTGGAAGGGGAACTCACAGTTTGCCAACACATACAAACAAAAACTCACTCATCCTTCCCGTCTCGCATGCCCACTTGTTAATACGTAATCTGGTAAACACAACTACTAATGATCGTGATGATTAGTACTCCAAAAAATGGATGTTAAGCTCATACTGTTTCTGTTTGTCACATCCACCTAAATATTTATGTGGCACCAGCAGGTCGAACAAGTCTGCATGTTCTTCATGCGTGAATGAATTTTTAGGAATGCAGCATTAATTCACTTGGGACCGTACGTGGGGATGACAGACAAGGCATGCTGACCTCAAAGTGACAGCAGTGAGGATCATACGGTCCTCACAGACCGGCACCTCGACGGGACATGTGCAGTGACAATTTTTGGGAATGAGCGAGAGATGGACATGTAAAGGCTGCGGCAAAAAACACAATGACACGTAATGTCATTTAACATTTGGACCAGGGGATTAAGTCTTAGCTGATTATTGGAGTCAGGCGGTCATCACAAAAACGATACACATCTGGACGGTCGCACGAAAATGGAAATTGTGCAAAACACAAATATTTGGCAACACAGGCAAAAAAAAAAAAAAGGCTTGAGAAATAGTGAAATGATTGCAGAGAAAAACAACAGGAAGTGAATGGTTTTGATTTCTCAGTCTGACATCACGTCGCCTTGCACTTATTTCCGGCCGGCAACTCGGTATTTACCAGTATAAATAGACCGCACAGGAAAGGAAGAGAAAAACAAATGAATAAATGATTGTGTTTTCTACCCTGAGACAGACAGTAGGTGGGGTCGGGGTGTATGAGGAAGGTGCAGGGAGGAAACAGAAGATGGAGGAGGTTTTGGGCGGTGAGGAAGAAAGGAGGGAAAGTGGGCGGGAGCGAGGGGAGTGAGGGATTGGGGGGAGTAAAGCGCAGAGAGAGGTGGAATTGGAGCAAGAGAAGGAGGGAGGGAGGGAGGGAGGGATATTGGTACGACTGTGTTTCTGCAGTGACTGCCCAGAGATGATGAATGGCCTGCAGATACCATCGTACAGCTGAATGCAAACATCTCTATTGTGTACACTGTGATTCATCACTTGTTTCTTTTTTCCACCCTCGGCTCTGTTATTCTTTCACATCGAGCAAACAAGACAGTGAAAGCAGCAGGAGTCAGCAAATGCATCTCTAATCACCACAGACGATCATATTACAGCGTTTCATCACAAACGTATGACGTAAAGACTCGTTATCCTGTTACCTGTCATGGTTACAGACACTATAATCCTTATCTTGTGTGGTCTGTCGTTACTTACGGAGTCGAATCTAATTCAAGACACCCTTAATAAAATGTGACTTGTGTGTGAAGGCTGTTTTTTCTTCTATATCATAGTGTTATTGTCAATAAATCGCATGAGCAGACCAATAAACTTTGCGTTTTCCTCAGTTAGTCTGGTAGCCTCCAGCTTGTGCATTAGTTCTGAAGACATACATTTTTAAATAGTTAGATTTTAAGTAAGTCCTTGAAACAGCTGAGCTCTGGAGTTTTTAGCTAACATTACTTATACAGAAGTAAATAGTGCATTTCTAATCTAACTTCACCCACGAACTGAGAAACATTTTGTGCACTGGTCAGTGGAGTGACTCAAAATAAATTATAGTTACTTGTAGTATCAGAGCTCACAGAGATGAAGAAACAGGTCACCCTATGAAAAAGTGTCGTGGGTATAAACTATATCAGATAAAGATCTACAGATAGTATTTGTTGGATAAGATCAGATAAGATAAGATAAGATACAATCTCTCTTTCTCTCATTCTTGGCTCCCGCCGCCTCACATATTGATGGATCTGGGCTCCCACAGATCATTGCTCTCCTCTGCTTTACTTTCTCCTTATAGCTGTACTTCTGTTCAATTTAAAGCCTTTTACATTCTGATGTTTCTTTGTTTTGCTAAGGGACTTGCTTTGGTGCAACGAATAAATGGATTTTGGACCCTCGCAGTGTTTTTTGTTTCATCACTTACAGCCAACACCAAGTGTTTTTTTTTTCCTTTCACGATAGTTCAGTGAGAGAAATTCAAACTCAAACTCAGCGATTTGCCTCACTGCGGAGTTTTCTTGTGAACACACCCAAGTTTTCGGTGTCGCTGCCCACCAAAACACAGTACACATGCTGTGCGTCCTCGAGGTTTAACAAATGTGTGGAAGACATTTGCGAAAATGGATTTTCTAAAAAGTTTGCACCCTGTTTTGTTTATATTCATGTTGACTTCTTAGTGGTCTTTTTCGTCCCCTTTGCTGGTGCATTGCTACTTTTCTTGGTGTAATATGTTGCATGCACAAACACAAAGCAGTAACCCACATGGACAAACGTTACACTATAGACCAGCACAGACTACCTTTAAAGAGTTGGTTCACACAGATGATAAAATGCATATTATCATATTCTGCCTGCCACTCCCTCCTGTCCTACAGTGACCTCTTTCCCTCCAGACACAGTCCTCCGTCTTTCCCGGCACACTTGCTCACCTGTTTCTACTTTCCCCTCATCCCTCCTGCAGCATTTAACCAGCGATTTCCACTCACTCCTTAACAGACTTTCAAGTGTTGTGCCTTCTCTTTCTGAGCCTCCTAAACCTGACTCTGACCCTGTCCCTGTCTCTGTCTCTTTGTCTATATCTACCTTCCCTTTGGCAATAAATCATTGAACAGTTTCAGTCTGTCTCGGTTGTCTGCGCTTGGGTCCTCCTCCCTTCGGAAATCCCCAGAAGTGGAGCGTATTTTCATTTACCGTATAATTCTGCTTGCATAATGGGTCAAGACTCTTGTTTAGGATAGCAAAAAATAAAGTAAAGAGACTGAGATGCTGAAATGCTTAATCAAGGCAATAAGGTGCCTGCTACACTTAAACACAGAATGTAACAGAAGATGTAAACATTCCAATAACCACTTTTAATACAATCTTTTCTTCAAGCTTTGTCTGTCTTTCAGTGGTTTATTTATCTTATTTCTTTCTTACCACTTGTCAAATATGCGTTTTTCTTGTTTGAAAGTTGGGCAAACTTGTTTTTTTTTTTTCCTACCCTAACGGCTCCTCCTATCTGAAGTCTGGCACAGATAGATATCCATAAAGTGATGGTTTATTTATAACGACGTTGAGCTTTTTACTTTATGTATCTGGGTTAAATCGCAGTAATTACGGCTCTACTGCAGAGAGAGCAAACAAGGGATGTGGAGACAGAGAGAAAAGTAGAAAAAGAGAGAGGAGGACTGAGAGGGAAGCTGTGTGAAGAAGTCTTAGCCATCTATCACTGACCTTATTTTCATCTTCCTCCGTCTCCTCCTGTCACATTTTAACTTTCTTCTTCCATCACACAGTCTTTGTATTACTTTCTTCCTTTTTCTCCTGTCCTGCTCTTCTTGCTCCAGAACTCGTTGCACTTCCTCTTCTGCCCTCCCTGACTTTATGTCCCCTTCCTATATCGCCTTTATTCCCCTCCTCTGTCCCTCCTGCTCCCTCCGAGCAGAAGCCTTCTTGCTCAAACATTAAATGGTAGTTGGCAGCAGCGCTGATTGATGGCGTGGCACCAAATGAGACTGCGGGCCGGCTCTTATAGCCTGTAAGGCAATCTGAAAATCATTCTTGTAGGTCCAGGTTGGAAAGGTTGTAAAAACTCCCTCTCTTTATATAATTCAGCACAGAGGTGTGAAGTTGCTTTTTTGCAAAGAGAAAATGTCAAATGAAGGAGACATGTAGTCATTCTATTTATTTAATCTGAGCTTCTGCTTCCGCTGAAGAATCGGAAATTGTAGCTTAAGTACAAAAATAAAGTCTTTCCTTTGTATTTTACACTCTGTGGAGCGGCCACTATAAAGCCTCTATTCTCATTGGCCTTCAATAAAAATCATCATACAGGTTTATAAATCTGAAGACAATACTGAAATGAAATACACAAAAACTTAAAGGAACCATTCTGTGTGTTCCCTAAGGTAGTAAGGATCAACATGCATGATCAGGTGAGTGATGTCCCGCAGCTTTCTGTAAATGGCATTTGCACTAATCCACTGACCTACAGGTGGCAGTAATGTGCCAAAGACATTACAATGTGCCACAACGGGAGGGAAGCAGAGCAGCAGCACGTCAACATGGATGTGCCAAGCCCCCAGGAAGAGTGCCAGGCTTTGAGGCCAGTTTTTTTGTAGTGGCCAAACCGAGTGATCACAACGTAACGCGAGGCACTGTGGTCCGAAAAGACTCTTTCCCATAAGCTTACATTGTGAGAGAAGCGATCCATTTTTCTTTTGTGTCACGACCCCAACAAAAGGTTAACTGGAGTTTGAAAGTCTAGTGTCCAGATTTAATGTAACGTCCTTGCAATGTACAAACTGCAGTTTGCAAAATAAAAACTAAATAAATAAACAGTGTTTCTTGAGGAATAATAACTGTGGGGCAAAATATGATTCCAGCAATCTGCGTATTACTTCCTAGTGCTCTGAACAGGCTCGGTTCGACATAAAAGAGTCACTACTTCATAACTCCTTTTACTAAATTCACACAGATTAGAAAGATTTTAGTGAGCCGTATCTTTCCTTTAAACATCCTAACTCAGCTTTCTGGCAGGTCAGCATTTTCCCACTTTATGGCTGCTTTACATGACGGAATGATGGCGCACGTTAATGTGGACACGTCGCAGTCAGCGTGTGCGATAAAGAGGCGCTGAGTTAATTCATGCATCACTTTCTGGGTTTTGCATCCTAAAGTCCTTTCGGTAAATGTAAACAGCTCACATGAAAAAACTCCTCGTAACCAGACATGTGATGATTTGATCACAGTCTCATCTTTATTCATTAGGTGACGATGGTACAAGTCTAGTCTACAGTGTGAACAAGGACGGTGTGATAATCTGCTTCACACTGCTGCGCTCTTTATTACTTCCACCCTCTCTATTACCCTGATATACTAAAGTTAGCTCGTCTTGTATTACTGCTAAGATTTCATCATGAAGAAAGAAAAAAGGGGGTTGAGAAATACTACTTCTATATCTGCCAACTTCATATAACTCCGGCGTGAACGCAGTGTATTCTGCATAAAATACTAGCCGCATAAAATATTGTCTGGGGACTAACGTTTGTTGTGTCAGACCCTTATTTACATAAAACAACAGAAATAAAACATGCGTGGGAGGCTGGCAGTGATTTTTTTTTTTTTTAGTTTAAGCGCAGAATCAAAGTAAACAGTTGTCTTTTTTGTTTTTTTCTTTTGTATCAAGGCTCTTCATTCATTCAGTCAAATCAGAAAATGTACGACTTAGATCCATGATGTGACCTCATCTGGTGGTTTCCCGTGTCGTCAGTCGCGTTTGTTGCTGTTCCTCCAATTGCTCCTTCACACTCTTCTGTCCGGCTCGATGCCAATATACCCGCCGCTTCCCTCTTCAAGTGTGGTCTCGGCTCGGCGTCTGAGCCCGTCGCGTCTGATAAAGCCTCGAGGACTCGTGCCACTGTCACAGGTGAGCAGATAGCCGAGAGAGCACAAAATACCGGCCTCTCACGAAAAGGTTGCGAGCTGACACGGAGCAGCCACTTACCATCAGGACATTCAAGACCCGACACAATTGAAAGTGGAGCAGAAAAAAAGGATCGGCCTCGAGTCCCCATTCCTTCTAAATGTTAAAATACTGCTAAAGGTCACAGGGAGGCAGTTTCTCCTCAGAGAGAGGAAAAAAGGGGAGACAGAGAAGAAGACGATGGGGCGGAAAGGAGAAAGAGCAGAGACTGGAAAGGTTGGCAGAAACAGGACGAAAGATCAACGAGTAGATACAGAGGACTTTGACTTTTACTGTGCTTTATTAAAACACGTCCACCAGAGGAGAAGACACACGATACACAGTGATGGAAGAGGATTCAGGCTCCTGTATTCTCAGAATTCTGACTTTATTTTCTTGGTATTCAGACAAAATTTTGATTTTATTCACAGATTGTGCACTTTTTTCTCAGAAATTTAACTCTGTAACCAAGAATTTAGGCTGTTTTCTTAGAATTCACATCATTTTTTCACGAAATCTGACTGTTTTCTGACTAAATTTTCACTTTATTCTCAGAATTCTTACTTTTTTAAAAACAAGAATTCAGACTGTTTTCTAAAACTTCTGACTTTTCCTGGAACCAAGAATTTAGACCGTTTTCTCAGAATTTGGACTTTTTTCACAGAATTCAGATGTTTTTCTCAGAATTCTGACTCTTTTGTGAGAGAAGTCATAATTGTGAAGAAAAAAGAAAGTCAGAACCAAAAAGACTGTTTTCCAGTGTCCTGATCCTCTTCCATACACAGTGGACTGTAGTGGGCTCTATACGGGATGGCTTGATAGAATCAAACTGTTTTTGTCTTCACCCAGGAGGACACACTCTGCTGATAGAGAGCACATTAAAGGGGAAGGTATAGAAAGTAGAGGGTGAGGAAACAAGCTGATGGAACGTAAAAGATGAAAGGTGGAGGATGGCGAAGAGTGAGAGTGTGAGAGAAAGTAGGGCACAGGCGGGAGGAGACGGCGCGCTGGCGTTCTTTAAAGTTGAGCCACCGCATCCACTAAGATCCTTCGACGCCGCCTGCCAGGACTCATCCTGCCTCGTCCCCTGGTGCCATCGCACCTTTCAGAGCTTCACTTCACACCTCCACTTCCATCTGTCTCTGGTACCGCTGCTCTCTTTCACTAAAGCCGTCTCCTTTTTTACCCCCTCTCCACGCTGTGGGGGGTAAGAGGAGGGAAGCGTTGCATTTTTTTATTAAATTTCTACCCGTCCTCTTGAGACTGCAGTGATGCTGGTGGAGGGGAGCCTGTGTACACATCCCTGCATCATCGTCCCTGCATTCACTGCCTCAGTTTCATCTTGTGTTTAAATCTCCATGTTCAAACTCTTTATCTCTATCCAACAATGTTCACACACACACAAACGGTGTGAGGCATCCCACCTTCAATTAAATGTAGCCAAGACAAAGGACATGCTCATTGATTTCAGGAAAAAAATCCAGACACAAGACATCAATCAAAGGTCAAACTGTTCCATGTGTGCAATCTTATAAATATCTGGGGACGATTATTGACTCAAAACTCACATTTGAAACTAACTGTGAAGCTGTGTGTAAAAAAGGGCATCAGCGTCTCTTCTGTTTGAGGAAACTGAGTCGCTTCCATATCGACAAATCCATCATGACCCTCATTTACCATGCTTTACTGAATCGGTTTTGTTATTTACACTAGCAGCCTGGTTTGGGAACCTCTCCTTGAAAAATAAAAGCTCACTTAACCAGATATTAAAGTGGTCCAGCAGGCTGATTGGTGAGCCACAGCTCAACGTGGAGACCCTGCACACAAAACAACTACAACGCATATGTGGTTCAATTTTAAAGGACAGTTCCCACCCATCGCACAATGAGTTTCAGATTCTCCCCTCTAGGCGCAGGTTTAAAATCCCTGAGTGCAAAACAAAAAGACACAAACAGCTTTGTCCCTGCAACTATTACACTGAAGAATAAGTAATAACTTTATTTTGCACAAATGATTAATTTTTTACTCATTGCTGTATTTATTTTATTGTACTTTATCTTTTATATTTTACCCATTATGTCTGTTTTTACAAACTAAATAATTGTTTATTGATTTATTTTGTATATTTTCTTCTTACTATTAGTAGCTCAGCTCAATTTTACTATCTAAGAATGATCTGGACCTGTAAGAACTGCAAGAGCTTTTTAAAACTCTTTAGAAGTTCTTAAATTGCTTTTTTTCTCCCCTAACTTTCACTGTCCTAAGTCGGATGATGTGTGATTGTGTCTCTATGTTTTCCCATACGTGTATATGAGGACTCTACTACTGCAAACAAAATCTACCTCTGGGTTCTAACAAAGTAACTTGAACTTGAATGCAGAAAAACACCCAGGTTTGTACAGTCTGTCTCCTTGCCTCCTGGCACTGGCTTCACTGGAAGAGAGCGAAAAATATGAATCGACAGGATTCCATTCAAAAAGCAAAGGTTATCACATCCCCTCAGACCTGAACTCATTTGCAGCGATGTTTGTAACGGGGTTTCTATTTGAGAATCTGAAAAACTTTTCACAATTCACCCAAAGGTCGTATCCATTTATCATCGACATCATCATCATCATGGTCTTTAACGCCAACATCATCATCATCATCACTGGACCTTTAAGTCTAAAATCCAATCTGTTTGCCTCATGGTTTATTATTTGTTCCTAGTGATTTTTGGCGTGCTCTACCATCGGGCTGCTCACTCTTGGCCCACCATAAGGTTCAATTTGGCCTGCCAGATGTTTCTAGTGAAACCAAAATAAAAAATTAATCATAAAAATATTAGACCATAAGTTGCTGTTTATGCTGTTTTACTTTCTGTGAGATAAAAAATAAATATCTTTAAACATTTATTATTAATTATTTTTCATAATCAATAATCAAGTCCGTCAATAAAGGGGGTTAAGGCTCCGAGCACCTTCAACAATGGTAAGAATATTCCCTTCATCCAGCATCCTTTGGTGAGATTCAGCTGAATCGCTTAAAGAAGTATAATTGTGCCGACTCATCGAGGATAAGACAAAAGGTCTGAACAGACCGGGACACTTTGTGACTTGAAGCTGATGCTTAGCCAGGATGACAAAGCAACATCCTGTGGTGCACTCACAGGAGGAGTAACGTCGTGGACATCCTCTATATCATGAGACTACACAATGTGTAGCAGCAGCATTGCTTCATCGTTTTCACAACACCACAGGGATCACTGAGGTAAAGCACACGTGGTGCATCACCCGGCAGAACAGAAAAACAAGTCACTTTGTTCCAGATCTAGATTCAGTTTCTGAGAACAGTTAATGATTGTTTATTGCATAAAGGACAGTAGTGAAATATATAAGACACTTCCAGCTAAGAAACTATTGTAAACGTCTTTGATAACCCTGTCAGGCGCTTTGGGTGTCTTGAAAAGCCCCCTACAAATCCAATCCTTTATTCTTTGATAAAAGCTTAGAAAAGAAGCTGAGTAAAAAAACGAGAATTTGCAATTCTGCACTCTTTTTTAAACCTGCGTTTGTACACTAATCTACACACATCTAACCATTGTAATTAGATGTATTTAAGAAATACTGGCTAATGAAACACTTACTGCAACGACACCTTTGAGAATACACAGTAGGAATAACAATATTACAGTAAGACTATCTTGTGTGTTGAAAATAGTTGGCAGGGAGTCTTGAAACAATGAAAGTATAAACAGGTTCTGACTCCCAAGAAGTTAAATACTGCAGCTCGTTCAGCGGCCTTCAGCTCCAAACTATGATGCTCTACTTACCCCTGTAATGTCAGTTTTGAAGATGAAGGGCACAAAAACTACTTGCAACATTCAGTAAGACTTTCAAAATGAAGCGTACGGACAAACATTTCACCTACAATGACATCTTATGACTTCTGGACTGTTATTTAAGTTGTCAGACAATCACAGTTAGGTTAGGAACCAGAACTACCTGGTTAGGTTTAGGAAAAGATCCTGCTTCGTATCAAAATACCTGTCAGGATGCAAACTACGGGTTGCCAGTCCTAAAGTCCACCAATAACCATCCCCGAGCTTCTAAAAAAAATGACACTATGGTCAAACTTAGAGGTGTAGCTGCCCTATTTGACATGATGGGAGTGAGAACACGCCAGAAACTGTTCAGGATGAAGTATGAAAAAATAGTTCTAACCTTAGTAGTAGTGGATCATATATCAAATTAAAGAGTTGGGACTATGTGACTGTGACTAAAACACAAGTCTACCACACAACTTGTGCGATACAGTTTGCAGGTTCCTGCTTTTCATATGTAATAAAAGCCTCTACCAGAAAGTAAACAACACCATTTCGGACACATCTCTTGTGGTTTTCTGCTCTATGGACAGGAAATGTAGCAGTCAGGTGTTTTCTCTGTTCCACAACACAAGTGATTTATCAACGGTGCTTCTCCTCACCACACTACTGGATGTATGTAAGCTTCCAAAACCCCATTTTTCTGAATAAGACATATCAAAAAGACCGGGCACGCTCCACCACAAAACAACAACTTCTCAGCTTTCAAAATGAATTAGTCAGATTCAGTCATGTGCTTTCATCCAGCTGTCCTTCAGCAGGTCAGTGTGGCTGAAAAGGCTAATGCTCTTTCTTTGTCATACCGCTCAAGAAAATGTGTGACTTGACCTTTGACCTACGCTGAGTCCAAATTAGTGACACATTACACGGGCTGACGTTCGAATTATCCTCACTTTTTTGACTGAATGGAAAGGCTTCTTTTAAAAGTCCAACAACACGCAGACGCTTGTTGTACGCACCGAAAGAATCCATTGAAAATGTGTCCTCGATGCTCCGTTAGCCGCGGAGTTAATCGGCTCGGTGATTTGTTTTTATCAGCTTTTCTTTCATGTGCTGTTTTATTATTCTTTCAGTCTCGTCTTTGCTTTAAGTTGCACTCAGATTATCATGAAATTAAAATCAATCACAGCATTTAATATGCAACAAATATTGTGCTTAAACCATTTAACGAACACATTATTGCTTTAATCCTGCAGATAAATAGAGGTACGATAAAAATGAATTAGCTAGGGATTTTTTTTGCGTAACGCAAAAGCAGCATTTGTGACTTCTGACCTTAAATAAACATGTAATATGAATATAATCTATAGTGAGCACTGTAACTCCAGCCTCACGTTACAACATTGTTTGTACCATTATTACTAGAACAGCCGTCTGGGTGACAACATCTCCTCCGAGTCAATGGGGAAGTGAGGAATAAACAGCCACAGCCAGTTTGCCCTGACTGCACAGCACACACACTGCATGTACGGCACCACACGTTGCCCATGAATGAATACTTTAAATTCTTACTGAAAGCTGCCACAGCCAGTATGAGCGTCACCACGATGGAGACCCAGGAGACCCACAGTGCCTTCTTCCTGTAGCTCTGAGCCTCGTGGGGCTTCAGACGCATGCTGCTCTCCAGGAGACCTGCAGTGAGACACGTAAACTCTGTTACAAGAACAATTCCTTCTTTTGTTTGTGCGTGTGTGTTTTATAATATCATATTTATCATTTGACCGCATCGAGTGTCCAGAGGTACCAATTCTTACAGAACAATACGACTCTCTGATGGCCTGTTTGTAAGAAAGAAACACTTTAGGATGGCGGCCGACCCGACCTACAAATCCCAAAAGCGGATGATCAGTATTTGACTTAAAAGTAAACTTTTCTTACAAGTAGGACCTTTAAATGTTTAATAATCAGTACTTTGTTCATCACAGAAAAAGAAAGTTTGCATTAGGAGTCCCTCCGGGAAATGCTGAGCTTACCTGTGATAAAAGTTGATTAAATTCAACCTTTTGAATCAGTAATATATTAACTACTTTGGATCAATTCATCAGCATTCACCCGTTCACACACACATTCATACACCTGTGGCAGAGGCCATCATGCAAGATGCTTTCAGGAATCTGGGGTTCAGTATCTTTGCCAAGGTGAATCACACATGAATAAAACAAGCAATTTTTGTGAACGAAACTTTGATGGTGAAGCTTCCACAACGGATTATGTTGCAGCCATTTTTAGTGCAGTGTGCTGCCGTTGCCAGCCGAACCGATCTACTGAACCAATTCCAAAACTAAAACAGTATGAATCATTTACACACCAAAACATATAAATAGGACCGTGGTTAAATTGGCCAGAACAGAACGTCCTAAAATACCACCATGTTTTTGTCCATATTCTGTTCAAGCCGTTGACTTGTGTCCAAATCCTCCAGAAGTTCTCCAATTTTTACCCAATTCAAAGCAAAGTTTATTATAGTTCTAAAACTAACTCTAAAACTAAAGCAAAAATTAAAATAACATGTGCTGCAAAGTCTTTTTTATTGCTAGCCTTCACAAAAAAACTCAAACTAACTGAACCGATGATGCGTCCCTGCAAAACTAACTAAAGAGAAACAGACATACACCAGATTTGTCTTCAGTTTTTGTCAAATTGGTCAAATGCGCGAACACAAAAAGCATGAGGGGGCATTTGTGTGTATGTTTACTGAGACTGGGATGTCAGAAGCCTTTACAAACTGTACAATTACCCCACATTTAAATACATGTAAACTAATACTGAAAATGATAAAAAAACTGCACTAAGACTTTTTCAACTGAAAAAAAGTAAAACAGCTCTGGAGAAGCTAAAAAATTGTTAAAAGATAATAAAAAGAAAAATGAATGCTGTGATCAATCCCCACATACAAGGCACCTAACTGATCTATCATTGAGTATTTATTAGTGCCTTGATCAATAAAGTGGAGCTGCTTCGTCCATGCGTCGCTGCTGTTAGATAATCATCTTTGCCTTCCGAGAGAGCACCGGATCATCTGGGATTTACACCGAGGGACACGAAACACTGTGTGGCGCCCAGGGACCCTTGTTAAAGCCGTTTCACACCGGTGCGATACGAAAATGCGGCACGGATTTGCGGAATATCCGTGCAGCAATGTTCCGCATGTAAAGCATGCACACTGAGTCCGGTGCGAAATGTTCGCATTCTTGTGTCCTAATTTCGCACCTAACGAAAAAACGTCGCGGTTCATTATCTGACAGGAGTGTTCAAGCTCTTCAGCACCCACAGAGCCGGCTAATAACTCAAAGTAATGACTGTATTTCCAGCGAGAAAACACACATCTCTCTCCTCCTTCCATTGTTGTTTACGTTTGTGTCGCTGCATGGTGTTACACGTGAGTTTTCCTCATGCTGAAAACGTGACTTGTCGCACACGTGACGTCACTCCCCGAGACGCAAGAAGAAAGCAAAAGTGTATATTTTTACTGAGGAAAATGACAAAAATAATAGTAACGCACAGCTTTAATCTGATTACTGGTGTGGAAATATAATATATCGTTACTGCAAAAAGTGGTCAGATTAGAGTAACGCGAATTGTAGTTGAGAACGTCATTTATAACAGCCCAAGTATTAAAAAAAATGTCGGGTTTAAATCAGGCTCGGGCTGATAATTACAGTTAATGTGTCGGCCGGGCCGGACTCGGACACAATTGAGTCGGGTCGGGCTTGATTTTTTGGGCCCGATAAGCTCTAGCTGGGACACCAGAATTAGCTCATTTATCAGATAAATCATTTGCTTTGTATGATGTCACTTCCAGTCTACAAAGCAAACGATTTCATTGGTCAAGCGTGTAGTTTCGCAGACGGAATTCCGCAGACGACAAAGTGGCTCCGGATATTTTTTTTGCCGCACGAAAGTTCCGCCCTGGTGTGCAAGCTCCCATTATAACCCATGAAATCATTTTTTATACATTTCCGTGCGAATAATCCGCACCGTAATTTGCATTTGGTGTGAAACGGCTTTTACGCTGCAGATTACAGGTCATGGGTGAAGCACAGCTCGGGGGGGCGCAGCTTGTCAAGTTTGACTCCAGAACTTCCCCCACTGTCTGGCCTTCGAACTCATACAAAATAATGATGAACTAACCCACTCAGAATACAAAATTACCAACTAAACCAAACAAAGTAAATGCTCAGATCCCCTCTAAAGTCTCAACACAGAACTTTACAGCAGAATATCAGTATAACAACCCTGCATGCATTTCCTCATGGCTCCCAGCTCTGTGTCTGTGTGAGGAGTCTCTGCCTGAAGTCACAGACAAAGAGCAAAGATTCTGAACTGCCTGAAGCGCTTTCTATTGTCATGTAGCGTGAGGCCGGCTCTGCAGACTCATGCAACATTCATGAGCCTGAACTTTTACAATCGGAAAATGCTTTTAATGATATCAGTTGTCACTCTGTCCAGAGCCAGACGTTTGTCCCGGGGAAGCACTGCAGTCGCTTGTGAACTCTCCTGAGACACACAGGAGGTGTTTTCTATTCAGACTTCAAGTTTACCCACAAAAATAGACAGATAATGGGAGCTAATAGAGGGGAAAATAAGGCTCTTTTCGACACATTTCAGTAATAATATTTGGAAGTTACTTGAACATGTCCGTTTAGAAGTAGACTGATCTACTAGATCTGCACTCAAAGGGTAATTTAGACAGAATGTCAAGGTGTTTGTGAGGCTTTGCCCTTATTTGTTGAATTTACAGAGCAACTGTTCAGGACTATTAGAGGAAGAGACATGTTTTGTGTATTAAACTCCTTCTCTGGGGGAATTTGCTCTCATCTGCACGGATCAACTTCAAACACTAATAAGGTGTCACTGCAGCGGGAGAGTCGTGCATTACGCCAGATTGTGTTCAGAACCTGAAAAATGCTTCCGTTAAATAGACCTTCGCCTCTTCCGTGCTACCAGAAGAGTTTATTTATTTAAATCTAAATCAACTGACTTTCTTAGAATACTGCAGAAACCTTTGCTCTCTGTCTTCAGTTTGAAAACCCAACAAAACTGGGTCATTTTTTTTTTTTATATGAATATTCTATTGTAAATATTTGTCAGGGTGCCACATATAACTAGATCCACAAAAAACCTGGAAACACCGACTGCAGATCTGCTCCAACTGAAACAAATGAGCAAATCACTATTGACCCCTAAAGAGTCACAGTGCAACAATTTAAGTTTGAAAGCAGATTCAACAAATAAATAAAATTAACACTCCAAGCTCCAAATCCAGGCCACTAGCTGCACAGCTAACTGAGCTAACTAGCTAATGGCAGATCCTGCAGCCAGTAATTGTAAGGGTGAATGTTCCTGATATGTTTAAGGACACTTGAGAAAACTGGAGTGAAAAAATAAAGTTTAAACATATTCGTGCTTTGCAGGAATGCAACATTTTCACAGTCTGTCACCTTTATATATATTTTCTCTCTTTTGGCCACGCGGTCCAGTTCAGTCTCCATGCAGTACTTGTTAACTCCCACAGTGTGTTTAGTGTCGGTGTGGCCAGAAGGAGACGTGAATCCAGAGAATCCAGAGGGAGATGACGCTGCTAAAGCGATATAATCCCTCACCGGCTTCCCACCAGTAAACACTGCCGGCTGTTTTTGACGGACAACCCGATCTTTCAATGTCCTACTTCACCTGGCTTTAGTTTAGTTCTGGCAACTTGTATCCACAGTATAACTGTCATTAACTACTTTGTATCCAAGAACGCACATAAATGTTTCCTGTACTATTTGAGACAATGGCGAGCAAAGACACCCAGTTTGAATGTAATTAGTTTAGAAATCTGGAATCCTGACATGACATCTTCAGTATGGTGTATGTTCAGTATTTATAAATCCATAATTTATCAAATCCACTGTCATTCTCATAGTTGAGGTCATTAAAACATGTAAATGTTGTTTACATGAAGAGGAAAACATCACACAGGCTCCTTTTATCATTGTGACTCATGTTTACTGCACAAACTCATTCTCCCCTTGACTTTAACCATATAGCTGATGTGAAATCACTTAATCTGGCTGTAATTGATTTTCTTTTAAAGATAGAATGTCAAAGATAATCACATGGCTTGTGCTTACGAGGATTTAAAAGTCATCTGCAAGTTTTCCTGTCAGGGTCTGTCTGTGGAAGTGACCTTCTTAGAAAAGAGTGCTGTGAGTTCATGGGAGGGAGTCATAAGGAGCGACATTTAGAGACACAATCAACACTTCTGATCATACGATCATTTGACTTTTGACTCCTGCTCTGATACAACGCCTCCATTTTCTATGGCAGGGCTCTTGAATGACTTTCCACAATAGTTGCCCTGGAGCAATTAACTTTTTCATTCAGGAGCACCAGGACATAATTAGGGTGCGCCTGATCAAACAATTCAATTTAATTTCTTAACACGTTTTTCTTCCTTTCATTCCTGCATATGCAAGAAGAAATTGCGATATCCTCAATTGTTTAACAAATAAACAAAAATAATTTTATTTCAGGTTACTACTAGAATAGGTTTACATGGCTTGATGCTCAAAAACACTTCTGTTTTTGTTTTGTGCAGGTTAAGGCCCCCCTCCTAAATACCCAGTCTGCTCTGATTGGTCAGCTCACACAAGCCTGAGCCAGCACCGCTCACAGTGTCTCCGGTCAGCTCTGTTGTGTTTTCAGCTTCCAGTTAGTGTCACTTCCACTGTGAGTACAGGCATGAATAATATGAATGTGTGACATGGTGACGTAGTGTGATGTCATGTCAGCTGTCCGTGTGTGTCCGTGTGTGTCCGTGTGTGTGTGTGTGTGTGTGTGTGTGTGTGTGTGTGTGTGTGTGTGGCTGAGGGGAAGTCAGACAGCATGGTTAAATCACTTTGTTCACATGATACCAGGCAGGGAGGGGGGTCAGACAGCTGAAAGCATGTGCTTCACATCTCATCTCACACACACACACACACACACAGCGTGGGTGGTTGCGTGTGCGTTCTCTCTAGACACTTGTCTTTTGTCACACCTTTCTTTTCTAAAAATAATTAACATCAGCCTTGCAGCTTCGAAAGGCTGATTACAGACACACACACACACACACACACACACAAAGCCCGGAAACACATGACTGAATATAAAACTCCTGGGAGGAGTGTGAGCTGAAAGAGATAAATTAATTACATTTTTTACATAATCTGTAAAACCTGTCTTTACCTGATTTATTATATGCTATCTGAGATAACTGTACTGTGATACTGTACGATAGATAGATAGATAGATAGATAGATAGATAGATAGATAGATAGATAGATAGATAGATAGATAGATAGACACAGGCATGGGCGAGCATGATCAGACTGCAGAGGTGTTCTTGCAGCCATGGCAGGGACTTTTATGTAAATAGGGTAGAGATGAGGAAAGCGAAGGAGGGAGGGAGGCAGGGACACTGTGAATGTGAGAAATATAATGTGCAGGATGTGTTTGTTTAAAGCTTCCCCTCGCTAAACTTGTCTCTGAATCGCTTTTCATGCCGTCTTTAATATCTGCGTGTGTGAGACCCTCGTTCTCAGACAAGTTAATGACCTTTTTGAACGGATTAATTCACGAGTGACGGTTGCCAGCATTGATGAAGCTTCCTGGTCTGAAAAGTAGAGATGCCTTAAACATGTATTCTCTCTAATGGACAGCAGGAGTTCGACATTACTGGTTTCAAAAAGAGGTCTGACTGTATGTGAGCTTATGAGAAAATTAACCTATTTCTCACTTGACTTATCACCTCAGTAAACAGTTTCCTCATGAGTTTATGGACTCAGTTTGTAGTTTCAAGTCTTCTTCAATAAAGCATGTTGTTCATTTAGTAAACTATGGTCCTATTTAGAGTAAAATAGCTGATTTGTATCAGGGCTGGCTACATTTGGATTGACAGGTTGCTACCACAGCGTGTCCTCAGGAGCTCCTCCCCAGCTCCGCCCTCTCGTCCAAATATGGTCAATCCTGGCTCCAAGAAAGACAAGACGGCGACTGGGAAACGTAAGACCTGAGGCCTCAAAACCAATGAGCGAAGTCACGGTGGGTTTACACTGGGACACGCTGGATAATGATATCTGTTGTTTCTAGAGAAGCTTTGTCAGAAGCATCAGAGAGGAACCCTTGTGATGTCATATTGATGTCATCAGGGTTCTTTCTGGGTTCGTCCAACACCAAGAGTGATCACTGCAACGATAACTGTCACGATAACGACGTGAGCATCCACAGTGACGAAACAATAGTCAGCTGTTGTGAGTGCAGAGCACGCGCTGCGCCCTCAAGCTGTGTCAGCAGCTTTGGAAAATCGACAATGATCCCTGTTACTGCTGTTTGTTACACGGAGCAGCAAACAAAAAAAACAAGGAAAGAAACTGGTTTTATTATTTTCTTGAACAATGAGAGGAGGAGAATCCAACACTGTGTTACAAGCGTGGCAGTATATGTCTAAGGCAAAATGATGTTTGTCAGGTGTTACAAAGACATTTAATAAGTTGTTTAAATAACCTAGATTGGGTTACTAAAAAAGTCTTTCATAAAAGCCAGCAATTAGCTTACGTAACAGGGGTCGGCTACAGTTAGAAACCAATATAATAAAGACTCCTGCAACATTATTTTGGAGAAAAATGTCCCCCAAGTTAAGATTGATGATTCTATAAATTCAGGCGGATTCTGATTGAGAGGCTCTGAAACTGATCCCAATGTCACCATTCGCCACGGTTGTAATCATTCTAGTCATGGTGTGGATTTATTCACAGCTGTTGCATTAGTTATTGTTCTCAGTGTTGACAAGACGACAACTTTGGCCGAGAAAAATCTGCGTTGCATCTTAAATTGTCACATTTGAGCAACAAAGATGGTTTGCAATTCAAAAGGAAAATGGTATAGAGTTGCATTATGGGAAATGGAGGACCCAGGGACCAAACGTCAGGAAGACTTATAAAATTGCAACCATAAATTGCTGAATTACACCTTTAAGGGCTCGAATCTGACAACTGGCCATTGTCTTTCAGTCTTTCAAGGAACGACAGCATCTCATCCTTCATCTTGACCTCTACTTTGTCTTTGAGAAGCCAAATCCTTTTCTCAGATACTAAATACATAAACCCACTTCAGATTTAATCAATAACTAAACACATGCTCCATCACATTAGTCTCTTCGAGCAACTTAAAGCTGCACGGTTCAGTCAAAATGTCAATCACTCAACTGAGAGCAGGAATAATCCAGCTGAATGCATATACAAGCAACAGGCTCCTGGTTTATTGTACGGCTGAAGGGCCCCTTTTGTTCTCCACGGTGGAATGTGTTGGTTCTGTGGTTTCATGCATGTATGAGATCATGACTGGGATTTATTTTTAGTGGAAACATCACACACTGGTCGGACTCACATGCGCTTAAGCAAATGCAAAGACACGCTTAAGGGGGTCTGTTAGGCACGCATGTGACTGGTACCAGAAGCTGTAAAGCAGACCGAGTGCTATCGAAAATTCCCACAGCCGAGTCTGTCCCCTGAAGGCAATCCAATGTGAATGAATGAATGAATGAATCTCACAGTGTTTTAAGCCTTGAATTCAACTTTGCCTTCACTCTGAATCCTGCTGATGTAGGACCATCATAAATTATTCAAATGAGGGCGGACTAAAAATACCTCGCAGGGTAAAAATACCCCCCTCCTGTCTCCCCAGGGGCCCCTCGACACGCACACATCCGCGCTCATGCACATCCATAACTTTTTTTTTTTTTTTTTTTTAAATAACCAGCTCCGGACATGACAGAGACGGATGAAGTTACCTTCTCCCTCCACACTGTCTGTGATCTTCATCTCCTGGCCCGTGGTGAACGTCTCGGGCTGCCCGGGGGCTTTGGCCGGCTGGTGATGGTTGTTGGTGAAGCCATCCGGGGCGCACTGGCCGTTCCGCACCGTGGCCGGGCAGGGATCCACAATAGTCGGGTCCGGGACGGGGTAGGACTCCTGGGTCGCCGGGTCCGTCATTGTAGTTGCAGTTGCAGGTTTGTTTCGCAGGCTCGCAGGCGGGAGAAGAAAAAAAAAAAAGATGAAAGATGAGGATGGGAAAATAAAAAGATTCACGCCGGTTCGCTAAGTGCAGCTGCCATCCAGCGCGCCCGATATGCCACCGGTGAAGACTTGCGCAAGGCTCAGGTGGTGCTGGTGGTGGTGGTGGGGCTGAGAGGAGAGACGGAGAGATGGCGATAAGAGGAGATGAGAGATAAAGGATTTATCTCCCCAGCATCAGCAGCGAGCCAACTCCCTCTGCGTGAAACTCCCAGACAACAGCGAGGAAACAGCCTCGGTGGAAACAGGCTGTCCGGCGGAGCCACTTAGAGACAGTTTAGGGTTAGAGATGCGGCGAAGCGATAAATTGCCGAGATCTGCTGTGGATCTGACAGGCGGTGCCAGCAAGTTTATTTTCCTCCTCCCCTTTCCTCCTTCCCTCCTTCTCTCCTCCTCTCTCACAACTCAGCTCCCTGTTCCCAACACAGGCCACTGCACGAGATAACCAGTGACCTCCATCCACAATCAATCAATCAATCAATCAATCAATCAATCAATCAATCAATCAATCAATCAATCAATCAATCAATCAATCATAGTTTTCAAGTTTGATTCATGGATGAAACACAACTTTAATGCATCTTAGAAAACTGTTTTTTTGTTCTTGTTGTTTTTTCCTAGAACAACATTATAAATGTCATATTGTTTCCTCTGATCAATCTAATCTTTATTATATGATGCTCAGATGAGCCTTTTTAGTATAGTTCACATCTATATTGATTGTGAATTGGTTATCAGTTTCTCGAAACCAGTGGGAAACCAATGTGTCTACCACACCACAGCCTTGTTAATGATTGTTTATCTGATGCTTCTGTCCTGGAGCTCAACCTGTTCACCTCAACAACTAAACACCAGGTGGCGCCGGAACCACTTAAATGTGAGCAGGTGAGAACATGAAAAAGATATTGAAAGAAAATATTCAGATCCATTGGCTACCATTGCCACACTGTAAAAAATACCCCTCTACAAATAAATGTCACTCAAAGCAACAGTATGTTTTTAAAAGACATTTTCGGGTTCATGCTTTTATACTTTAATTTTCAAAAGTTATTTTTCACTCATGGTGCATCGCTGCAGCATCCCATCACACTCTGTGTCTTGATTGCTTTAGCTACGGAGTGAGACATCTCGCCCCTCTTCAATCTTTGATGAGAGCTGCGCATGCTTATTACAGAATGTAGCCAATCAGAGGCAGAGTAGGGCGGGTAATACCCGAGCAAGTCTACGCCAAATTGCAGAAATGCCAGTTTCTACATAATGTTGCTTTAACTCCATCAATTCTACACGTTAAGCGTGTTTACAGGTCTTGTCGGGCAATACTGCATATGTGGGGAGGTAAGTTGTATAAAGTATTTTGTGTCTGCATGTAATTACCCATGATGCAATTTAGCCACTGAGGGACCTCACTGTAGGCAGTTTATCAGATTACATGCAGCTTCCTCTGCAGCCACAAAAGGCTTTATACTAATTTTTTTATTTTTATTTTTTTTTACATATGCACTTGTACTCTCCAAGACTTGTAAACACACCTCAATATGTAAACTTGATGGAATTACCCTTTAAGCCAAAGTATGATAGTGTTATCAGCAAAATGTACCAAGTATGAAATGTAAAAGTACTTTGTGACAATCCATTTCAAGCTAATCTAAGAGGGTCTTTAAATCATTTATTTATCTTAAGAAGTAGGAGAATTCTCTCAAGCCGTTGAATAACACAAAATCGTTCAGTTTCTCACAAACATTACGACATCTGCAGGTACACGGTTTACACTGGACAGGAACTAAAGCTGTCAGACAAGTGTAGTGGAGTCAAAAGTCCAAAGTTGAATAAAACGGAAATACTCAAGCAAAGTACAAGTACGTTGGGTTTGTACTTGAGTAAATGTACTCAGTTACTTTCCACCGCTGCAGATATCCGTCAGCTTTTCTGTGGCTCTGTGATTTTCACCTATGGTGAGTCTACGGCCTGATGGAGTAAAGTGACTGTTGCAACATCCAAACATGCACTTATCATAAACTATAGAGCAAAAAACGCTGACGCAGCATTATACAGGCATTCAAATGAATGTCTGTGTGTGGTTCTGGTAAAGTGGAGTGTAAATAATCTAGTCTTAGACTGTAATATCACGTCATGGGTCAGAATATCAACCATTAATAAGGCTGAATGTCCTCCACAGACTGATAATGACTTTCTGTTTGTTTTATAGATTAGGTAATAAATTACCAGGCTGTCCTGGCAGCAGCAGTCTGTCACCTGTCGGTCATTGGTTTCTTTCTGAGGGCGGAGAGTAAAACTGCGGAGATTTGCGTTCAGTTGCTGCAAGAAACCTCCTGCAGCAGACCTACTCATTTCCCTGAGGGACACCAGAAGGATGAAGGTTGATATTCACAATCATATTCTACCAAAGGAGTGGCCCGATCTGAAGCAGGTAGGCACCGAGAGACAAGCTCACTGACAGCCTGAGAGGTTGTTTTTTTTGATGTGTAAATCCACTTAGAATGGTTGAGTGGGTTTTTAAAAACACATTGTTGTCGGTATCGGCTCTGTAGCTCATTGAATTAAATGCCAGGGAGATAAAAATGTACAGACTTTTCTCCACTGGAGTGTCGGCAGCAGGGAGTTTAACAGCTCACTCCATAAATCTGTGTTCTGTATGGATGGTTAAACTTTAATCAATAAGTGGCTCTGGCCTTGGTCTTCCCTGTCCTATCTGCTCCTGCCCTCATGTCTGTGTCAGTGTGGAGGCCGGCTTTAGCTAATGATTTCCCACAGTTAGTGCTGGTCTGCTGCCTGCTGCCATCATCTTTCTTTCTTTCTTTCTTTCTTTCTTTCTTTCTTTCTGTCTTTCTTTCTTTCTTTCTGCAAAGTGTTATTTAGTGTTTCACTGAAACGATCCAGTGTTTCATCACTTTTGCAGCTCGTTTTAGATAAACACACTGAAGGTTTATACAAACATAATTGTGAATGTCAAGTTTAGAATTTATTACGTTATTACATGTCCTGATTTCCTGTATCACTGGGGCCCTTTTGTTGTTATCTGTATCCTATGACCGATGAGATTTTAAAGGTTATTATATGTGACAAATAAAGCTTTTGTTCTTTGTCACACTTCCTGTACGGTTTTCCTCTTCATGTGATTAATGATATATATATATATATATTTTTATCATATCCATCGGGACCACAAGGTTTTTGTAAAAACTTGTATTTCCGCTTTATATAGCACAAGGAGAATATACAAAACAATCTAGGGAAGAGTGATACAACATTATGTACAAATTTACATTTCGATCAACAGTGGTGGAGATGATGCTGCAGTCAAACACAAACAGCAGACAACAGAGAAAATGAAAGATATGAAAAATGTGAGCAGATAAAGAGCGCGAAGAGCAGAAAGAGTGAGGAAAGCCATTAGAAAATCAAAGACCAAGATAAAGATGTACATATTTAGTTTTTGCCTTTCTATGGTTTTTTTTCAGCAATTTTTAGTTGGTGGCAAAATTGAACATGAACACGGTGATGGAGGGAACTCTGTCACTCCACTTTGTATATGTTCTGTTTGCAAAAGATAAAGAGAACTGCTTTTTGGTGCCAAGAAATGTGTAACAAAAATCCAAATAGATTTATTGTTTGGATTTTGGCTGGGTGGTAATGCCTAAAAAACTTGTGTCAACAGCCGTCACATGATATATTGATGTGACACAGAGCCTATTAAATCCTTCGTATTTAACCATGTTTTACAACTTAAGACTCTGACATCCAACTTTATTTCTATTTATCTGCTTTTGAGCTGTTACAACCCCCTAAAAGAACATCAGGGTTAATGTCTTATGGTCTCCGCTGTTGCATATAAATTGGATTTAAAGCAGGCTGTCACTGAAAAAGCTACTTTAAGAAATACTTTTGAGGGAAGGGCACCAAGTCCATCCCGCAGTTTGAAAAGCTGAAGCCTCTCTGTGGCATCAACTGAGTACACAGCACTGCAGATCTGCGGGGATATGAAAAGGGGCTTTACTGGCTGTATTGCTCACGTAGATCATTTGCGGCTTCATCTGTATGCAAAAGAGTCAACAGCCTCAGATGGCGTTCGCTGAGAGTTTTTCCAGGGGGATGGAGAGGATAGTCCTCTAGCATGAAGATTGAACCCTCGCAGATGGGAAAACACAATCAATAGAGGCTTTTCCACAGCCGGACGTGTGTGGGATACAAAACTACATCCACATTTATGCAGAGATTTGACATCTAAATCAGATGCACCAGAATCTAATGTAAATGTATTCTTCAGTATATGAAGTCTTGGCCAGTTATTGAGCATAATCACCCTTTTTGCATGTGTTTCAGAGGTATGGATACGGCGGCTTTGTCCAGCTCTACCATCACTGCAAGGTGAGTCACTGTTTTTTTTTTTTTTTTTCCTGGCATGCACATACAGACGGAGTATAGGCGCAGCAGGGGCACTTATGCAATTGTGCTGCACACTCTGCTGGGAACACAGCAGGTTCTTCCCGGCTGCACCCCACCCCGGTGGACCTGTCAGCCCGGTCCTCGCCGTGCGAGCAGCTGCAGAACTCAGCACGGTGCCTCTGCATCATCGGAGAGATTCACCTCAACGCTGCAGACCTCAGAGCAGCCCGGCCACTGAGCAGCAAAGGCAACATTAGGTGGCAGCCGTTGGTTGGGATTAAGAAAAATGCACATGAAGACAAGCAGCTGATGCATCGGAACATCTGTTTCGGTCCCGATGCCAATGTTAAAACAAGATCAACGAGGACTCAGAGTCAATTACAACCATTAAAAGAAGGGGGAAAAAGACTCTCCAGATGTTGTTTGTATATCTGTCTTCACATACACATCAAGAAGCTTTACCAAGACAGTTCATCGATCATGAAATAGGCTAAATGCCAGATGTAAATAAAAGTTAACATCCTGTACGCTTTCCATGACACAGTATCAGTCAGCTGTCTGCTGCCATCATGTGGCTGTGTTTTAAAAGTGTTATAAAACATGAGCCTGAAAATTGTAAATGTAATGAGGGAAATGAACAAGTAGAGTACATTTGTAAGGGCGCCCACACGCTGTGTTTTTGTGTCAGGGTGAAGCAGAGATGATGAAGGACGGGAAGCTGTTCCGCGTGATTCAGGAAAACTGTTGGGACGCAAACACTCGCATAAGGGACATGGATCAACACGGTAGATGCACGCAAACACATAAAAGCGACCATAATCAGCAGTGTATCATCTCTTTGATGACTGGAATGGACGTTTGTGTTTATGACCATCAGGTGTCACAGTTCAAGCCCTTTCTACTGTCCCTGTGATGTTCAGTTACTGGGTGAGTGAACACGAAGTCTGAGCAGCCTGGATCAAAAACAGCTCGGCTATTATGTTTTATTACTTTAATATTAAAGGTGCAATATGTAGTTTTGTGGAAGACAATTTAATCATTAAAGAAAGGGTTAGATTTTTTTTATGTCTAAATAAACAAACTCTCTTCATCTAAATGACTGAATAAACTGAACAATCAAAATGACCTTAAAGGACAACACAGTTTCATACTGTTTCACTTTGTTTATATGTGGCGGACCCTGCCACCTTTCTAGCTTCAAATAGTGTTCTGTGGACCTTATTTTCCTCTGAGAACAGCTTGTTTATTCAGTTGTGGAAAACATAAATATCTGTGAGTTTTTGGTATTACCTCATTAATGTTCTTAATGTCACACGTTTGAATTTCTTCTCCAGAACTACATTGTTCCCCTTTAAACCTGAAACACTGTTGACTGTGTTAAATTACTGTGAGCTGCACCTGTTCCCGTTGAGAAAAAAGAACATATTACATTTTGAGGCTTATTTGTGCAACACCACACTTGTCTGCAACACGTCTTACCAGTTTTAGTTTCTCTGCAATTACAGAAGTATCAGCACGATAGAGAACATATGAAGCAAATTTGATTCCAGCCTCCACATATACAGTATATTTACCAAATTAAATCTTATTTTGGGATTACAGGCCAAACCTCATGACACGCTGGATCTCTGTGTCCTTCTAAATGACAATTTGGCCGAGACAGTGCGCACCCACCCCAGGAGGTTTGTGGGCCTGGGCACTCTGCCCATGCAAGCCCCTGACTTGGCTGTACTGGAGATGAGGCGCTGTGTGAAGGAGCTGGGCTTCCCTGGGGTGCAGATTGGCTCACATATCAACAACTGGGACCTGAACGCCACTGAACTCTACCCTTTCTACGCTGTGAGACCTTGAATATTGCAGAACATGCTTATTTGATAGCACAAAGCTCTAGAAGTTGAAAATGTACCTGCGTGTGTGCAAAATGCATACCCAAGTGTGAGACAGTCCTTTGTTTTGCGAGGTCAAGTTCTCCTTCATGGAGATATACTGATCTCGCTTTGTGTCCGCCACACAGGCAGCCGAGGAGCTGGGCTGCTCCATATTTGTCCACCCGTGGGACATGCAGACAGATGGGAGGATGGCTAAGTATTGGCTGCCATGGCTGGTGGGTGAGGGAGATGAGATGGAGTAGGAATAGGAGATATTGAATACCCCCTCCTGGTCATGTCAATAAAACAAAAAATATATATAAAAAAAACATTATTTTTCTTGAAAATAAAGTCACTTTGTGGCTGAAATCGATCCATGTTTAATTATCCGTGCATAACAGAACAATTATAATGTATTTTCTACAATGATTGATGAAGCCATCAAAACCAAATCATTGTTTTTCCCTGCGTGTTGAAACTCTCCCTAATTGATGTTGATTTTCTAGCACTGTAGCTTTCACATCATATCTGATGCACTGTGGTTACAGCCGATAGTAACCAGGAAAGTTTCATTTAGCATTTTGATTCACTTTCCACCACCTAGTGTCTTAACACATTTACATTGTCTCATACTAACAACACAATATTTATTTGATTTTTTATTTATTTACAGCTGAAAAGAAGCACTACATTTTGTTGTTTCTTTTCCCTCTCAGGCATGCCATCAGAGACAACCATGGCTATTTGCTCGATGATATTTGGAGGTGTCTTCAAGAGATTTCCTAAATTAAAAGTCTGCTTTGCACATGGAGGTAAAGACCAGAAGTTTCTATTTTAGCACACTGAATTCACAACAGAATAATACAACCACTTACGTGTCAACTTCAAACTTTCTTTAAAGATGCCATGAGCCACTGTATGGATGATTTTCGACCATTATTACTTTTGTCCATCTGGTTGCAGGCGGCTCGTTTCCATTCACTGTTGGTAGAATTGAACACGGCCACAAAGTCCGGCCTGACCTGTGTGCCGTCGACAACAAGATCAGTCCACGGAAATACCTCGGTTCTTTCTTCACTGACTCCCTGGTTCACGATCCTGTCGCCCTGAAGCTGCTCATTGACGTCATCGGAAAAGTGAGTTTGTATTCTTTCACTGAACGCACACACATACGCACAAAGGACATTCAGAAGACACAGCGGAAGTATTGCATGGAGAATGTGTGGAAAATGCCTTTAAAGATACTTTAACCTTGAATATAAAAACTGTGTCGAGCATTGTGATGCTGCAGAAGGACAGTCAGTATTATTATTATCATTGTTGGGTCTGATATCTGAACATGTTTACTGCTAAAAGTTAACATGCATGTATTCCTCCTGCAGGATAAAGTGATGCTGGGAACAGATTATCCATTCCCGCTGGGTGAGCTGGAGCCTGGATCACTGATCGAGTCAATGGACGAATTTGATGACAAACTAAAGGTCAAAATATTTTCCTCTCTATTTCGACAATTCTGGTAGCTCAGTTTCGATTTTACTCTATAACAAAGTCTTATTAACAGTCAGGATGTTACAATCCATCCCAAGCATTTTGACAATATATGTCCTCAATTCTGTTCTTTCAAACTCTTAGGGTACTGTGTATCTGGTCCAGTGTTTAATAAGGTGTGTGCTTTTTTGTTTTGCAGGATAAATTACTTGCTGGGAACGCACTGGAATTTTTGGGCCTGAAACGAGAGCAATTTGAGTAACATGAACATCTGCTGCAGCCAGCGACTCAGTGCAATGTCTGCCCTCAAGTATTCATATTTGGATGATCAATCATTCTGTATAAGCTTGTGTAGTAGATAGAACCAATTGTTGTTTGATGCAATAAATTAGTGTTTTACTCTGACTGGCGAATTGCATTATTTGTTTCGATTCAAAAAACATTGGTATCATTGGTAAATATTGGTAATGCGCGAGAACAGCAAGTGATCAGTCTATCATTTCATTTCTTATTGTAATAGTAAATAAACATATAATTTTCCTTTCACCTCAGTCGGAAATCATGAAATTCCATAAGCTGTAAAAGAACATGTTGATAAGATGAAAGCGTTCCTGCGTTTAACATGAGGCTGCCAGGTAATTTTGCACCTCAGATCTTAATGATTTATACACTAATATGTGCTCCAAATCTGAGAATGAGCAATGCAGTGATCCCTATGCACATTAACTCAGCTCTTAGAGATAAAGCACACAGATTAACACAGCTGAAACACTGCAAAAATCGCATACAGTGGCCTAGTTAGTAATTTTGTGCAGAAAAGACTTAACTTTGAAACAAAACACCTTGATGACTTTTCCCTGTTTTTAAATATACTAAAAAAAAAAAACTTTAAATCTTTATAATTTTCTTTTAAGTTATTATCACTCTCTTATATAACTTGTGTGGACTCTGACATAGCTAATCATTTGTAATTGTGGGTTAATCATCTGTGGGTTTAATGGACTCTTCATGTCCTTTGCTACAAATGGAACTGACCCAAACCATGTGAAACTTCACGCAGTGGGCCCACCAACCTATAATACCACAACTGGGCACATCGTCAATACAGCGGATTTTAATCCTGACAAAAATGTAACAATCATTTTATAAGAAACTACCTCACTGAAACATTGTTCCCCGGCAGACAAAACAAAAATAATATCCTACATAAATTTGATAATAAATCAATTGATAAACTAAGAACAATGTACCTAACATTTCCTATACCCCCTAAAATGAAAGAAACACACTTTAAAATTATGAACAACATTTATCCTTCTAAAGAATTACTTAGACTACGCTTTAATATTGGTGACAATTTATGCACATTCTGTGAAAAAGACATTGAAACCACGGACCATATCTTCTTCTCATGTGATATAATACAAATATTCTGGCTTAACATTCACAATTGGATCAAACAAAATATCGTATTATTTCCAGCCGCTATCTCTAGAGATGATGTCACTTTCGGTATGATCTTGCAAAACAAAAATGATGAACTCTGTTGCAATGCAATCCTTTGTCTAGCCAAATTCTTCATCCACACGAATAGAGTTATGAAGTCATCCCCCAAATTTATTGTCTTCATAAATGAATTTAAATTGTACATGAAATCTCTAAAACGTCTAACAGAAATGAAGGCACAAAAATTATCTGATAACTTGAAGAATTTTCCCGCTGAAGTAGATAGTTGAAATTTGAATCCCCCTTATGAAATCAATGCTTATTCTATTTTATATATATTTTATTTTTAACTATTTATTTTGAGATGTTTATTTTATTTTTATTTCAATTGCTCTGAATATTATCTTGAAGCACTAATGTGTATGTTCTTATTGTGACTTGACTTGCGCTAATGTTGGATGATGTTCACCTGGCATTCTCTTTACACTTAAGCAATGTATGTACTATGAAAAACGTGCCAGACTTGTTTATTTTTGTGCTGTATCAATAAAGCATAAGGAGAAAAAAAACTTCACGCAGTGTTGTTAAAAATGTGAATATCTGAAAATAAAATGCTGAAATACAATAACATCTCCTTAAAATGAAACATAATCACAATGTTTACAAACGTGAATACTGTAAATGTGCACCATGGTCTCGCCACCATCGAAGAAGAAGAAGTGGTTTCCTGTGCGACACCGACGTCACGTCCGGTTTCTCGATGCCCAAGCGAACGTTGGAGAGCAATGGCGGCGTGCCGGGGATCTTCGTCGAAATGGTTTTTCACCCGGGACCAGCTCGAGAACACGCCGTCCCACCGATGTGGAGTAGAACCAGACCGGGAGCTCTCCTACCGGCAACAAGCGGCGAATCTGATCCAAGATATGGGTCAGAGACTCAACGTGTATCCTTTGTAAACAAACTTATCCCTCGACGGGACTGCAAGCAGACATGGCGCTAGCAGATCGAGCGGGCCCCTTTAGCTTTAGCTTTAGCTACTGCTGAGGTTAGGGGGGCCGTTTGTGGACTTTTTCGTTTTGTTCGTTAAGTTTTTCTGCTTGCGGAAATATTGTTAATCTATTCAAAAATCTAAATGTGACATCTCAATATCGTAGTTTAATCTGTAGCCATGCGCTAATACAGCATGCTAATTAGCTAGCTGAGGATTGACGTAAAAGGCCATTTGGCGTGTTTGCAGCTGTTGCTAGCCCACCTGTCCGCAGAAATATGTCTTTACCTCTCGGTCAGACGGGGTTTAGTTTATTTTTTAACGTTATTCCTCATTGGAATACACACACTGATGCACAGAGTTGGTGTTTGACAAACTGCTGCTATTTTAATGCAACACGAGTAGCGTAAAATGATCGTGAAGCTAATGCAACCCCCCTAATTAGCTAGCTTGCTTTAACTGTCACAGTGTCGTTGACTCACCTGTTCGGATTTCTTTACTTTGTTTTTAATATATATATTTTTTCATTACACGTGTTGTTTTGGTATGTTGCCGGAATATTCCATGTCTTGCCTAGAAGTAAGGGCATGCAAGCTAACTGTCCCCGCTGCTGTAGGCAGCGTGGTTTACACAAAGTGAAACACAAATCTACCTTGACTCGCCCTCCAGCTCCCAATTAACAATAAATACAGCCATTGTTTACATGCATAGATTTTATATGCACCACTCTTTCACCAAATTCCATAGGAATGTAAGTATTCTTTTTCATATACATGGCATTGACCCGAAACACATGTATCTCAATTTTGGTATAATGACACTTTTAGTATGTATTCAAATGTCTCAACACTTTTGCACAGATAATATCTCCAACCACCTTATTCCTGGCCGCTAAAGTGGAAGAGCAACCCCGGAAACTCGAACATGTCATCAAGGTTGCACATGCTTGCCTGAACCCACAAGAACCGCCTCTAGACACAAAAAGCAATGTAAGTTCAAGAAGCTTTGCATATTATGTGGTTGATTTCACCCCCCCCCCCCGTCTGCATCTGACTTTCCAGTTTCTCAGTGGTCATGGTTTCCCTTTGTTTACCTGGCTGTGCCAAATTCCCTTGCCCTCTACAAAGGGCCTTATTTTAACTGCCCTGGCCTACTGTTACACCCAACAAGGCTTGCATTACCAGTAAAATGAGCCTCTTTGTTAGGAGTTTTTGGCCTTTTGAAACCGTTGTTAGGGGGATAGATTAATAGACTCATTACAATTGTGTTGTAATGACTGTCTATCAAACTTCAGGCATACCTCCAGCAAGCTCAAGAGCTGGTGATACTTGAATCCATAGTGCTGCAGACCCTGGGTAAGTAGTGGTGACTGGAATGGATGATGAGATGAGATAGTTTTATTTATCATAATCATTTTCTTTGGATTATCTGTATCACTAAGGGAGTAATGCTACAGATCACTGTTGAATTTATTCATCACAGCCTGTTGAGTAAATTGTTTTATCAGCTGCTGTATGGGTATCTTGTCATTTCAATATTTTTCGATAAATCATGTAAAGGTGACACGTCATTCCCTCATCGATAGTCATGAAATATGTTATTGATATGGCGTAAGGAAGTGTTATTTAATGTCACTGCACGGCAACATTATGCTTTATGGCTTCCACATTTTGTGCTCATTTATAGATTACATTCTGTTATCCAAAGAGAAAGTGGTCAAAGCTGATTGGATTGCACTTCATTTGAAACAAACATATATGAATTGACCGTCAAGCTCAGCTATTTGGATACAAACTAGATTCTAAGTCGATAGCCTTAAAATTTAGCACTTGATCTGTTTGATATCATCAAGAAATGACCTGTCACCTCCCAACTGTGTCTGTGTTGAACTCACCTGTCATGTATTTTGTTCCAGGCTTTGAAATTACTATTGATCACCCACACACTGATGTGGTGAAATGTTCCCAGCTAGTGCGAGGTAGAGGCTTCCTTCTTTGCTCTTTGTGCCCTCTGCTCTTGTTTGTCCCACCTCAGATATGGGTGGGGAGGGGGGTCAAAACCTTGCTGATGTAATGGTTACGTGACCACACACACCTTGCTCTTTTGATGACCTTTTGAGTTCATTGTATAATAAAACACATTAACAACAACATTTACTGACACTTATTAGGCCGAGTCCAAGTCTGAAACGTAATTATTTTTCCTGCCGTATCCTTCTGTGACTTAGAAACTGACACCCCCTTAAATATCAGTGGTTCTGGGTGCCATTTGCTTTGTGTATCCTGTATTATAGCAGAACCAGAACTCGATACCTATATCTGTTATTTGGGGGATAGGGAAGGTTAATCTTTTTGAAGTTACCTGAAAATTTAAGAGAATAAATAATTACTTTATTTGGGCATGCAGCCCAGGTATATTAATGGCCGCCCACTTACATTTGGCAACACAATTTAGCCTTTTTTTTTGGCATAGGTCCAAGAGAGACTCAGTCTGCGACTGATTAACTAGTGGACAATCTGCTGTCGCTCCACTCCACCCATCCTGTGTACATTCATTAAAGCTCTGCAAAGAAACACAATATGGCAAATATGTATAAAAAAAACACAGTTAAATTCAATTTAATGTGGAGTGCACATTTAAAGTAGGCACCAAGTGTTGTTTTCAGTCTTGGCCCAGGCTTAATCAGTGCATTGAAAATCACATTCAGTTCCTGATCTAATGATAGTTAAATGCTTTGTCTTGCAGAAATGTAAATCATTTTTTTCTTCCCTGTTTTTCTCTTTTTCTGTCTCTCTCTTACAGCAAGCAAGGATCTGGCACAGACTTCCTATTTCATGGCTACCAACAGGTTGTTATCCTGCCCCTCCTTTGTTGCACTTTGACTGCACACCATAGCTTCCTGTAATGCAGGGTACCCTATCAGTGTCCAACGGGCCCTACTTGCGCTGGTGGTTGTTGGGATGCTTGCCTTCTCCCCTCAGCTTCCCTCCTTTGTTCAAAGGGAGCGGGACAGGGTGGCTTGTAGCGTTACCGGCCCCAGTCGCAGTGCGGTGTATTGTACAAGGGACCACGTGTTGGCACAGATGGGTTGAATGCAAGATGTGAAGTATAGTGGTGCGCTTGAAACCCACATGTTTGTTCGGTTGCGAAAAAGTGCATAAGTCTAAAAGAAAGACACTTTGGTAGCCTGAATAGCAGCTAAAGATTTCACAGATGTAAACATTTCTCGTAGAAGTGCTTCCGGTAAGTACCGCAAATACATTTTTACATTTATTTCTTTTTCATACCCATTTGTTAAAAATGCATTATCTCCTCAAATATTTTTCACCGTATGCAATATTTGCTTGCCTTTGCACATTTTCTCGCTCCTCTACAACATTCTTTCATACATGTAGTTCACGTGATAGATGTGACAAGAATAATGACCCATTAAGGACCTCCAGAATATGTAATGCTCACTATTTCAGTGTCTGTTATATATTTGCCTATTAGATTTTATTCTAAAGTGAGGAAAACATGTCTTGTAGTGGAAATCTGGGTCCTTAAAGGGTTTGTTTATAGTAGGTGGTGGTGGAAAGGATTTTTTAGAATGTAATTAACTTTTTCTACAGCTACATGTACTTCAAATCAGTTGACAATGTCTGGATGCTGACTGTTAGTAGTCTTGCACTGAGCTGGCAGTAAGGCTGCAGCAAGGGATTCTAGAGAATAATAGTTGAATCTCATTCAGATAGAGGCATCTTGGGTTAGTGGTCCAACCAAATGCAACCAACTCTCTTCTCCAGAATTGCTTGTTACACCTTTAAAAATGGAAAGCTTAGCCAATGACCATTCTTAAAATAGCTCCATATGCTAACAAATGTATGTTTTTAATGAAGTCAAGAATAATCATTCCTAATGTTTTGAATAATTTGGCATGTTGGTTGTTTACCATCACTGTTAGCGTTGTTTAAGGTCACTGTAATGTGATAGACCAGACTCCAGACATTGTATTGTTTTAAAGTGCAGTGATAAAAAAATAAGGCTATTTCTTTGTTATATAAAACTTGATGCTGAGGCATGTTTGTCAGGAAAGTCATGTTGGATTTACTCACTTAATTTTCATGCATTAGGATTACAGTAGTATATTCTGGTTTTAATAGTCTGGTAAATGATTTGGGGGGGAACCAATTTACATGAGAACTAAATCCTGAAGTCATGTTTTCGTATCAGTTTCTCTGTTTTCACTGTTAAACAAATATGTTGTACTGTCAAATTACGATTTAAACTTAAATTACTCTACAGTTCCAATTCTAGTCTTGCAAAACAGTGTTATATTTATGAATAGATGATTTTACTCCTGGGTCATCATTCAGATAGATTGTCTACAATTTTTGAAATAGTAAGGCTCTCATTATTGAGACAATATTTACACTTCAAGAAACATTAGATTAATCCCTTTTAACACAGTCCCAAAAAACAGAGGCAAGCACATAGAGGTTTGTAGGGGCAGCCCCCTGTCAGTTCGCTGTACAATGATGCAACTGTTACATGGGTGGCCCCATGGTTCAGTGTTTCACAATGGCAAGGCCACACGTGGCCTCCTCCTCACTTCCCTTATTTTTGTTATTATGTCCCAACATTTAAACCAGCCGTTGAACATAAATTATTGTCCCTTACTTTCCATTACATCGCAGAAATCATGAAGTTAGTTCATGTGAATTTTGACCTGTTTTTGAAATGAGCTGTTATGATCAGAGTTTGATGTTTCAACAGATAGCATTATCTTCTCCAACCAAAGCCTACATTTGATTAAACCTGTCTGCTCCCTCTTGTGTTTCTTTTCTTTCTCTTTTCTCCACATGTGGAATCAATCGTGACGAACACCTGGCCTGGCACATACCTATACCCTTACACATGTGAAATATTCATTCTTACTTGCACACACTGATCACTTACGCATATCCTCACACACTATACAGTCTACACCTCACTACCTTCTGCCTCCAGTACAAGCCCACGGTGATCGCCTGTGTTTGCATCCACCTGGCATGTAAGTGGTCCAACTGGGAAATCCCAGTTTCCACTGACGGAAAACACTGGTGGGAGTACGTGGACAACTCTGTCACTCTCGAGCTGCTAGATGGTGAGATTTAATGATGTATTTTCCTTTTTCCATTAAGAGTTACATTGAATAAGTTGTTGTTTTATGTCGATATTTTTGTGTTTGTAGAGTTGACCCATGAGTTTCTGCAAATTCTGGAGAAGACACCCAGCCGTTTAAAGAGGATACGCAACTGGCGGGTAGGATACGTTTCTTTTCTGTTTCATGCCATGGAAAGACATATTTGCCAGTGTTGAACCACTCTCTGCTTAATGCAAAGTAAAATCAAGCTCTAAACAGGGTTACAAATCTGTCTACCCTTTAGGCAACACAAGCTGCCAAGAAGCCCAAGTCTGAGAACTCTCAGTTGTCAGACAACTCCTTTCCTGGGCCTTCTATGCTCTCAGATGGTGACGCTTCGCTCCCAGGACTCTCCAACCCAAGTTTTTCCAAAGGAGGCACCTCCTTCACTGCATCCCTGTCTCTGGACAGCTTGGCTGGCACATATCCAGGTAGCCACAGTGAGTGGCCCCAGGGCAACCAGAGCATAGCAGGGTACTCTTCCAGCTGTATAAAACAGGAACCCCTCAACATCCCCCTCCAAGAGCCCGCACTGTCTTTGCAAACCTCCACTTCTTCTTTGCTTCAGCATGCACCGGTATACAGGACTGAAAAAACAGTTGACTTCAGCCCTATCAAACAGGAACAAAAAGGAGCTGGCGGGAGTTCGGTGGGCAAGCATCAGCCACCACCTCAGTCTGCCTACCTTCCACCCGCTCAGCCTCCTCCACCACAATCTTCAGCTCAGAAGCTGTCTCTGGACAAGTACAGAGAGAAGCATGCAGAGCTGGCTGTCTCTGGTCAGAAACGTAGTCATGAACAACATGGAGGAGTATTGGACTATGATGTGAGGGGGGATATGTCGTCTTCCTCCTCTTCTACCTATGCACCATCCTTTACGAGCCAAGTAGACCATAGAAAACATTTACAGCCCCACCAATCAACCCATGGTAGTAGTGGAGGCACCACTGCCTCCCCAATGAAAATTAAAGTCCCCTCCTCAACTTCAGGGCAAGATAGGCGCCATCATGGTGACAAACGGGACAAAGGCTCGCTCAAACTCCGCCTGGCTGTTCCTGGGTCTGGTGGAAGCTCCCAGCTGGATAAAAGTGGACAATCAAGCAAAGATGAGCTTAAAATGAAGATTAAAGTTTCCTCATCAGAGCGCCACAGCTCTTCAGATGAAGCCAACAACAAGAGTAAACATTCCAGCCCTCTGGTGAGCAAGGACAAACAACATCGTGGAGCAGATCACAACCTCCATCGCCATCACAAGCACAGTCACCCTCATCCACACACACACAGTGGGAATGGGCGAGGAGGCCCTGAGGGCCCTGGAGGCCTACTGCGTGGTCCTCCAGGACTGGTAAGCATGGAAGGGACTACAGTTGCTCCTCCCGGATCCACCTCTTTGTCTTCATCCTCATCGCGCAAGAGAGTGCACGCCGAGGCCAGCCACAACCACCACCCTTCCTCCGCATTCTCCACTTCTTGCTCCAAAGTGAGCAAAATCTCCAAGGGTGGCACTGGTGCTGCAGGTACTACAGCTTTTTCTCTCCCCTTTCTCCCCCCTTGCTCCTCTCCTGTACTGCAGTGTGTCTCGTCTGGCTTGCAGATCTAAGGCTAACCTCCCCCTCCCCCCCTTCCTCCTCCTCCTTATTCTTGTTTCTCCTCCTCCCCTCCTGTCATACTCAGGTGGGCTGCGGACCTCTCAGCAGTACCCTCCTCCTAGTGAGTCGCCACATGAAGTGGGAGAGCAGAGACACTGAGTCCACCACTCTGCAGCCATGGCCAGCACATGGAAATGGCAGCAAACTACCCACAGACTCTGAAGACTATGCTCACCTCCCTGTTAAGTGCCCTAGGAAAATAACTCTTTATGTGATGATAAACCCTTTATTGAAAGGCAGAAAATGTTATCTGCAAACAAAAGTATTGTTGGACATCTCAATTTCTGAGAGACAAGAATGATGAAAAAAAATATGCTTCCTGACTGTCAGATCGCTGAGTTGTGTACTCAGTCCTGTCTTTCTGTTAGTGTGTTGAATTGCTGCTTGGTTCTCCTTCATCCTCAAATGAGTCTAGGAATGTGCAAAGATGTGTGTATGTGTGTGTGTGTGTGTGTGTGTGGTTTCATCATGGGGTTGGAGTCCTTTACCTACATTTCAGATCTCCATATGGGAAACAAAAGTATTAGTAAGTACTATAAAAAGGCATGGAAGGTGCGCTTTTCTTCATTTTCCTCCTATTTTTTTTTAAAAAGAGTAATTTAATTGAATCACATTTATGCGGTTGTATGGAGGAAACCGATGGGCCAGCTGGAGATGAGTTCAAGCTATGTTTGCTGGCATTCCATTTAGTACTGTTGATGGATGCAAAAAAAAATTTTTTTTTAGTGTAAAGTTTCATCTCCTCAATTACTTTCTTGTCTTGATTTCTTTTTATACTTAAGTACTGTGCGTATGATTTTGCATGTTTCAATCATCAAAGGGATTTCAAAGGAGAACACGTACTTGCTGTTTACAGAAAGTGGAGATAAATGTACATACGTTTTTGTATGTTTAAAGAGAAAAAAAAAGCTATACCATGACTACTCAGGTTTGGAGCTGCTTGTAAGTATAACAAGATAACTATAATACCTATAAAAGACTTTTATTTTGTTGGTTGGGCATCATCGGGTGAATGATTGCAGCATTCCAGCGGTGTGTGCTTCTTACAGCCTTCCTACAGAGGGCGCCGTACTGTGCTTTTCCCATAAGAGGAAACATCAGTTGATGCCCTCAGTAACACCGGCACATCCAACACCTACTTATCACATCAGAGCGATGCAATTTGTACCAAAAATTATTATTTTTTGGACCTCTAAGTAGACCTTAAGCTGGATGCCAAAGGTTGTGCCTCAAAAAGAAAAAAAAAAAAACTGACAGACAATAGTAGTGTGCTATTAAAGTTTACATAACCCTTTTTACTTTGAAGTGCATCAGACATAATATCATGACATGAAGCTGTAGCTCTTAGATGTCAGCCCATGAAGGGGGAACATGTAAGTATTACTGAATCAACCTTTAATCAAAAAAAAAAAAAATCTTTGGAATCGGTTTCCATTCAAGCCAGAGTTGTCAGAACAGTGAGCAATTGGCCATATGCAACATGACCTGCTGGGTAACGCAAGTATCTGCAATGTGGACGTCCCTAATAGGTTTTGTCACTGATGTCCAGTTGGTTGAATTTACATTTACAGCCATGTACCTGTCCGGACACGTCTTTACATTAGTTCTCTACATTAAACTCGATATTGTTCTCAAATGTTGACATGAGTGTCCCGTCTGTTCTTGACTGGGTTACTCATTAATGTGCAAATACACAACAAAGCTGACGCCGGGTTGGTTTTACCCCGTTTTGGGCACCCAGAACAAAAGCAGTTGTGGACGAATGAGCCGAACCCACTCTTTGCATCCCTTTCCCCCCATTTTCATTTCAGTATTACAAATAAACTTCAAAGTTGGCGCTACCCTGACACAGTATAAAAACCTTGATTGTTGCTGTCATTTTATTATGCATGTATCCATGTTACTAGAGTAAAGGAGTAAAGAAACGTATAGCAATGAAAAGTTTTTATAAGTTGCATGTCTTATACAGCTTTACATTCTCATTTGTCAATAACCCATCAGAGTAAGTATAAGATCACATTCTCGGCACTGAAAAATCACAGAAATGAATAATTCTGGAAATTAGTTTAAAATTTAAGATGGAGAATGCATTGGACACATTTAATCACAACCTAATATCAGCCGGTAAAGAAAGCTCTAATTACACTGTTAAAATGTAAAATTAAAGGGACAATTAACCCCGGAATTAAAAAGACACCTGCAGTGCTATTGCTCCATCTAGATTGTTTTGGTGTGAGCTGCCGAGTTTTAGATATATTGGCCCTCTTTGGAATGTAATGAAACTGCAACATGTGGAAATCTCAACAGTAAATTGTCTTTGTTAAATTTCAATGAACAGAATGAAGCGTGCATCTTCTCATGGATGACTAGCTAATGTTACAGCAAAGCAGAGGATGGAGCTACAAATGTTTACATTCTACACTTTGATGAGCACATATGTACGCTTCCATCTGTGTGGTGATACAGAGAAAGTGATTCCTAGTACCTAAAACTGATCTGTGGTTTATCTTGACCTTTTTTTGGGTACTTTTAGAACCACAAGCCGAGTGCCTGTTAGGTCCACTACATCTGAGAGAAGCCAGACTTCTCTACAGCCAATATCTCCAAAACCTGGCTACTCGGATCAAAACAATTTAGATGGATTATTAGCATTTAATAGGAAAATATGTGGTTTTGATTCTGGGGTGAACTGCCTCTTTAAGGCATATGATTGGCACATTTATAAGATTGCTATAGAAAATACCCAAAGTCAGTAACAAAAGTCTGCCATCTATTGCTTCACATTTTAAAGGTTCTATTGTTTTACCTAGTGGAATGTATAAAAGTGCTTCTCATTCAGAGGGGTCTGCTCCAAACACACTACTGATGCATCACTGGGAAAAGGCGGCGACGGCCCTTAAAGGGCACGAAAGAATACTTTCTGTTCCGAGTCATCAATCTGAATGAAATCGTTTAATATCCCCGTGAACTTTAAAATATTCCGTCCATGTTATCGACACTCTGAGTGGCCACAGCAGTTCTTTTTCTGTGTTGCCCAGGAGTTCACTCCGGTCTCATTTTGGGGGATGAATGAATGCTTCAGCAGCTGGTCTGCAGATGGCCGCAGTCTCTGGTCACTGGAGTTCAGAGAAAACACACAAAAAAAACAAGAACTTTATTTCAAATCAAGTCTATAAATGCAAAAATGTTCACGGAATTATGTGTCAAGGTCATGTAAGTATATTTTTTCATTATAGTTACATTTCTGATTCCAAAAAAGTGTGGACACTCACTATGGAATCAGGGTTGTAGATCAGTCAGGTATAGGTTTGTAGGGTAAGTGACTGTTTGAAAGGTCTTACATTTACTGTAACAACAGATATATTTGAGTTTGCACCCAGGAAGACAACAGGTCTCACCTTGTCAAGCAGATATTTACAAAATCCTTGGCGTTATCCGAAAACCCATCAGGCAAAGCGGGCATCAACCCTCTCTGAGCGCCAATGTAGAACAAGGCAGCCATCTTGTCCATGTGTGCCAGTGGTGGTTTCCCTGTGGCCATCTCAAACACCGTGCAACCCACACTCCAAATATCTGACTTCCTTCCATATCCTGTCTCACTGATAACCTGAGGAGTGGAAAGAAAAATTCAAAATTTATAGTTCAGCCGACCAGTTACACAGAATCTTCCTAGCCGAGAGGAACACCTGAACAAACTCTTACTCTACCTCTGGTGCCATCCAGTACGGTGTCCCGTGGACTGATTTGAGCAGATCTCCACTGTTGCTCGCTGTGTGGTTCAGACAGCTAAGTCGACGGGCGCAGCCAAAGTCGATGAGCTTGATGACGCCGGTGGGCATCAGCATGACGTTGTTTCCCTTCAAGTCACGATGAATCACCCTGTTCAGGTGCAGGAAGGCAACCCCCTCCAGGATCTGATGGGTGTATAGAGCCAGAACAGGCTCTGGCAGAGGACCAAACCTAAAGGCAGGAAAGGGGACCTTGTGTTAAAGACTCATTATGACTTTAGGTCAGGCTCAGTGCTTCAACAGATACTTCTGGGTAAGTTGTGAAGGTATCTCGGATCAACCGAACCTGTGAAGGATGCTGGCGATGGATCCTCCTGGGATGTACTCCATGAAGATGGAGACCACATGCTGATTAAGTGAGGTCCCCAGGAAGCCCACGATGTTGCTGTGTCTCAAGGTTTTAAGCAGCTCCACTTCCCCCTGCAGGCGACTGTACTCCCTCTTTGCAGCATCGGGGTCGGAGGCGTCCAGGCTCACCTGCTTCACAGCTATCAGCTGGCCCTGGCTGGTCAGGCCACAGTGCACCTGGTGAGAAGGCAGCGGTGATTGTCAGGGTTAGTTAAACATCAATACCTGCTGCTGTGCCTATGATGTTTTTGAGATTAAATCGAATTCTGATGTCACATTATTTTTTACTTTCTAAATTAGCACACTTACTGTTCCGTAGGCTCCCCTGCCGAGTACTTCCCCCTTTGTCCATGTGATGGTGTCGTCGACAACCAACCCAGAGCCAAGCAGAGCAGCACTGTATGTTGAATTGACCTGCAGCAACACAATGAATATCAGCAAAGTAAATGAGAAAGTGGGGTGACTTGGATTATCAACCGGAAATCACTGATGAATTTGCAAAGCCTCAGAAAAAAAAATTTGTGTCTTTAAAGCTTTGGTGGATCAAGATAATCTGGTTTCTCAGGGTGTTGAATTAGTTTATTGAAAATGTTCAGTTGATTCTTAAAAGATTAGTAGGCACATGAGAACGTCATAGCGTCTTAATATTTGTAAGTAACCGTGTGAAAGTGGTTTTGGGTTGAACCGTATATTTCATAAACATTTTCTTGACTTAGAAAAACACTTGTTTCACACCATGCCAAAATAACAGTATGGCGTTTCACTGGTACAACTTGTTTATTAATCGTGTAGACCCCAATTTTAATCCTTAAAGGAACACTTAACCCAAAATCAAAGTGACAGTCGACAGTTTACTCATCAGCTAAGCTGTAGCGTTAGCCAGCTTAGTTAGTTTAGTTAGCTAGCCTCTCATCCATGAGTAGATGCATATTTCCTTCTTCATGGTGATACGGTTCTGATCATTTCTGATGAGGAACATCGCTCAATTGCTTTAGAAATGTGTTTTGAGCCCCACAAGCTGAATGCCACAACTCTGCAACTCACGCTAAAGAATTATAGATGGATATCTAGCAGGTCAGGCAGGACAGGTAAATATGTATTTTCGATTTTGGAGCACCTTTTTTTCTTTGAACTTAAACTAAGGATTACATTTTAGATTAAAATCATTATAATGAGAATAGTTTACCTCAGGGAATGCATTTCTTCCCAAAACAGGATCATCTTCCCTGTTGGACACCTCCTTGCTTGCTCCCAGCTTGTCAGGACACGGGCCAACCGATACATCCCTCTCGTCCAATGAGATCAGCTCCTCGGCGAGACACTGCAGAAGGTCGTCTGTAAGTGGCCCGTCTCCCACCTCATCCAGGAACTTCTGGTAAACCGGTGACATGACGGTGTGGCCGCTGCTGTCAGACGAAGTCCAGGTGTTGATCTTCGGCTGTTGAGGGCTTTGAGACAATACTGGCTCATGAACTGGTGGGTTTGGTGACACTTCATCACGAGAGGAAACTGCTGCCGCAATCAGTGTTTTGTCGTCTGATTTGAATGTTTCAGACCCGTATCTAGAAAGAGCCTCCTCTATGATAGATAACATTTGATCTTTAGAATTATTATGACAAACATCTTTTGCAGGTGCTAACTCAGCCTTTGTGTGCCGATCCAGTTTCGGCGCATCCTTCATTTTTTGTCGGTCTTTCCTTGGTAGGGGTGTGAGGTGAGGTTTCACCCTCGGGGATGCAGGTTTGGATTTGCTTTTAGCTGAAACGACCAGCCTCTCCCCTGGACCTCTCCTCTGTGCTTGTTTCAAAGGTCTGTGTTTGACTTTAGCAGACTGCACTTGTCTCTCTTTAACTTTGTCGCAAGAGCTCGAAACTCTGAGGTTATCGTAGACAGGACCAGCAAACATCTCATAGATGGCTGGCCCTTCATCTCCACTCTGTATTTGCTGAAACATGTCTTTGTAGGTGACAAAGTCCACAGCAGATTTAGATCTTTGTGTCCCCGCTACAACAAGTCTCTTCATTTGTCGGGTCACTGGTGGGTGCTGTTGAGATCTGATCAACTTGTCTGGAGTTGCTCTTTTGCTCTGAGCATGATCGATCACCTTCTTCCGTGGTGATTGAGTGCCGGCGTCGCAATGAGCACCTTTAACACTTTTAAGCTTTGATTTTACTTTTGTGACTGTCTCTCCGCTGATTATTAGCTCGGGGCTTTTCCTGGTTTTATCTTTAACTTGTGTGGAAAGCGAGGAGTTCCTCGGAATGCTTTTGGACTTTGAACGATTCAGGAAGCTGCGGTCTTTGTGCGTTAGTATGTTGAAGGACTGGTGGTTCGTTTGGATATTTGCTCTTAGTTCACAGTTTGGTCGGGTTCTTCTCTCCTTGCTCCGGAGAGGCTTCAAGGCTTTCAACATCACTTTGTCTCTCTTGTGATCCATGTTGGACTGCAGAAGGTTTACAGCTCTCTCCTGGGCAGTGCCAGTATCTAATTTTACATCCTCCCTACAAGGGATTGGCTTGTTTACCTGGGTTCCTTCAGAACAGAGATCCGTCTTTGTTCTCCCTGGGTTTTTCAGGTTATCGCCGTAATTCCTGTCTGAGCATGTAATAGCATCACCCTGGTCAAACCTTGTCCCGTGGCTAATCCCGGTCTCAGGCTCTGCAGCATGGTTCACATAGTCCTTTTCCTCCTTAGACATTGATGTGATAGGTGTTTCCGTGTTCACAGTTGAATTCACAGTGTCTCCTTGCTTGCCAGCAGGCTCTTTTGTGTCATTCATATTGCTGGCTTTGCCTTCACAGTGAGAGTTAAAAGCGTTTTCAGTGCCAAAACGATTACTTGCATGATTGACAGGCTCTGGAATACGACTGATCCTTGTCTGAACATTAAAATCCTGCCTCGTCTTGCCAACCGAATCAGTCTCGGTGCAGCTTACATTGTTTGGATGCCGCAACAATTTGTCTCCGACGAACTTCAGATGGCTCCCGTCTGAAGTTCTCTCATCTTCCTCCTCCTCATCCTCCAGATCGATGGAACTGTGGCTGCTGCTGCTGGACCCGCTCTCCTCACTACCACCCTTAGTGCTCAGAAGGCCAGTACGTGGACTGCCCCAGGATAGTCTCTCTCTCCTCAGCCGGGTCCTGGAGCACAGGGGGCTCCGGCTGATGGGCTTCAGGGGAACGTGGTGCTTTAGTGCTGGCAGAGCAGCAGTATCCCTTGGCCTGCTGTCGAGTGGTGCCAGCAGCTTTGGTGTTCTGGGATGCAGAGTCGGCAAGAGACCCTGTGAGAGCTGCAGAATAAAGACACTGACAATTAATTTGGAAGGAATATAAGCTGATATAAGGAGGTATGTTTGTATGTTTGAAATGTACCTTTTGTTCATTTACATTGTCTTGAGAACCCAGTCCTGTTGAGGGGAAGAGATTATATATTTGAAATGACATACACAGACATACACATGCTGTAAGAATTGCACTGAGTCTTAAAAATAAATAAGTCAAAGCTGTCACATAACTGATTATCTTCTTCAGAAGCTTGGACACTTGAGTTGGAACATTTACGTACGTGTTTGGATGTGCGCCCTGGCCTGGATCATAGTGTTTGAAGACAGTAGTGGTTCCATGATGCTGGGGGCTGATTGGCTGAGCTGGCTGGCCTTGGCCACAGACAGCAGGCCGGGGGAGGACGGGGATGCAGCAATCACACTCCTTGTTCTCTGCCTGTCAGGGACAATTTAAAATCACATTTCAAAGACTTCTGAAGTTTACCACAGATGTCTTGTGTCTTCTGAACTAAAGAAACTGGAATGATCAGAAAAAGAAAGGTCAGTAAGTAGATTTCCATTTGCTCCAAAGCAATACATGCATACAAATAAGTTGTTTTTCACATTATAAGTCAAATATTAATAGCTCAATAATTGCTTTTGATTAATAATTACTTTTCAATGCTGACTTTATCACGCACGTCCAATCATTACAATTAAAGGGTGTAGGAGACGTGAGGGTTTAAAGTGTAACCAAACCCTAAACCGTTAAGCCTGAAATCTTCAGGTTCAGGTCCAGGGTAGTTTACAATCACTCAGACGTCTGTGTTGTCATTTAATTTAACAAAAAATAGTTTAGAAGTGCCAACGACTCAGGGTGGGCAGGGATCGAGAAGACTAAAGGAGAGGTTAGTCTTCTTTCAGTCTATTTCGATCAATGTTTAATTTCCACCACTCAAATGAGGCTGACACTGTTTTGTTTTTTCTTAGCTCTGATCTCTGACGTTGATGTATCTGCTATCGTTTGTCAGGTGCAGAGCCAGACCTTCTGGAGGTATAAACGCCCTGGGTCACATCGGATTCTGCTCTGAACCGGAGCCGTTTACCGATGGAAGGAGAGCTCTGATATTACTTTGAAACTTTTGGGATTAAAAAGTGGATTTATCTTCACTCTGTAGCAGTTTGGCGGAGCTGACCTCAGCTGTTAGGGGACAGGCGAAGGGAAACAATGAAGGGAGAGAACTAGATTCTGTGGTGTATGCCTGAATAATGAGCCCAGCTGCAGTATGTTACCTGTGTCTGGGGGGTGCTGGGAGGCAGGAGGTCCTGGTACTCAGCAGACCAGACGATGGAGCAGGATCTGGCTGGCTCCAGCGCCGGCTGTTGTTGCTCAGGCTCGGCAAAAACAAACCTCCTCTGAAAACACAAACACAGTTTATTTAGCTTTGGACATTAAGAGAGTGATTATATTCCCATTAACAATATTACAATAAGAATTACAAATGCTGATGAGTTTTATTGCCTCGTGTTGAAGTGAACATTACGCCAAAATCCTCATTTCCTCCCATTTCTCTGTATTACTGGAAGCTGATGCTATGAAATTAGAGACCCGCTCAAAGACCTTTATTCTCCTCGGAGAGTTTTGGACTTGATTCAGTGGTGAGAGCTCCACATTACAGACAATGGGCTGATTCAACCAAGCCCTCTCTCCCCCTGTCTCTGTGTTTCTAACCTGTTTGGGGAGAACAGGTTGTCCTCTGGACACAGTGACAGGTGCCTGCAGACAGAACAGGAGTGTAACCGGATAGGACACTCTTGTGCTGCCTACGGAGGAGTAAGAGGCTGTTGTTGACTGGCCCGAGGAGAGTGTGTTGTTTATACAAGTGACTGTGTGTTGGGGGGGATGGAGAGTTTACTGTACGCGCACAAAATGTTTCTGGTTACGTATGAACAGATGTCGATGTTTTCATATGTAAATGCAATCAGCTCAGTGACATCAGCTTGTAAATTATTGTGTCCCAATAGCAAGTATATGTTTGTGTGTGTGTGTGTGTGTGTGTGTGTGTGTGTGTGTGTGTGTGTGTGTGTGTGTAACAGATTGTGAGGTTTCACTCGCCCCACCTGCTTCCCCTCCCTGCCTCCTGGTAGGCTTGCCTGATGTCTCTCAGTGTTTCCATGGCGTTTTGGAAACAGAGGGGAATCCCCTTATCTGCTGCAGACACACACACACACACACACACACACACACACACACACACACACACACACACACACACACACACACACACAGTTACACCCACCAATTAGAAATCTATTATATTTTCAGTGCTCACAGTTCAACAACATATGTAAAACTCAGTTACATAAGTTACACAAAAACATTGTTCCGATTTTAAAGAAATGCCACAAAACATAAATAGCAACAACCGAAACCTGACTTAACTTTGCATTTCCTTAATGTTTTTGAAGCAGTTTGGAGAAGCAACAAATCTGAAGTGTTTCTAGATGCCAAAACTACATCATAACACTAAAATGTGCTTACCCTTTAATCAGCTTCTTATTGTTCCACTCTGCTCCCATATCGAGACCACGTTTAAGGACTTAACCAGATACTTCCTCCCTCTGTTGACCTAGTGATTACACCTATATTCTGTTTTTCATTTCTGTATTCTCAACATGTCCGGTCCTCGCTGTGACTCTCTCCTCTCTGCCTCTCTCAGCCATGCCGTTGTGGCCGAGGTGCAAGCCGGTGGGCAGGTTTCTCAGCTGAGAGTCTGAGAGGTCGTATTGTGTGTGAGGAGACGCCTCCCACCAAGTCACGCCTCCCTCAGTCGCCTCCCTTTAGAAGGTAATTTTATCTGACAGCCTGTTTGGGAGCTGACCAGTATATTTTGTAACTATAAAACACCAACATTGGATAAATATTTTGACCTTCTTGAAGTTGTCATCTAAGACACCAATGTCCCCTTGCTGTGTTCTGTCCCCAACCCCTTTTATATGTCTAAAGATAGATATTTTTGTCCTTCTCAAGTAAGCCCACAAAGGGAATATAAAACATACATTGACTGATACGCTGATAGTCCAAACCTTAATCACTAACACCAGTAAAACACCAGAGTCCTTACCTTGGTCGAGGTCTTTATGGTGGTCAGATTGTGGAGGGCACCCTGGAGACTCCAGCACTTCCTGGACAGAACAAAGGCGCTCAATTAATTTATTATATGTCCCAGACTGTAGAGGTCCTGCAGCACAAATGTGAGGTCAGAAAGTTTATATTCTTGGGAGTTTCAACGCTACACACCACACCACACTTCTACAGCTTTTCCCCGTAAACCACCTGCTCTTCTCCTCCAGCTCACCAGCTGCCCTGCTCATCTGCTCCATAAAGACCCATAATACGGCAGTATGGCAGCCAAGTGTCAGCTACCCAGAGCACCCCTCCTCCACACACACAAATACACACACTCGTCTAAACAGCCAATTACTGCTTCCACATATTTGTCCTCTGGGTGCAGCCGTGCGCACATGCTTACTGCCTTGTTAGTGTCACTTGCTAAAATCTTGCCAATTCAGTGAATCAGTTACTGAAAACAGGCGACTTCAGGAGAGATGACAAAGGCTTTGACATCTGGATCACTCACTCCCGTGTTGCTGTAGAGTAGGAAGCGATGCTGCTGGGTCGGTGTCTGCGTGGGGGAGGCCGCTGTGGACCGATCGGGACAGAGGCTCTCGAGGTCCAACTCTATGTCCGAATCTTCAAATTCCGAGTCCAGATCCTGAGCTAGGAGGGACATGGGGGCAGCATCTGCACAAAATCAGAAATAATTATGACCCTGTGTGGCCTTTTTTGACACATTTAAATGGAAACAAACTCAACTTTCGTCCCAGTCACAACCAAAGCAGGTCAAAACACTTTAAATTCCATGTTTGGGTCCCCACCCATGGACCCTGAATCGTTTACTCAAGGTGAGGAAGTGTTCTGAGGGTCGAAAAACAACTTTTTTTTTACCTTTGTTTGTTTTCATCTCTCTTTCCACATCCCCCCACTGTGTCACCTTGTTCTGTCTCGCCGTCCTTGGTACAAACTCTGACTCACGCTCTCTCTCCACGGCTCTTAGCAGCGTGGTGGCTCACACGCAGACAAACAAGCCTTTCTTACTCCCTCCCACATAAGTGACGGCTTTGAGCGCAACCGAGGAGGTTTTACTCTGAAAAACAGGATTATGAATAAGCGTGGTATGTTGTTGGTGTGTACGCATCTATGTGTGTGAAAGAGAGAAAAAAAAGTGTGTGTGAATAGGAAGCTATGTATAAAGGTGTAGACGTGTGCATGCTGTTTAGTAAGAAGGCCGACGAAAGCATTATGTTTGTTTCCATCATATGTTCTTTATGATCTGTGTCCGGTCTTATTTTTGTTGTTGGTCTGGAGAGAAAAACAGGACACGGAAGAGAAGCAGTGTGGCGCTGTGGATTGTGGGAAACGCTGGAGTTCAGGATCCTTTTCTTCTTACAAAAAACATTGGTTGACTTCATAATTCTAATCAGATTATAATTATTGTGAAAGAAACATCAGAATGTACAAATTACTGGATAATCCCGACTTTCCTAATGAAAAATCACATGAACCGTCTGAAATGAGATCAGAATTTTCCCACAACTTTAAAGCAGCATTAATGGATTTTCTGATCACTAGGGGCAGCGCAATGTGGACTTGATAAGGCGAACTTGCCAGCAAACAATTGCATCCTTCTATATTTATCAGAAAGGTGCACACCTGTGAGACTCAGGGCCTCGAACATCATGTGAATGATGTCGTCCTTCAGCGGGCTGCTGATGTTAGCGGCGTAGTGCAGAGCGGAACAGCCGCTGTGGTCTCCTACCTGCAGATCGCTGATTGAAAAAATTTAGAAACAGAAAACGTAATTTCAAAATGTGTTACCTTTAGGCATAAATCTTAACTAGGTGTGTTAATGTGTGCAAAACGTGCATTTAAAAGTAGTTTCATTCAAGGAAGACCGACCAAATAGACAAGCTGGCAGTTGCTGGAAGTGTGACTCTAAACTCTAAAGTGCTTGTCTGTACAGTATATCAGTGCATGGATATGTGGTTTTATTTCTTACGCCGAGAGTCCCAGCAGCTCCTTGACCACCTCCACAGGTCTGTACTCCCATGGCAGCGGCGTGGCGATGCCCTCAAACAGGTCAACGTCCCTGACAGCGAGCATCACGGCTGTCACACCGTCGCTGTTAGGAACATCCACATCCACCCAGTCTGTCTGAGTCTGACACAGACAGACACAGACGGGATTAATACACAGCAAACCAGCCCTTAGTTTGAAAGTAAAAGCACAACATAGTAAAGATATATTGATATAGACAACTCATCTTTAATGCCTGCAGCCTCATGCATAGCTGTGCTTTGGTTTGTGGTCTGCTAAAACTTTGCGCGTGACCTCATAACCCTGTTAAATCATCAATTTAATATAAGGAATAAGATTCACTCGTTCCATTTTCAACAACGTAAATTACACATAAAAACAGACAGAATTCCCGGATGTGTTTTTCGTAACAGCTCACCGGGGGAATCATCTACCGCCTCGAGTGTGGGAGTCTTACCAGCAGGTTCCTCAGGGAGCGCAGGTCTCCCTGCCAGGCAGCCTGCAGCAGCCGAGCCTGGGGAGGCAGACGAGGCCTCGACATCCACCCCAGCACTTTTCCCCGGAGCTCGGGAGGACTCGCGTGGAGCGCCGTCTGCCGGCTGCAGTCACACAGGGTCACATCAGTACCGGCCCTCAGGAGCCGCTCTGCCACCTGTTAGCAACAGCAGCAGGAACACATGAAGTGAAACAGAAAGGACATTTAGGAGACTTTTACTGGTAGATTAAAAGAAGATACACACATTTTCTTCATTCATAAAAATCAGGCTATTGAAGTGTTTAAACTCTGTCCTTTTGATTTAAGCGTTTTAGTGTTTAAGTTGCTGTTTCTAAATATGCTTCAGTTATGTGCTGTGACTTGTCTCCCCTCCACAGGGGACCACGAGGGGAGTGTCTCTCCTTTGTTACCGGTGAGTCACCTGCTTGTTTTGAATGCAACACCTCCCCGAGAGGCTGCAGAGGAGTTACGTCAGGAGATCCAATTCACACAGATCCCACATGCACATTAACACACGTTGTTGTTATTGACAGGAAATGTACAACCTGCCAATGCCGGAAAGCTGACCTCACCTGTAGGAACTTTCCACTGAACAATGGTCTGGTGAAAGGTCTGTTTAGCTTGGCGACCGAAGCTAAAGCATGATTACGAAACAATGGACGTCGAACTCTCTCTCACGCACACATACACCCAAACAGTCGGGATGCTGTGTGTTCCTGAGCCCATTTTACGCAGCATCCCAAGTGTTTTTTTTGGAATGTAGGCCGCACATACCTCGGCCCTGCCTCTACGACAGGCGGTGATGAGCGGAGTGGATCCCTGCTCCTCCTCATCTTCAGTGTCCGAGACCTCCACCTCTTCTTCATTTCCCTCCACCTCTCCCTGCTCTCTTTTCGGCATCACATCGACGCTCCTTTTCTTCTCACTTCTCTCCGTAGTCCACATGTTTCCGGTCAGATCTGTGGGAAAGTGCAGTGACACAGAAGGGAAAAGCCTGAGCAGGAGGTCAGACAACACTTGAGTTTTGAAGAAAAAAAAAGGCAAATACATGATCGTAAACACGGCACCTGTCGTTCAGCCGGGCGTCTGAGTTAGTCTGTGTGTTTGTGTGATCATGACCGGGATGTTTGCCCCGTGATGTAAGTCTCTGATGATCCACTGGTCCCCGGAGAGCACAGGCGAGTTAATCTCACACATTATTACCTAATCACAGTAATATACATAATCAGCCATTAATGAGCCTCTCCTCCATCGACCAATGAGTGGGCGTAGCTGTGTGTGTGTGTGTGTGTGTGTGTGTGTGTGTGTGTGTGTGTGCGCGCGCATTAGACAACTCTTGCAGGGCTGGACTCACTCCAGCTTAATGTTTGACAACACTAACAGAGCAACAGTCAAGATGGCCGAAGTGTTTTAAAACTTCAATGTGTAAAAAGCTATTAGAAAGAAGCACAGTTTTGAAAAAAAGAAGCAACTTTTTGGACATTAAATATTTGTTAGTTTTGCTTCTACCTGCTTTAAAATAAGACACATAAATGAAATACAATGTTTCTAATGAGCTTTTCTTTACTCACTGTACTGATGTCATATCTTCACATTCCCTGGTGAATTATTCCAGCTTTATGTCTCCGTCTGTCGACATCTGAAAAGCGAAGCCGTTGGTCCTTTTCAGCAGACTCTCCACTCTAGTGTTTCCTCTCCTTTCTTCCTCTTCTTCTTTTTTCCCCCGCACGCCTCCTGCTGTTGGTTTACACTTGGTCGCCTTGGAGACGGTGAGACAGGCAGGCGGCGAGCGAAGGGTTTAAATGCCAGGAGGCTGTCTGTTGCCTGACGCGCTGAGAGAGAGAGAGCCAGACCTGGAATATCAGTGTTGTGCCAATATGTTTTTGGAGTATCATCAAGTCAAGTGTGGGGGGAACTTAAAAGACATGCTTGCTGGCTTGCAGTCGTATTTGAACTCGTAGACAAAAATGACTTTTAAAGGAAAAGTCAGAAAAACAGCCTTTTCATGCCAAATGTACAACTCTTTTCAAATCTCACATGAGAGATTTGTCCTCTCCTGCCGCACAGTTTCACATGTGTATTGGATATTTTCCCAAAAAATTCTAAATTTTAAATTGTGGACAGAATTCAGTGTCACACGTGAACTGGACATTTTCACACATGGATTAAAATAAAAAAAATTTAAAAATGTGGTACCAAAAGGTGGCACATGTCATGTTAACTCAAATTTTTCACGGATTTTCGGAGGTGATCAGCCCTTTTTTAACAAACAAATGAGAATTTCCACATGTGCACATCTGTTTATATGTGTGGATCAGAATTTAAACATGTGGAATTTGCTTTTGCCAGCAAAAGAACTGTAAACAAAATAATGTATGAGGATCATTTATCTCATTATTGATGAACACCAACATCATTACTTGAATTAAACAATTGAAAACGATAATATTCACATTTAAGGCTATCATCGACTGTTTCCTGTAGTGGATATTACAGTATAAGTATATTAAAAGTAGAAGTACAATTTGAGTGCAATTTTTAAGGTTCAGCTACTTTATACTTTCTCTCAACTACATTTCAGAGGGAAATATTATATATCCACCCCATTTTGCATTTAAGATGGTTTCTTTACATTGCAGATTCTGATTATCAGTGAGAAATATGTCTTTTAACATGTATGTATTATTGTCACAATAAATGACACCATATGTTCTGTCTTTTAGTAAGTGTGCTGTGTGCTGGACATGTCTTGGTCTTGTTTGTGTCTCTGTTTCTCTCTCTCTCTCTCTGCACACCTGCTCATCATCAGTAATCAGCACACCTGCCTGCAATTAAACCATCACTTCCTCACAACAAGGGCCCCTGCGCCGACAGTCTGAGCTGCATCATCGTGCCGTTCAAGGTGTGTCAAGTGTGCCACACTTCTGGCCAAGCTTAGCTGTCGGTCGGGTTGCCAGTATTTCCCCTCACACCTGTTCACGCTCCCTCTCCAGGATCTTCTGCTTATCTGCCTTTCTGGCCAGCTTGTTAAACCAGCCAGCTCACATCACTGGGATTCCATAGCAACATGTTGGATTTCCCTCCACTTCAGCTCAAACGCCAACCACCACCTCACCAAAACATGTCTGAGTTAACAGGTTTGAATGCTTCTTGCACCATATTAAATTAAACGCCACAAGATGATGTGATCTTTATTCTTTCTCCCACTTTCTTCCAGCTGGATGAGCTCATTGAGCAGCTCCTCGCAGGCACGACGCAGCTTCAAGAGTAACTCCACCCTTAATCCTGAACGCTGCTGCACTGACCTCTGCGGGTTACAAGACGGAAGTGTGTTGAACTTCAGACAACACATGTGACTCACAGGGAGGTGTAGTCAGCTGTGAACTGTAACTACATCAGAGTTATTCCTTGCTATGCGCTCTATCAGCATGATGTAAAGAAATAGCAGTTTTGACATTATGATGTCTTTGTGTTGTGTTGCAGAGATGTCTACTGAAGTTAGAATCCAGCTCCAAACCCATCAGGTGGTGTGAAGGTTTATTGTTTTATTGTTTTATTTGGATCCCCATTAGTCTACATAATGATGCAGACTATTCTTCCTGGGGTCCACATTAAATCAAACACAACAATACAGTGTTTGTACAAAAGAAAAAAAAAAAAACAAAAAAAAAATAAATAAATAGATAATTACATGAAATCATTTATCCTAAACAAGATTATAAAAAATGCATAATAAGAAGTACAATGTGAATAAGTTAACACGGTCAAGAGGATGATTACATGATTATCAAATAGTCACATGATTATAGAAGAGTATACCTATGAGATAACCTAAAGCATAAATAAATGTACAACACAGGTGTAATAACATGCTTGAATTCCACTTGACATGATTGCCTAATGTAATAGTACTCTATTGCAATATAATATTATGACGCAACACAGCTTCTCTCAGTTTCATTTTAAAACTGGACATTCCCGTGGTTGTGATCAAGTGTGAGGGGAGACTGTTCCAGTGAGCTACAGCTCTATACATAACTGACCTTTTTAGTGCATTGGTTCTAGGTAAAGGCAAGGTGAAGTTGTTTCCTGAGGCCTGTCTAGTGCTATAACTATGTTTCACATTTGTCGGTTGAAGTTGTAAAAACAAGGAAACAGGTTTATGTGAAGTATAAGTCTTTCTTAAAAAACATTATAAGACTATAAGCCAGTCTCTCTTCCACCAGCATCCATGTGAGACTTTTGTGCATACACATGACACTTTCTCTGATAGAGCACCGCAGAGCAAGGCGTGCTGCCCTGTTTTGAGTTAGCTGTAGTTTAAAAAGGTCTTTCTTTGAGGCACTGGACCAAACTGTTGGGCAGTAATTCAGATGCGACAGAACTAAGGAATTAATTAATAGTTTGACAGTTGAATCATTCAGCAGGAAGGTGATTCTTCTAATATTAGAGATATTGTAACTCATTTTAGACACTATATTATTGATATGATTTGACCAAGACAAAGTTTCATCCACTGTTACTCCCAACAGTTTGGCTTCCTTGACCTGTTCTATAGCAATGCCTTGCATAGAAAGACACAGTCTAGGTTCAGACCTTAGTGCATGATTAGAGCCAATAACTATACACTTTGTTTTCAAGACATTCAGCTTTAACTTATTTTCCAAAACCCACTCTGAGGCTAGTAATAATTCATGTTGAAGTAACTTTTTCACTGATGTGATGTTATCTGCAGAGACGTGCAATGTTGTGTCATCCGCATAAATTACTGCACCAGCATGCTTTAATACATATGGCATGTCATTAACAAATATAGAGTATAGTAGCGGCCCAAGGCTGCTCCCCTGTGGGACCCCACTATTCAGCGTTGCAGTACTTGAGAGGGTGCCATTAAACATCACACATTGCTGTCGATTAGACAGATAACTTTTCAATAATTTGAGAGCTGAATCATTTAACTTGTAGGCAGACAGCTTTCTGAGTAACAACTCATGATCTATAATGTCAAAAGCTGCACTAAAATCCAACAGCACTGCACCTACAATTAATTTCTCGTCAATACTTTTTAACCAATGATCCGTAAGAGATGTTAAGGCTGAGCAGGTTGAATAGCCTGTTTTATAGGCATGTTGCTGCTCAGAATTGATGCTATTTTCTTCGAAATACTTCTGAATTTGGATAAAAAGGATTTTCTCCATAATTTTGCCTAAAACCGGCAAAATACTAATCGGTCTACTGTTAGGTCCTGATAGAGGCTCTCTATTATTTTTCGACAGTGGAGTTATCTTTGCAACTTTCCACAGCTGAGGAAAAACACAACCATCAAAACATAATTTAAAAATGTGAAAAATTGGCCTCACCACTATTCTGGCCGATAACTGCAATAATCTGGCATCTAAATTATCCATGCCACAGGGATTATCACATTTAATTGATAACAGAAGTTTCTCAAGCTCCTCTTCCTTGATCATACTGAAACTGAAGTTACATTCCTTACCCCCCATAATCTCTTTTTTGATAATGGAATCTGAAAGCATACCGTGCCCAGGCAACATTTGAGATCTGATTGTGTCTACTTTTTTAATGAAATACTCGTTGAAATAATTTGCAATATCCTTTGGTTTCGTTATAAATACACCATCACATTCAATAAATGTAGATGTATTATTCACTTTACCCTTACCTACAACATCATTGAGTATTCTCCACATTTTTTTTCTATCATCCTTACACTCTGCAATTTTAGATCTATAGTATTGCTTTTTCTTTTGTTTGTTCATTTTAGTGATTTTATTCCTCAGTGCACGGTAAGCAAGCCATTTCTCTGGGCTACCATTTTCAGTAGCAGACATCTTTAGTAAGTTTCTTTCTTTAATATAGCTTTTTAGTTCGTTGTCAATCCAGGGCGCTTTAACTGATTTCACTGATAGCTTCCTAATGGGAGCATGTTTATCACAAACAGCTGAGAATAATTTCATAAAGGTGACTAATGCAGCCTCAGGGTGCAAACAGTCCAGAACAGTGTGCCAGTTTACATTTTTTAGATCATCTGTAAATTCATTTTCTGAGAAAGTTTTGTAAATTCTCCTTAGTATTACTTTTGGTCCAGCTTTCGGTACCTTAGTTTTTATCGTTAGTGCAATTATGTTGTGGTCACTGAATCCTACCGGTACTGACACCGCTTTTGAACATTTCTCTGGGTAATTAGTAAAGAAATGATCTATGCAAGTTGACGACAGTGAGCCTTGCTTGTTAATATTGATTCTTGTTGGCATATTTATGATCTGAGATAGGTTACACACAGAAGCTGCATCACCCAACCTTTTCCTCAGAGGACAGTTACCATTAAACCAATTGATATTCATATCACCCACAAAAAAAACCTCAGAGTTTTTGTCAGTTACCTTCTGCAGCATACAACATATATTGTCTAAATAATCCACATTTGAACATGGTGGCCTATAACAACAACATATTAATATTGGTTTGCAATAAGGAATGTGAATTTGAAGCCATAAGGCCTCCACACCATTCCTACTTAAATCCTTTCTGATTCTAGCTGGAATGTGCTGTTTCAGAAAAAATGCTGTACCACCTCCAAATCTATCCCTATCAAGTCTAAATAAGTTGTATCCTTGTATAGCAACTACTGAATCCGCTATTGTATTATCCAGATGAGTTTCTGAAATGGCCATTATGTGGATATCATTGTCATACAATATTGAGCTTAACTCATCAACCTTGTTTTTCAAACTACAGATGTTTAAGTGAGCAACTTTCAAACCTTTTTTTGGTATTTTAATAGTCATGTTTGTCCAAACAACTCAAACAAAACAACAAAAATAAAATAAAACTAGATTAGTTATAAAATAACTTAATAAGAAAAAGAAAAAAGAAAAGAAAAGAAAAGAGAAAGGAAATAACATACGTGAAATAAAAAAAATGTGCACTGCTATTTATCAGTTAGTGGGCTTCACTTCGGGGTGGAGGTCACAGGGGAGGGATCGGCACTGGTGTTGCGATTTAGACCACCCCCCCTCGCCCTTGGTGGGTGGACGACTAAGTGGTCAAATCTAAGGTACGCAATGTCCCCTCTGACCCAAGCTTCCCTCATTTTGGGCAGCAGCTCCTTTCTTTTCTGTCTAACTGCCTCAGAGAAGTCTTCGTTCAGGTAGACCCCTGGGGCGGTTCTCTTCAGCTCCTTCCGCCTAGACCAGACCAGTTCTCTGTCTTTGAAATTTAAAAACTTAGCCACTATGGGCCTCTGACGCTCACCTGTTGGGTCCCTCTTCCCCGTGCGGTGGGCTCTCTCGATGACCATGTCACCAGTGTCTAGCTTTAACTTCTCAGAGATCAGGCTGCGTACTTTCCTCTCTGCATCAGCTGGTTTCTCCCCTTCCGATTCCCTGATTCCGTCAAAGATGAGATTATTCCTCCTCGACTGATTTTCCAGGTAGTCAGTCTTTTTTTCCAGTGCCAACAAAGTGTCACAGATGGTGCGCATTCCACCTTCTAGGGTGTTATGGTCACTCAAAACCTTGGAGGTTTTGACTTTCATCTCATCCACTTCCTGCTGTGTGTAGTGGATGCTGTCTTTTAGTTCTTGAATATTTCTATTCATTGAGTCCAGACGCTCATTAGTGGAGTCCATGAGCATGCGAACAAACTTATTAAATGTGTCCGCTTGTCTGTCCAGCATCTCCGTGTAATGTGCCTTCTGCTGTGCCAGCACCTGGCTGACGTGTTTCCTGACAGCATCCATAGCAACCAGGTCCGTCTCTACGTCGGCGGCCATAGTAGAGGCTTCACCGTTGGTCTCACCTTTGTTTCTCTTCCCCTTGGACATTTCTGCCCGAACAACTGCTGGGAGGTCACAGTGAGTTGTGACTGTTGTTGCTGTACGGGAGTAGCGGTGCGATCCAGCTGAGACGGATTGCTTCCAGCCGATTGACACGAGCTGTCAGCTGACAGCCTCCGCGGTGTAAACAACAACGCAATCTCAACCCTGGTGGTAGATTCTGATCTTTCTTAACTTCTCTGCCACTTTTAATATCCTCTCGACGACCTTCCTCTCTGCTGAGTCCTCCTCCTAACCTGCCAAACGTTCTGTCTCCTTCCACTACATCAGAGCTAGCCAAGCGTTTTCTCTTCATCACAATGCTTCATTTCCCTCTTTGATACTTTTCTGTTGTTCACGCTCCTATAGTTCTTTTCATCTTGAAGGGAGGTGATTTAATTATCTTTAAGTTTAATCCCCTCTGCGGTGGCAAAAAGGTCCCTCAAAGTGTGAAGGTTCCTTTCAACTTTATTCCTCTTTTTATCGTAGTGAAACTTGCCTCCTCGCTCTGTGGTGTTGCTTCCACAACATTTTGTTCTGTTTTGTCCTGACTGGGCCGCTGGAAGAGGACGATATTCGCTGCTCTTTGGTTCCTTGGTGGTTCTGAAAGGCTGTCTTATGATTTTGGCTTTTACTCAGGACGATCTTCATGGACCTCCTGACATATTGAGTGTCTGAGTTTAATGATTTTACACACTGTTTTTGCTTTTATTGTCAGAATGATCTGTTATATTCCCTTTTTTCTTTTGCATCCTCATCACTTGCACAAGAGGGACACGGTCATCTGTGCAGAGTTACCCAACCTCGAAATAATGTTCCACACAGATTCCACACAGTGTTTTTCTGAACCTTTTCCAGACTTCAGTGACGGACTGATCTCAGTTGTCGTCAGTTTCTTTTTTGCCTTTTACTTTTCAAACCCTCTCTGCTGCCTTTTCTTTGTCAAGCCTCCCACTGGTAGCTTTGTTGCCTCTGCGTCATCCACCCTGACCTCGGTCTGTCCCTGCGGTCCTGACTCCGTTTCAGTGGAAGATGGTTCGACAGGTTTTTCCATTAAGTTATTTGATTTTGTGAGTTTTTTTCTTTTTTTTTTTTTTTTTTTTTGTTGTCAACAGATGAGTCATCTTCAGGCCTTTTCATCCAACGAATGCGCGTCATCATGCTGTGTTCAAAGCAAAGTGCAACAACAACACTTTATGAACTTTAAATGCCACCGAAACTCTGTATTTCTTGTTATTAATTTTTTGAAATGGAAAGGACAAATACTCAAGATAATTAGAGTATGATGTCTATATTTCAATGGGAAACACATTAGGTCCTCTCTACTTCTTGGATGTGCTTAAATGATCCAAAAAAAGCGATCCAAAGTCACCTTCCTCCACCCGAGTCAGTCATATTTGTAACTTCTTGTTGAGATCACAAAGTTTTCAAAGAGACATCTTTAATATTTCCAGTATATAGTCAGTAAAGAGTTGGAACAAGCTCATGCACAATAAAACAGATTAAATCAGGAGAGGATGCAGTTTAATCTTCAGCTCTGAGGGCTCTACTGAGAGATTGTGTGATGGAGGGACGTCCGCCTCGAACAGCAGCAAGATTAATCTCCCCATGAAGTCCAGACGCTGGTGGTGGATGTGCTGAAACAGATGGATTGATAAAGGTGATGAAACCTGCTGAAGCTGGTCATTTTGTAAAGCTTGGCAGGTGACGTGGAGGTGGAGGTGGGGGGCAAAACAGCAGCATGAAGGTGTGTCTCTGTGCTGCTGGATAGATGCGATCGGCTGCTGTGAACAGCTACTATCTCAAGTGATGATGAGAGGAGTGAACTAAAAGGCCAAAGCATTCAGATCAGTCTTCCTGACTGAGCGTTTGCTCGAGCTCCATTTGTAATCGTATCACACTCTCAGAGCTGAATCAACTTATGTGGGCAAATAAGACAGAGAGTGGATTTTAATCAACCGTGGACTCCAAATGAAACGCACCACCTTGCAGATACAAATATACGTTTCTGGTTTTCTGCAGTAAAATGTAGTGAAGGGGAAATATTTGATTCTGTTTTTTTCCCCCCTCTCTCATCATGAGTCACTTTGAACTGGGAAAACATTTTCTGTGTTGCTTTCAAAGGCTGGAAATATTTATCAAATAAACAACATAAATAATTGAACAATGGGACGAAGTTATTTGGTTCTCAGAGGGCCAGACGGACGAGGAGGGTTTCATGTTTTTAGTTTGTGCCCGTCCGTCTTTAAGAGTGAGGAAGTGTCCGGCAGTTGCTATAGTCTGGTTTTAGGGAATACCTGCAGCACCCCAGTTCCTGCATCCATGGTTGTGTTTGTTCATTATGTTTTAGTCCTTTTCTTCGCTTTAAATATGAAGCATGTTAAATGTTATAAGTAAATGTATGTGAGATCTTGCATCCTTCCTTAAAGTTCAAAAGTGGATAACAAACATCAACCAAGCGACCTGCAGGTGAGGAACCTGCGCTGTAACGCCTCAGTCGACCACTGGGTGGCGGTGTGGTGCAGCTCTGCAAACATACTGCAGCTGTCAGAGCCACAGCACAGGTGGACCGACGGCTTCGCCACTTCTCTACAGTCACATCTGATGCATATTCTCATTTAATATTATGTGGGTTGAGGAAATGAAGTGTCACAAGAAGTTGTTTGTGGATCTGTAGAACAACTTTCTTTATAACTGTTCACTCCAACTGTGTGTTTAATCTTCTGTGGAAACACAGAAATGTCTGAAATGAATCTACAATTTGGTCAGTCAGATTTGATTAGTTCTGCCTATATTTAATTACTTTTGTTCAGTTTGTTTGTCGAGTTTATAAATGTATGAGGTGTTTTGTCATAGGCTGCTTCAGCCGCTGGTTTGTGTCCGATTAACCAATGGAAAAGTACCCAAAGGAATCCCGCGCCTCCTCCCTCGTCCAAAACTCACCCTCCCCTCCGTCCCCTGCTCTGTAATTGCAGAGTTTTGGGTCTGTCCCGCGTCACCCAGATCCTCCCGTGTCCTCCCCGAGAGGAGCAGTGAACCCTGACGGTCCCTTCAGCTCGGCTCCGCGGGTCCCAGCCGGTGCGTCCCGTTGCGCACAGCGCAGTTTCCTCCAACGCTGCGCGCTCCTGATTTCTCTCCAAAAACCCGTCAGGACGGCAGCTGGGAGAGACAGCGCCGACTTTACGAGTCAGTATGTTTGATGTGTGGCTGACGACGCGTCGGTGACAGGAAGACTCGGGGGAGTTCAGGTTGAGCAGGAGGCGAGGACGAGTCTTGGCTCCCCCCCACCTCCTCCTCCTCCTCTCCACCCTCCTCATCGGGAGCAGTTTGCGCAAGGTGTTGCGGGAGAGGCTTCAGTCGCGGCTGAGTGAACGGACCCCCGCAGTGCACTGGATCTGTTGTGATGTTACCTTTTCACTCTTTGAGCTCTTGTTAGCTGCTCGCTCCTTTCACTCCCCCGCCAAACTTCAGTCAGCGGATCGTTTTGAGGGCGACAGGATGGGATCGCAGAGCGGAGCCGCTCTGCAGAAACAAACGCTCCTGTGGTTCATCATAGGTAAGTCTCAGTGTGTGTGTGTCAGGAGTCATGCATTTAGTCTTCATGTTTGGAAAATATCAAACAAATCATGAGACGTGACGACACAGAACCAGCTCGGGTTACTTATGACGTCGACTCTTCACGTTTTTTGACCACTTTCCTTCGCGTCTAGAGCCAAAGAGGGGAATCCCCACAGCACGTATTGATTTTTAAACCTTATGGGTGAATATCGGTTTTAAACAAGTTTGATGTTCAATACAACCAATAAAATGAAATGCAGTATTTCCACTGGAGCTCTGTTTTCGGGAGACATTAATCATATTAAAGGGGCACTGTGTAGTTTTGGAGAAGAGATCCAAACTCAGAATTTTGACATGATAAAATTTTTTTTACATGATATGAATGTAAAAATGCAAATATATTAATATATATTATTTGTGTTTTCCATCATTGAATTAACAAGCTGTTCTCAGAGGAAACTAAAGTCTCCAGAACACTGTTTGAAGCTGGAAAAGGTGGCAGGGTCCGCCACATATAAACAAAGATAAACGGTATGAAACTGTGTCCTCCTTTTAATGAATGTGTGTATGCTTATTCAGTTTATTCACTCATGAAAACAAAGAGCGTTTGTTTATTAAGTTTGTTTAGGCATTAAACAAGTTTGTCAATGAGGATCTTTCTCCTCTGATTAAAATGTCTTCCCCAATAATGCGGTTTGGCATAATGCACCTTTTAGGTTCAAGCCAACACGAGGTTTCTGTCAGAGTTCGGCCAAATCAAGTCGCTACCTTCAGAAGTTCCAGCCTCTTATATTTAAATATATTTATAATAACACTTCCAGCCGTGTTTTGTTGAGTAGGTTGATTTTTGCAGTGTCTCTAAGCGGCCAAGAAAGTTTAAAGAGGCACTTTGTAGTTTTAGAAAAGAAATTCAAACTCAGAAGTTTAATATTTAAAGTATTAATGAGGTAATGATGCAAACTCTGTATTTATTTTCTTCCATAACTCAACAAACAAGCTGTCCTCAGAGGAAAATACTGTCTCCAGAACACTGTTTGAAGCTGGAAAAGGTGGCAGGGTCCGCCACATGTAAACAAAGTAAAACTGTGTTGTCCTTTAAGGTCAGTTTGTTTATTCAGCCACGAAAACGAAGAATTTGTGTATTTAGTTTAAGACCTAAAACAAATCTCTGCTGTTTAAAAAGTGCACCTCGAACATGATTATTGTGTCTCCAAAAAACAGAGCTTAAGTGAGAATATATCCCGTTTCTTTGGTTGTACGGAACATTAAACTTGTTATTGATCAAAATTCACTAATTTGGCTTAAAGTTTTAATATGTATATTACAGATTCCCCTCTCTTTCTGAAGGAAAAAGGTCAAAAACCTCATTAGTACAACCTTTCATAACTATAATCTCCTAGTCGACATTAAAATACTTTGAGGTCATATTTTATTACTATCTAGTCAGGGAAGTTTTTTTTTATGATGCGATATGCGATTTATTATAGGTTCCAGTCACACTATGCAGTGGAGTGCAAACAAGATTGTCTGTTTAAAGTGGAGATGAGCAGCAGGACAGATGGGAAGCTGCAGTCTTTAAACAGAAATCTATAAATCTATACGATGGCACCAACAGAAAGGTGGAAGTCTTTGGTCTTTAACCTGCACAGCCAAGACGGATTTGTTCAGCTGTGTTTTACCATTCAAAGGTCAAATAATGACACTCTCTTCTTACAAATAGGACCTTTAATCAACTGTTTGCTTGGTTCCATGTGTATCTAAGGATGCCCTGTTTGGAAGAGGATTATTATCTGTTTTTCCTCTTCATCTGAATGTGAAGATAAACTGTCTAATTTGTTTTTAACTGCATTTATAATTCCTAAAAAAAAACATCCATTAAATACCACCCACACTCTTCATCTCTAACCTGAGAAGTTAACTTTTTAATTATAATATTCTTTCTGTTTTTTAAAAAGTAGGAGATCTGTCCAGAGTTCCCTGTTCAGCTGCTTTTGTTGACTCATTTTAGCATCTTGAGGTCGCAGTAAGTTCAGACCGGAGGTAACGCTCTTGTCTTTACTCGGAGGATGGAATACATCTAGGTGGCTGTGCTGAATATACATCTGATTTAATGAAGATGAGAAGTCCAGAGGTCAAACTCGCTCTGAAGTCTTTCTCTTTCTCTTCGGCGTGCGGAACAAACAGAGCGAGGAGGTGGAAACCATCAGGTTACACTTTCAATAAGAAGGATATAACAATACAGCTCTGCTCATTATTTCTATTTCCTATTTCTAAGAAAGAAAAAAAGCGCTGTGACATTCAGAGAACCTGATCCTGCCGCGGCGCGCTTAACTTAATCAGTTTCGACGGGTGGGAGTATAAGCTCCTCTCTCATTGGAGTGGCAGCATTTGGGCAATTATGTAGTTTTATCAGGTCGTTATCAGGTCAGTGCAATCACGCTTCCCTAATACAGCAGATACTGAGATATGAGGCATGTTTGCTCAGTTATCAGTTGGGAGGTTTATGAACAAGACAAACAGACGTGTAGGACAGTCGCCTCTGTCATTCAATCTGGAAAACAGCTGCAGTGAAAAGGAATGAATAAGCAAAAATGATCCATATTTATGAATATATCCATCTGTTAGCAGCTGTCAGCACAGACCTGTTGACTGTAGATGTGCGACCCAGGAGAAGAGCGACTTGAGGAATATATCTAGATTGGAGTTAAATCAGATACATTTCGGGGTGGCCCGTCGACCCAGTTATTAAGGCGCTGACCGTGAACCTTTGTTACACGTCTTTGGTATTTCTCTCCCCTCATCTACCGTCATACACCAACGATCAGTCGGGGATGTTGGGATGTGGGTGCATGCTGTATACGCGTGTGCTTTGAACTACAAAGTGATGCAGAGTGCTGCTTCTGTTTCAAGGAGACAATCTTTGGTTGGTGAAAACAGTAATTAGCATCAGCATTAATAAGCCACTGCTGTGCCACAGTGGTGTGTTGCAGGCTACACTTTCAATTAACCTTTTACATTTTGTTAAGACAGTTAAAAACGCAGCTTTTTTCAGCGTGAACTTTTAACTCTTTCGAGTCACAACTCTCATTCGGATTATTCTTGTTTGGATTAATTGTATAACTTCTGCAGTAGCTACGTGCGAACGGTTTAAAAGCTCAATGCATCGTACAAAAAGGAGATTGAGTGTGTAGCCAGTGTCTTTGCTGCTTCAGACTTTTATACTTTCCGTGCTGGAGTTCCCCCCACTGCTGACTGAGAGCACTGTTTGACAGCCCAGCCTCTGATCCGTAGTGCGCTACCTCCTCTTACTTCAAGACTGCCAAAAAAACAGAAACAATCGTGATGTTTCATCATTCATTTCAATTATACACCTACGGCTGAGTTAGTCTTTGTTCCATTGGTTATTTCACAAAGGTTAGCAACGACGTAGCAACAATTGTCAGCACAGTAAAGGAAAATGTTATACCGTCGGCACCATGTAGTTATGGAGGAGATTTTTTTTAATATTTACAATATTAATGAGATAATAATACAAACTCAGAAATATTTGTTTGTTCCATTAGTGAATAAACAAGCTAATCTCAGAGCGAATTAAGGTCCCAGAACTCTGTTTGAAGCTGGCAAGGTGGCAGGGTCTGCCACATATAAGTTAAACAGTATGAAGCTGTTTGTTTATTGAGTTTGTTCAGTGATGAAAACAAAGAGAGTTTGTGTATTAAGTTTGTTTAGGCATGAATAAAAACAAGATCGTAGAGCTGGGGCTGAATATTATTGGAGGATTTATAGGCTCTTGCGGTGTGTTCACCATTTGAAAAGATGGTTTGGGTAAAAATAGACCTTTTCACAATGTCAGACATGTTTAGAAAGGAAAGTAAGCTAAGCTAAGCTATGACATTACCAAAATGTGATCAGTCAGTTGCAACGGAGCACCATTAATTATGTCGTCCTCGGACCAGGACTCGTCTTTGATCTGCTTTTCAATTTGACCACTCAGCTTAGAAAACCTGACGTTCTTGAAGTTACGACAGCAAGTATGAATATTTCAGCCGAACTGAACAGAGCTATTTGAATCAGCAAAGTTATAATTTCCGCCTCTAGTCCACTGGATCCACGCATGAAGCAGATGTGATGAGAGCGCTCGACGTGATTCCCTTCATTAAGCATTGCTCACGATTACAGAACGTATGATCAGACCACTCAGCTGGTAAAGACACATCTGTCTCTCTGCTCTCCAGAACGTGTAATCTGACACTTATGAAAGACATCCAGCTGACTTGGGTTCATTCCTCGCCCTCTAACACCACCGCTGACCACTAAATGCTTTAACTTCAGCTGAACTGTAATGTGAGTCTCACCACCAACCCCAAAACTGACCATTAACATCGCCCTGAAATATGTTTCCGGTGTCTGTTTACACTTCTGGTTGTTTTGTAATAACTTTTTTTCAGACTTCTCATTGTTTATGAAAAAAAAAAGAAAAATTAACACACAAAAAACACAGAACTGCTGTTTGCTCTCCAACAGAAAGTGTTCCGGCAAGCTTCCTCTGCTCTTTGGCCCTTGTTTCCTGTTACAAAGGCTCTGTGTAGGTGTGCTGTGTTTACTGAGAGACAAAGTTATGACTCATCACAGCAGCACCATCGGTATTGTTCCACCACATCCCCATCCAAAAGTTTTGCTCTAAAAAAAAAATCATTGATTTTTTTTTTTTTTTTTTTACATCCCATGATCCCTGAATAATTATCCCTCATTCAGCCGCTTCATTCATCCTCGCAGGATCCATTTACTCTGTCAGTCTTACAGGCACTTTTTTAAGATCGACGGCAGGCTTTAATCAACAGCTCAGAGCTGATATCAATCAAAATAAACGATGCCGTTTAAGTCATCATCTGTGCCACGACAGAAGCCATTTTTACCTTTTCTTTCCTGATAATTTATTTCTTGGCCAACGAGTCCTGGACGGATAAAGGGAGAGGACTCTTTTACTCTTAGATATGAAGGGGTTGGCACAGAGAGGCACGTTAATCCTCTTTTCCTCCGACATGATCGTCATTCATCCGTCGGCTCAGGACTCAATATGAATTCATTTGAAATATTTCATGCAGGCGCACACACACACACACAAGCTACTGACTAGACAGCAAGTGAAGTGACCAAAGGGAAATACCTTGTGGAGCAGCTCAGGGGAAAACATCTGGGGGACTCTGACAGTTTGACTGAACGTCCTGGAAGCAATCATCGCGGCTCTGACTGAGGTTCGAGACTCGGAGTGGGTCATGAGACAGCGTCTGGTGTCTCAAGAGTAAGCAGTCTGTTACTTTGTTTTCCTGGTTTTGGGTGAGCTTTTAATCAATTCCTCTTCCATGATGAGAAAAGTTATTAAAAGAAAAGCTCGAGCTAATTAATTTTTGTTTCGCCGGCTTCGCTCAGGATCAGCCAGGCTCCCGCCAGGAAATGCAGCTGATTTAGTTTCAGCTTCTTGCAAATCTGTCTCATTAAAATACTCCTGATGTACTCTGATCGTTACCTTCCTGTCCATACTGGCCATGAAGTGAAGCCCATCACTAATGTCAGACTTCAGCAGTGAGTTCAAATCAAAAATGCATGTCTTTGTCTTGTATTGTTGGTGGTGGAGTTCAGGCAACAAGCCAACATGTGAGAACCGAGACATATCTCCCTTACAGATACTCAACAAAACAAAGCTGGAAATGTAATTGTAAAAAGGCTTCAGCTTCTGACGGTACTAACTTGATTTGGCCAAACTCTGACAGACGCCTTATATTAGCTTGAACTTAAAGGTGCATTATGTAGTTTTGGGGCAAATCTTTTAATCAGAACAGAAAAATCTTCACTGACTGATTTTTTTTTTTATGCCTAAACTAAATGAATAAGGAAAACTGTCTTTGTTTTCATGTCTGAATAAACTAAATAAAGGACAGTTTCATATTGTTTAACTTTGTTTATATGTGGTGGACTCTGCCACCTTAGTTTCCTCTGAGAACAGCTTGTTTATTCAGTTATTGGGAAAAAAAAAAAATCAGCATTTCAAAATTTGTATTATCACCTCATTAATATTGTAAATATTAAAATTCTTCTCCAAAAGTTTGAATTTCTTCTCCAAATCTTCACAGAGCCCCTTTAAACTTCGTGGAAACACAACAGCTGCTCGGCTCTTTCAGGCCAATTGTAAATTATGATACTGGGTCTGAAGAAATTTGACCTCCCTTGTCTTGAAAGTCAATAAAGTGAGCTGAACAGTAGCTTATTTAAACATGGACACAGAACAATATGAGCACATTTTTGGAGTCATGTTTTAACTCTCCTTTGAGCTCTGTTTTAGTCTCTACCAACTCCTGAGGTGTATTTCTGGCTCTTTAGCTGCTAAATGCTCCAAATGTATGTTATCTTCATGAAATTTGAAGGCAGTTGGCTGCTGCCTGCTGTGGCTAAGAATAATGTTTGTTAACATAACACTTTTTAAGCTTCCGCCCCCAATAATTTATTGTGTAGTCCAGCGTTATTCAATTAACATTCAAAGAGAAAACAGAAAATTACCCCAAGCAAAGACCTGGAACATCATAATGTCTAATTTGGTCAATAAATCAGTGCCATATTTACTGAAGTAGACTAGTAATACTCATCATCAATGCCTGTATATAGTCCTCAAGTGACTGCTAAATCAAATAAAGTAGAATTAAAGACTAAATACAATCAAAAAACACTTATTTTCAGTTTTTAAATTGGATTGGCGGGATTATAAATGATGGAGAACTCAAATAAATGTTCTTTTTCTAAATTTCCCAGGGCAGCAATCTAAAAACATACATGAGACAAATAGAAATGTAGTAATTTCTTAATATTGATTGGGCTGTATAATATACCTCAGTCCGCCTATTAGTGACCTTTGGTATAAAATATTTCTCACAGCTGGTAAAGTGAGGAGGGAAGATCACAGGGACCAGTAAATGTTTTTATCATACTTTATCGCAGTGAAAAAAAGTAGCCTGACCTTCGACTCATGTCTTTGTACTCCCAATGTATCTTTACTCAGCATGAAAAGTCAAGAGCAGCAGACAAGAAACAGACTCCCTGATGATGAACTGCTGCATATTTGCTTGAAGAGATAAGCGTTTGTTGCATCAGTGTGAAATAATTCCACTGTTTATTCTAAAAAAAAAAAAAGCTACTTTGCTGGTAGTTTTTTGGCTGACGTCCTGCAGCAGCAGCCGGCGTGGATGTCCGACAACAGAGAGGAGGCTGAGAGAGGAGTTGACTTCACCCCCTCCACTGCTCACACACACATTTTGTGAGTCTGTGATGTCGGCACCAGAGATAATCATGTTAATTTCTATCAGGTCTCTGCCCCGAGTTAAGCTCCCTTCTGTGTAGATAACATGGATTTTATATAAAAGCGGCTCTTCTGGTGTGAAGGACTCGAGGGGACGTTTTTTAAGAATCTCGATAAATCAGTAGAGAGGGAGCGAGAGAGACAGAGAGAGGACAATGACAGGAAGAAGGCAGTCTAACAAGACAGAGAGAGATAAATGAGGTAGGTGGGGCTGGATGGTGAAAGTTTTAATAGCGCTGATATATATCTCCGTCTGTTTGCTATGTTGTGTATTTCCTGGTGTGTGTGTGTGTGTGAGGTGTTTATGTGCATCCTCTGCGCCCCGACCCGCCCACCGGACTTTGTCTAATTAGATAGATGGAAAACGAGGGGATGAGATGAGGAAAAACAAAACTAACAAATGGAGCCGCGCCTCCTTTTGATGGAGCTGTTTTCCACATTTAATATTAGATAACCTCCTCCCGTTGACTTCCTCTCCCCCCGCCGCAAGTCTCTTTTTGCATCTCTGTCGCCGCTTTCTCAGCGAGACTTCCTTACAGGGGAGGTAAATATAGATATTCACGAAAAAATAACAACAGCAGAAAATTCAAATATCTTCCCGAGGTCATGGTTCTTCACTTCGCCGAGGCTTTTCAGCTTTTTTTTTTTTTTTTTTTAAATCTGTGAGCTGCGGCACAGGCAGTCTGCTGCACTCCGATCAATATGTGCTCGCTGGTGAAAGAACTCTGTCCAAGTTCTTTTTCTTCAAAGATCCCATTTTGTACTGTGTTGAGCGGATTAGTGAGCCCAAAGACTCAGACTGTAATAGGCGAGCACAGAAACTGGTTTATCTCCAGTTATGTGGAAAGAGAAAATCTAAGTGGGTGCTGAGAGTTTGTGTGTGTGTGTGTGTGTGTGTGTGTGATATCAACCCTCTGTGAACAACTCCGCCTAATTAGTTGCAGATCTTTAAGGTAAATCTCAAACGTCTCTCTTGTCACAGTCTCTAAATTAACAAACCACCCGTTTTGTGTGTGTGTGTACGCTTGATGTATTTATCCATTTGGATCCCCATTAGCAACAACCAACGTACTCTTTTTTGGTTCCACACACTGCACAATCAGTATTATAGCCCACTTGCTGAGCCTACTGTTGATTTCGCACCTCCATTGACTAGATTTAAATGTTGGCTGCAAACTTTTCCCTCATGAATTAATGATTCCTTCAGTATCTGAGCACTGCAGCCACAGAACGGTTCAGGTCTTCATTAATCTCTCAATTAATAAGCCAATGTGGAGACACAACCGTTTCCCGATTACTCATTCAGCAGGTCTGGCGCGACATTAGCATTCATGTTGTGTTGAGTTCACCCGATGAATGCAAATCCTATATTCACTTTCCTTCGTAGCTCTCGCAGCACTCCGGTTACTCCACAGAGAATTATCCATTTTTTTTTAGCAGCCAAGTGCTCCACAATTTTCACCAGCTTTTTCCGCCTGCTTTAAGTTGCTGTGCAGGTTTTTGTTTGTTTTTCTTTTGTGAAAAAATGTCTGGAAATATTGCTGAGAGCATTGAGACTCAACCAAAATACTAAAGTTGTGAATCGTAAAAAACAAAACAGTTAGCTGAAAGAAGCGTCAAACCTCTGTACCAGTTCAAAACCAGTTTAAAGTTCCTGGTAGGACGTTTAACTAAAATGAATAGGCTTAAAACTATATATTAATATTTCCATTATTATAGTGAACATAAAGAGTGAGCTGATTTTTCACAGTTGTAATATTTCTTAATCTGACCACAAAGATCCAACATCATATGATAATCTATACATTTACTGGAACCCAGTTGGTATTCACTGACCCACTGTTTTAGCAATAATGTATAATTAATGGTGGCTTCTCCATCCTATATCTACACAAATAGCAGCGTTCCTATTTTTTCTTTTGTAAGAATTGAACCAGAAACTGTGAGCATAACTCCCCCTCGCCCTCCGATCCCAAGACGTCAGCCCCCTCATTGAGACTGGGAGAGCAGATTTTACAGTCCATTTATCCCGGCCGCTGCTCTCATACATTACATTTAACCTTACGTAACAGCGACATAGCGAGCCTGTCGCTGTGTTTCACTCAACCAGTGCATCAGGCTTGAACTTTTCTTTTGAAGAATTTCTTTTTTTTTTCTTTTTATTATTATTGCCATTTCTGCTTCAGCAGAAAGTACAACGCCGACACGTCAAAGTGCGCCCACAAGATCCAGAGCTTGTGACACGCAGTCATGTACAGACGGCAAGAAGCCTGAAAGGGATTTCTCCAAACATTTATCCAAGCAGACTGGTCAAATAGTAACACATCGGTATTTATAGCAATGACCTGAGGGAGGAGTGGCTCAGGCACGGAGACTTGTGCATAACGCTGGAAGTCGGGGAGCTGTCTCTCGCAGCCGCATTTCTTGTACCGCCGACCGCGGAGCTGCTCAGCTGGAGCGGTTTGTGGCTTCTGGGCTACAGTACAGGACAGCGGGAGGCTCAGTCACTTCTAACTCTGGACCGCATACGACTGTAGAATCAGCATTTTTTAGTTCCACCACCTGCTGGGAACACAGAGGAAGAGCGCAGAATTATTCAGAGACAGATATTATTCCTCTGGCCTTTTACAGCCAAGAAGAAGTCGGACTGTGGATGATTGTGCTGAATGTTGGCAGTGGATATAAACTGTGATGGTCCAACTTTGATGTCATTACTGAAGAGTTTTATTATATTAAACGTGGTATTCTCTAGGTTCCTGGTAAATAAAAGATATTAATGACAAACTAACTTGAAGATGATGAGTGATGAATTTAGACATTATTCATTCATTCATCAAACTTTTATTTACAAACAAAATATAGTCAGGTAGGTTTTCAGTAGGTTTCAACTCTCCCGGTGAGAAGTTTTGCTTTGCGTCCTCCATCCTCAGCTGGCGAAAAAACTACACAAACATCCTGGATGTGAATGCCAGGTCACCAACGTGTAATGTGAACGTCATGTCGAGCGTTTCGTAGAGGTGTCAAATCTAGCTTATGACACGTACAAATGTGAACGTATCAGTTTGTTTTGCAGAATCATTAATTGCCAACATTTTATCCTGCTAGTGGCTGATTCACGCTTTCGTCTCTCTTCTCTGACACTCTCTTACCAAAGTCCGAACTTGATTCCCCCGACACTATCCAGAGATGCTGGTTCGGGGTTCAGTATCCCCTATTTTAAGTTGACATTCCTGAGAACTTTGGTCAAACTGGATTTACAGCGCGCTGCTTATGTATTGGATTAAGTGTATAAATGTTGTTAAGATGAGAGGCAGCACTGTAGTGTGATTGGGGATTGCTCAGTCAACCTTCCAATGGCTTAATAGGCTTTTGAATAATAAATAATCTGTTTCAGGGTTAGGGATTTCTGCTGGCTTTCATTCGCTGTAGGGATTATTTTAGGTCAAGGATTTGAACTAGTGACCTTCAGTTCCTCTGTTCTGTGATACTGGCTCCATGTTCAGCACCCTTGTGGATATTATTTGACTTCATGGCTTGTTTATCCCCTGTTGGCAGATTTATGTAGGATTTTCTGTATATGTTTCAGACGGTCTATTGCAGAGTGAGTAACGCACTGGAGTCTGATGAACTGCCTTCAGTCAGCACTTTTAAATAAATCCTCTCTCCGCTGCTTGTGATGCGTAACTCACCAATTTACTGGAGGGGATTCTGCACTAAATTGAGCGAGGCAGCGCAGGAAAATCCCAAATTGGACTAAATGAAAGCATCTGATTTTGTCCATTTGAATTGGAATTGCTGTTAATTTGCCAGGCGTGGATTTAAACATAAACATTTGTTGCAGCAGAAGAACAATGGGGAAGAAGAAGCAGCAGAAAAGCTCCCAATAAATCCCCATTTAGATCGTATCTGTCGTGCTTTGTATCACGTGTCAGTCGACCAGTGCAAAGAGGAGTCATATCCATACATTTACTGTTAATTTCTCCCCCGTGTCAGCGTTCAAGCCGAGATGGATCTGAGCGGCGGCTTCAGCAACACACTGGGTGTCACCTCCTCACTGTAGCTGTGGGTAGATCCGGACAAACGGCCCACTCGCGTCTCGCATCGCTTTGACATCAGGTAACCGAGGGGCAGCATCACCTTCAAGGGGCTTTTTACTGCTCGGCCGACACGTCCCGTAAAATGTTCACCTCCAATGGAAATCACGGGATGAATAAAAGCACTCATCCTCTCCCTCCGCCGCTCTCTGTCAAATTGATCTGACAGGAATACTGCTGTAACCGAGTTTAACATCACTTAATATCATCAAAAGGAAAAGTTCTTCCTCTCTGCCTCTCTTTCATCTCTCTCGTTATCCCCGTAGCTCTTCTTTTTATCGCCACAGCTCTTTTCTCTGCGCATTAACCTGTTTTATAGCTGGTTACGATTGGTGTGTGCTCACGCAATTGTGTGTGTGTGTGTATTTGTTGATGCTTGTGTGGTATGCGTGTGTGTGCGCACTGGCAGAGCAGTAACCCAGTTTTCACTGTCACGCCTCAGCAACTAATGAGCAGTGTCGAGGCAATGCTAGTCAGCGAGGTGTGCGTGCATGTGCATGTGTGATACTTGTGTGTGTGTGTTTGTGTGTATATGTTTTTGTGTGTGTGTGTGCGTATGTGGCACACGCTGTGGTTTCCACTACCAAGGTGCTGAAGTGCTTGTCAGCTCCACGACGGCTAGATAATTGCTAATGGCCCTTCCACTGTGGACGGGGCGCTCGCGCGTATTTACACGGACGATCCACACACCAAAAATACGCGTCTATACTCGACACCCGCGCTCAGACAATGGGAGACGGTCTCACGTGGCTTACATACGCAACACACAAAAGGAAATTGGAGCACGCGGCCTCACACATCACCCTGTAGGTGTGAACACAGTCGTGTGAAGCACTGAGCGAGTCAGACGTACTCTCCATGTCGTAAAGGTGCCCTTGAGCAAGACGCTCAGTGCTCAGTTGATGTCAAGGGAAGATGTGGTTGTGTCTCTACACACACAGACACAGCTGTGTTCATTTCAGCAACCTCAGTGAAAGGAATCAAATATATGATATATCTATAATATATAACACTGGAGAAAACAGTAAAATACTAATCCTGTGGTTCTGGTACGGATCCAGTGGGTTATGTGACGTGTGTAATTATTTAAATTTAGGTGTCAGCAGCAAAACGTAGCAAATTAATTTAAGATGTTGAACAGACAGTTACATGGGAACGACCTCAATGGCTGCCATTTATCAGCTTAGTTTGCCACGCATCGTTTTTTTTAAAAATTCTTTTAGCAAATTCTTGTAAACCTGCAGGCAGTGAATCATATCAGGAGGAGGACTGATACTCAATGATGTCTTTCTAAACTCAACTTAATATTTTGATGTCAGGTTTGTCATTTTATTGACATTTTATGATGGTTTCCACTGAGATATTTCAGTCTAGAAGTGGTATAGTTGAATTTATAGGCAGTTTTTGATGATGATGAAATAATAATGATAATGACACAAATCCCTAGAATTTAAACCATTGTGTTAAACCAGTTAATTGTGCCCGAAAATAATCATCAGTGATCTGTCGCCCTGTTTTTGATGAATTGGAACAAAATGGCCGCTGTCTGTAATCTCAAAAAACACAGCAAATGTTGACGTTATGATGCACTTCCCTCACAGTCAGCAGTGAGCTGATTGACTGAAACTATATTGCCATCCATATGTCAAGTAGTGGACGCTTCTGCTCAAGTGCATTATTGTACCATTTAACCTCATACATTATTAAACGTGTTGGGTCCCAGTTGGACTCGAGCTCACGCCGTTGGCAGTTTTTGCTGCCTTGCTCGTTGCATTAACCCAGAAACATTCAGAGCAACGTGAAACACGTGTAAGTTGTTTCAATAAAAGTCCAAACTGATCATGAAATGTCATCTCAAACTGCTGCGCTGTCTGAAGACGCCCACTGCCACAATCAGGCGCCGACACGCTGACACACCTTTAAACCTCTATGTTACATGGGGTGAGTGCATGTGCATAAATATATTCATAAGCGCACAGTTGAATGGCTCAGTGTGAACACACACATTGCATGATAAATCTCCATGTGTAGCACTTCTGTGCACCTCCAAAGGAAAACACATATGCAAACACTTCACAGCCAAAGACCTCTGCTGATGTTGAAGGTGACAGCAGCTGCTGGTTTCAAACCATGACGTTAATCTGGATGCATTTTCTGGATGGGTTTTTCTTAATTGTCCTTTTTTTTTTTTTTCGCGGAAGGAATCGTCTGTAGCTTTGTGATGAAAAGCTTGAGAAACAAGAAGAGGCAACATAGAGTAACATGACCTTTAAAGTCGATGTGTGAATGTTTCACATACAGATGTGGCCAAACTCTATAGATTGCATTTGGCCGACAGCTGATCGGAGGGCAGGAGACACCGCGTCCAGATGTGATCTGATTTATCAAGTCTCTCCAGGATTGCAATTAGTTGACACCATATCCAGATCAAGAATGCTTCATTTAATATTGTTTTTATTCAAGTGTCATTCACCTAAATCCACCCAGCCCACATGGGCTTACAAGGCATTACCTTAAGAGGCAGGAGTGAGCAAAAAGATGTAAACATGTACTGTAATCTACAATCATCTGTCACTTCAAACAGACTGGGACGCCTAGCAGACATTTTCAGGGAAAGTTCAACTAAAGGTCATGATGAAAAGGAGAATAATCTTTCCCTGGACAGTGTTTCCCTGATCAACTGCTGTGACTCGATAGAAGGACAAAGATATCCTCCTGATTGTTATAACTCAGACTGTTGAAGCCTCACAGTAAACTCTGGAATACATTGTTGAGCAAACCGAAGACTGGGGATTTCCTCTGTCACCTCTTAGAGTGAAAACACATGAAGAAATGATCTTTTGATGGTCGCTACAAACAAGAGAAATGATTAAAAACAGCCCCTGTGGTGTACCATCGCCTCCTGTTGTAGAGGCCTTGATGTCGGCTAGCGTGTGCAAATTGTTTTGAAAGTGAGTGACAGAAAAATGCAACAAATGGTGGCAACACTGTACCACCAACTTCTTCAATTCGTTCTGTATGGAAAAAAAATCCTGCTGTTTTGATGCACTGATGCTGCGGAAGCTGGTAGATTGCATGTTTTCGTGCTTTGTGCATGTCTCCTTCTTTTGCTGTTTGTCCTGAGAGCTGATCACAGTAATAAAAACACCTTTTCACTACTCGTCCGGCATCAACAACGCTGATTGCGGTGCAAGTGAGAGTCTTTGTAGTCGTATTGCTGATGTTTAAAAAGTGTTTGTTCGCGTTCGCCATTGTCGCTTAAGCAATTACAGGCATGGAAAAGCTACGTGTCCTCTTGGATGGGGTAATGTTTCCAGTTAATAGGAAGAAACCTCGCCAGAGTAACTAAATAGCGTCGTCCATCTTTATCTCTTGATCTCTTTCATTATAGCTTACCAGTCAGCGCCAGTCAACTGGAAGCTTTAAAAATTTAATCAACCGTTTCACAAGCATGTAACCGGACGCCTGCTCACCCTGTATGAACAGATTGCAGGTGTAATCTGAACATCTGATGAAAATTTTACACTCGACCTTTCAAAAAGGTGGGCGGGAGCGGCGGGTCGAGGAGGAGGAAAGATTGGGGTGAGGATGTTTGGAGCACTCGACGGAGAGACGGGAGGCGGACTAAGAATAGGAAAGAAGTGGGTGACATCGGTCGTAGGGTTTCAAATGTAGTCACACAGAGAGCGACGGCATGAGGGAGCGGGATAGAGTTATTGCAGGTTATACTTGACAGCTCCGTACTTCAGCGATTATGCATTATGCAGATGAGTCCTGGCTCAGCATGCAGCCAGCGTAGCATCATGTTGATTTACAGCTCACCTCTCTGTGTTCTTTCTTCGTGCTTCCCCACTCGCAGCAGTGTTCAATGAAATTACTTTTTTTAATAAGATAAAGGGAAGATTTGCCATGTTTATGTGGATGTCCAATCAGTGTTGATGGTAAATGTAGGCAAATTAAGCAATAAATTCCGTTGGGGATACCTTAAGGCCGTGAAAGGTGAGTCCTCCTGCTGCAAAGTCTGTTATTCTTCTGATACTGGTGACAGAATTTATATTAAGGAAGAACTCAGTCGGCAAAATAAATGTTGGCAATATAAGTCTATGAAACTTTAGAGTTTCTTTCTGTTGGATTTACAGTTTTATGCTGTAGATTCTGAACAAACACAGCTGGCAATTACCCCAATTGTTGGTTAAAGTTTTCAGCTGGAAAACTTCCCGACATCTTGTTAAAAGTAACCTGTTCTGTGTGGAAAATGTTCCTAGGTTTTGTAAAAAAAAAAAACCCAGCAAATTTTCAGTGTCAAGTTGTCCCAACATTTTACTAAGAATATCTGGTTGTGTTGTCAAACACATGCCTAGAAATTGTCCTAACATCTTGTTAAAAATATTCAATCATTGACTAGAAAATGTCCCGCTGTCTTATTAAAAAAATTCAGTTGTGCTGCCACAAACATGCCTGGAAGTGTCCTGACGTCCTGTCAAAATAAATATCTGGTTTAGGCTGGAAAATGCCCCCAAGTTTTGTAAAAATGAATAAAAAATACATTTTTCAGCAACAAATTGTCCCAATGCCTCATTCAAAATATCAGTTCTTTGTCGCCAAAATCATGGCTGGACATTTCTGAAGTCTTGCCAAAAAAACACACTTTTTGGGTTAAAATCATTCACCTTACTCACCTGGTTTCGACTACAAATATTGAATTTTCGACTGGAAAATGTTCTGCTGTCTTGTTGGAAACATCCAGCTGTGTTGCCACAAACACGTCTGGAAATCACCCTGACTTCTGAAAAATGCCAACAGATTGTCCTGATGTCTCGTTAAACACAAAAATGGTCACATCCCAGCATATGAGCACAGTGGATGTTACTGATGAGAACATTTTACATCCAGGGACATCCAGAACGGTTTTGCAGCAGGAGGACTCAGCGTCGTTGGTCAATATAGCACACACTGAAAGATTTAATGCTTTAAAGACTACATTCACCATCAGCTGATTGGACATCCACATAAAATGTGTGAAAAGTTCCCTTTGATACTCACACTGTATCTCCCTCCTCTCTCTCCTCCCGCTGAGCTCATAGTATCATGCTGCTTTTGCGAGTCCGCCAGTGTTATTACCGAGCCTTAGTGAAACCTTGTTAATGCCTTGTAGACACTCAACTCTTTGTCTCCGTCCCTCTCATCCCTCTGTTCTGTTTTTTTGGCTAAAAGTCTGGCGACACAAAATGTCGAGTGAAAGAGACAGAGGTCTGAGCTGTTTGTGGCAACGACTGCGCCCTTTGCTGGCTTAGAAGTGGTGCTGGCAGTGCAGCAGAGCTGGCTTAGTGTCTGCTCTCTGATGGGATTACAAAAAAAAAAGAGAGAGCGAAAGAGAAGGGAAGAACATGGCAGTGTTTTTCTTTTCAGTTTGCATATTGTGCGTTTGACTGAAAGATGTGTAGATTGAAGATTTGACTTAAAAGAACTGAAAATGTAACTCGTAATGATCACTTTTGGGCATAATAATCTGTGTGGACCGTTTAAAGGTAAATTAAAGGAGAAGGTTGACTTAATGCAGATTGAAGCGGAGAGAGACGGAGAGCGATATCGAGGCCCCTCGGCAGGAATGTGACCCCGCGGATCCTCTTTACTCTCCTCGGGGTCTCCGGTCGCTAAAGCCGACACTCGGACAAAACAACAATAGGTGGAGGATTTATGCCTCCATTCGGCGGAGAGTTCACTTGAGAGGTTTCTGTTACTCTCCCGCTTCAACATAATCTACAGCTGTACGTTTTACTGCCGCTGCAGGCACCTAAAGCTCACAGCGGGGAGGCCACGCGACGATAAATCAACAGGGTTTGTTGTCGAAGCTGAAGCAAAGAAGTAGTTTTTGGAAAAATAAGTCAAACGGGGAAACACACATTTGCATAGGAGCATAATGCAGATTCAACCAAAACAAGTCATAGTTCACCCTGTTGACAGAAAAACGGTCTTTCAATGACATGATGTGGCAAATTAATCCAAAAATATTAGTAAGTGGGAAAGCTAGATGAAGACAATGAAAGCAGCCGCGGCAGTTCTGTGATTTCACTCACAATGTTGGACACTTCATGAGTCCTCCCCTGCAGCTCTGGAGTGGATGAGTGGTTTGGTTTTGGCTCGGGCTGCAGGCGGTGCTGTGACACGAGGCGAGACGACCACCACCCCGAACTCACGCTCGGCCACAAAAATGTCTCATCGGCCCCATGAACTGACCGTGGCAGCTTTCCATCAGCCACTTTGGCGCTCTAATCTCCAAAACCACTGCTGCTTCAGAGTGCAGCCAACAAGCACACAGGATGAAAACGGACGGGGAACGTGAACATGTTTACGATGTTTTCTGTCTTTCTCGGCCGTGGTAGTTTTTCATCACAGGAAAGCGTGTCAGCAGGTGTGGACATGTATCCTGTGTGTCGTCCAGGTCGTTAACCAGATGTCGTCCAGCGCCCTGGCTGCATGACCTGTTTTATATAAACTCATGTCATGAAGTCCAAAACTCCAAAAGGATCGTGAATATAAAATGTGAACTGTTGGAACCTTCAGTGGTCGTGCTGAGGGTCAAAAGGCTGTGTTTGCAAGCGCTATGTTGGGGGTGCAGCTCTTATTTTGAAATTTGAATGTAGGGAAAATAAAATACTGTATTGATCGGACCAATAGTTAAGAAAATACACAAAATGATCTTTCTTAATTTTATGCAATCTAGAAGTGTAAGGAGCTTTTCCCTGTCAACCCGATTGTGAGAATCCTAAATGTTAGCCCTGTAAATTTCTACAAAACTTCAGTTAACGGATTAAAACTGGGTTATTTTTATGTTGTCACTTTACGTTTGTGTGGGTTTATGTTCTGGTTGGGTTTAGGCACAAAAGCCACTTGATTAGTGTTTGGAAAACATCGTATTTCTGCTTTAAAAAGACTAGTTTTTGTCGCCATAAACATGGCTGGAAGTTGTCCTGATGTCTCCTTAAAAACATCAGGTGGTTTCACACTTACAAATGTTGGAACACAGTTTCACTCTGCAGTCGCACCGACACCATCCACACCTCCTGCAATGAAAGTCAGGTCACAAACATGCAAAGTGAACGTGATATGAGACATATTGTATTATTGTTTCTGGTAACTGATTTGACTCAGAAGTCAATTAACCAATTAGCGTAGACCCAGATTCCTGTGACATCACCACGACATGGAGACAGAGAGCATGTACGTGTGTGTTGACGGCCGACCTGGCTGCTCATTCCTTCTTTCCCAGCCTCTAAATCCTCCTGACAGGGTTACGGCCTCTCTCTCCACCTCAGTGGCCTCATCAGCCCCTCTGCTCACCTCTAATCAAACCTGCTCTGACACACACTACCTGTGGACAGTGTGTGTGTTTCGCTGCCCTTGTGCGTGCACCTGCTCGTCACAGCCAATCAGAGTGAATGCAGATGCTCCTGTGTCTTCTCTCCCTTTCACCTTTTTCCCAGTCGTCGGGCGTGAGTTACAAACTCCCCATCTCCTCGTGTTTCTCTCAAGGAAGATGGAGAACATGACACATTTAAACTCCTGTTGATGTGTCAGTGCTCACAGACAGATTTGAGCACAAATCCCAGAGTTCATGTGCGCTGACTCTTTCCTCCAGCTGTTTCCTCAGATTGAGACTCTACGGAGGCCTTGCCGCTCACTCAAATCCAGTGACACGATGCCTCTCGAGGCTCAGGACATCGATGTGGACTCATGATTCAGTCCTCACTCTCTCTCTCAGACCTTGTTTGGTATTGTTGCTGCTTACCTCCGTGGCCCATTTGCAAAATCTCCTCCGTGGCAGACCGAGCTGAGCCCATTCTGTCTTTTCATGCCTAAGATTTGATTCGCTTTAACTTATTTTCATATTTTGTTTGGATGCAGCATTTCCTTCACCAGTTCGAAGTAGAGCTGCAGTTAGTGGTAACTTCAGTAGCTCTATTTGGACAGAATGAATCACTCTGTAACGATGGAGGTGTTTATTCTAGGGGTCGACCGATAAGGCTTTTTCGGGGACGATCATTGGGAATCAAGGAGATTTCTTCCACAATGCAGGATTATGGGAAGTGTAGTGTGTGCTTAGCCACCAGATTGAAGTGAGAGAAGTTATGATACTTGGCCTTGTCACCTGGTCATCATACTGTACAAAAAACTATTTCAATCCCTTTAACCCAAACAGTTGGTTGGTCCGCCACTTTGGTCCAGACGGAAAATATCTCACCAACACAGAGACGAACACTGCCGTCTATAAAGCTGCTGACTAGAAAAAACATCAAGGTTCTGAGTACGGTGTTGGACCGCCACAAGCCTCCAAAACAATTTCTGATTCTGATTCTGATCTGTCAGTATGAGTTTTTAGGCTGAAGGTGTTCAAAACCTTAGAGTTAGGAGAGGAGGTCAGGAGATTGTGGTGACTGTGAAGGCTACTCAGTGAGCTGTGTCCTGTTTGAAAGTGTTTATTGTTTGTCTCTACGTATGTATTCAGAGTATGTAGTTTATGTTTTTGGGAGGAAATGTGTTACGCACTTTGATTTAAGATGCATTTTCTGATGATCAAGCGGTCTCTCAGTGGCTCTCGTCAACATAATGAGCTGCTTAACGATGCCTCTCAGCTGGAGGCTGATGTGTTTCTGTGTTTTGTTCACGCTTCTCTAAACTTTTTATTTTTAAACTACATCTTTCTTTTTTTTTTTAAATGTTGCATTGTTGATTAATTTGTTCCACAAGATTTCCCTCCTTGTCCTTCTGTTGAGTTCTTTTTTTAAATGTAATTTTATCGCTCAGTGATTGTATATGAAAACTGTGGCGTTAGAGGGACTGTTTATCAGCTCTATCAGACCTTATAAACTAATATCTTAAAAAAAGTAACAGCGCTCTTCGCCCGCTGAACATCAATACAGAGAATATAAAATGACAATTGTTGCAAGAAAAGAAGAAGAAATCTTTATATTCCTTGTAAGAACTGAGTATTGCGTATCGCTGCATGTATTAACTGGCTTCTCTCTGCCCTCTGGACTGTAGATAACATGCCACTGAGGTGTTGCAGCTCATCCTATTGTTGTGCGTTAATTGTGTGCTATTACCAGATAGACCCGGGTCAGGCCAGACCTCTATCTATGCTGAAAGCCCCGCTCGCTGTAATGATCAGCCGGTGATGGATGAGTCTCAACTTGACAGAGATAGATGTGGTGGACACACACACACTCACACACACACACACACACACACTAATGCACCACCTCTTCAGTAATTGCCACGCGGCACAGTGTCTCTATGCGCGGGGGTTGAGTGTGTCTGTGTGTTTGAGGAGGTGTGGGTTTGCAAAGGTGTGTGTCTATTTCAGTGAGCTGTGTGTCAGAGAGGAGACGCACAGCGACTTCAGTCATTATTCTATTTATTAGGAAGTGTGAGGAAAATGGAAGCGTGCCCGTGCGATTTTCACGACGTTTTCGATCAAAGGGAGCCGGACAATGAGACCCATGCAGTGCGTCTGTAAACACACAGAGTGTTTCAGGATAATGGAGGAACTAATGAGGGTCGGCTGTAGCTTAGGAAGTAAATTTTGTGTTTTTATTGCACTTCCCAAGAGCAGACATCATGAAGAGCTTCACAATAACAAAAACAAGAGAAAGAGAAATACAATACAAGCACATTATAATAGTCGAATATTAAGGGAGAGTCGAAACAAGTGGGAGTTTTAGTCCGCAGTGTGCACAGATCCTAACTCTGCAGCAGGAGGAAGGAGGAAAGTGTTTCATGGGTTATTTTCTGACAGATTCATTTCCAGCTGTGACAGCCCGGAGTTCAGTCTCAGCTCAAAGGGATTAGAATTATTTTAGGAGCGCAGTGGGACACAAGAGCTGAGTGGACTGGCCATTTTGTGAATAACATGAATAAGTTAAAGAAGTAAGACTTAAGGGCAGATTGTGGACTTCTCGAGCACATCAGTCGTTATCAGGGAAAGGAGCTAAATGTAAATGCGTCCAAGAAGCGTTCAGGATGGAATGAAATCCAGTTCTATCCAGAATGTAATGCTTCTGATTGTAACTGCACCAGTCGGCAGGAGGTGTCCTCTACAGGCAGTGTTGCAAGAAGTACCCAATAGTAATTGTTATTGAGTAAAAGAAAAAATATCGTCTTAAAATTATTACTTATTAAAAGTGAGAAGACAGACATGCAAATAATATTTGATTAAAAGTAATGAAGCATCTGATATGAAATGAACTTAAGTATCAAAGTGAAAGTAAAATATACAAATATTTGCATGTATCTATTGTTTACAACGGGGCGACCAGTTATCTGCCTGGTCGATTACAGGATCCAATATTCAGCATCTCTGTGATCATCTGAATCAGCATTTTATTTTATTAATTGAATTAATAAATAATGAATACTACTTCATTCAGTGAAATACATAATTAAATAAATGTTACTTTCACTCTGACGCAGCTCACAGTCTGACAACCAAATAGTAGCTAAATAATATAATGAATTCATGAATGAATGAATATGAATTGATTTAATGAAAAAAAGTAACATGTAGAAATGTAAACTGCAATGTAATGTAAAGTGTATAAAACACCTGGATCTTATCCGGATGCGGGACACTAAAAAATAACTAAATGGTGCCAAAAGTTTTGAATCATCATCATCATCATCAGCTGATCGGATCAGTCGGACAGTAACTTAGTAAATACCTCACTGTCTATTGAGAGAGACCTCTGTGCACTTCTGTCTCATCTTTGTCGGATATTCAATTCCAGACTGTTACCTGTGAGATAAAAAGGTATTTGTTTTTAACCTTTTTGTAAAAATTTCTAAAAAATAAACGAATATGATACTTTGGCTCTGGACACAGTGTCCTGCCCACAGTAATATCTGATTGGTAACAGGTCACAATTAAAGGCTGTAAACTGCACAGTAACTAGAAACTACGTTTAATAAATGAATGTGGAAGTGAGGTGGGAAGGAGGATCACAGCTAACTGATAAACTGATCTGCCTTGTCAGCAAACGTGGTCAAAATAGCCGTGATCCATTATTGGTCCAATCACAAATTCGATGATACATTGTTGAGTTTTCGGGACCAGAATTTCTTTATTTGTCCCGCATTTCTGTGTTTCTTGTGTTTTCCTGTTTGGCCCTTCGCTCACATGTCGGCACTCAGTCATCAAAACTTTGAGGAGCTCTGGTTCTGGTTCTCGGGGACGTCCCGCTCTGTAGAGACATATGAAACCAATTACACTGCAGCACTCTCTCTCTCTCTCTCTCTCTCTCTCTCTCTCTCTCTCTCTCTCTTTCTATTAAATACCGAATCAATTATAAACGCAATTAAATTGGTTTTACGTCAGATAGCGAACAATCCCTGGAGCCTAATCCCTGTGATAAAAATCTCATTTACTTCCAGTTGATATTGATAAGAGCGAAACCATGAAATCATTTGTTATTGCGCCTGGTTGCCAGGTCCACCCGAGCGTTTAATGTGGCTTGATAAGTCTAGGAGGGCCTGTTAGTTCCAGTGAGGATGGATATGAATTAGAATGAATAGAAATAATCTTCAACGCTTTTCACACTTCGACACAGCTCTCAGCCTCCGGAGTGAAACCTCTGTGTTATTGTTCGTCTCAGAGCACCATCACAGTCGCGTACAGCGCTGTATGTATAACTCCAGGGAGAGATGATCTAATCACATCAAGTACGAAGGTTGTCATCACATTTTATTTGGGTTATTTCCGGCATAAACGGGTCCACTTGTTTCTTCAGCTTGTCAGCCTTGTGTGTGTGTGTTTGCGTCATACAGTATTATTTCAGGCATTCACCGGTAGCTAGCTTCGCGCGAAGACTGGAAAAACAAAACAGGGAAACAGCTCAACTAGCTTCGTTCAAAGGCAACAAAATCCACCTGCCACCTCTTAAGATCATTAATGGAGACGCTTGGTTTTACACGCAGTGGAGAAAAGCGGTGGGATCACGTCACGCTCTGACTTCATGTTTGTTCCTCAGTCCGGTTTCTCACTCGTAATTTACACCGTGACATCGGAGCAGTGGGCGCACTGAGGGAGGGGTTACATCACCGGGTAGCAGATTACAAGATCCAGTCGGTTTGCCGCTGGCTGTTTTCTGCCTGGTTTAGATGAAGACAGACACATTTAAGACTAAAAGTATGTTCCTCTTTTCGACTGTCTTTAGTGAGTACTGCAGTTCTGGAGGAAACAAATTGGGTATTTCTGAAAAATAGAATATTCTGGTAAACAGCTGCACTGTTTCTTTGAATTACCGGTAACAGGCAGCAGCAGCAGATTCGGGAGTTTAACACACTTCAGTTCACTTCACACCTCGTTTGTCTTTCTTTCTTCTGCTCAGTGTTGTTGGCTCGCCTTTTTTGCCGTCTCACTTCAACCACATCATTATGTGAGCAGCCGAGGCGACGGAGATTTTCTCTGTGCTTTTTCAACCTCTTCACTCTGACATACACAACGCCGCTACAGTGGAAGATACCGAGTTTTGCTTCTTCAGAATAATCCCAGTGCTCTCACAATTGTGACCGCTGACTCTGCGGCTCTGAACAGAATCTGAAAAACATGCTATGCAAAAGAGACATCAGTCCACAGCGGCAAGCTGCGGCTTGTCAGAGTAGCAGGGGTGAATGAAAAGGGCATTTACTGCATGCATCAACGACAGGGCTGCATCAACACATCCTCATACCAACACAACTGAACAGGTTGATTGTTAGAAAAGATGGTGGCTTGGGTTAAAATCACTTTACAAGCTTAACTTTGTGTTACGTATGAGGCATTACCACGCTGCATCGGTAGGTTAGAAGAGCTTACTGTTGACATCTGGTCCAGACTCCAAATATATCATCCAGATATAAACGAGACTTATCCCTTTTCTCCTAACCTAACCGGCCAGTGCCGTGGGTGTTGCTCTTTTGAAAAAACAAAAAATCTGAGAAACTCTCAGTGAGGGACTTTTATACCAGCCACCAGCGATTAACAATCCAACACAGCCTAGGAGGTTACTAATTACAGACCAGAATCAGGTGTGTGTAGGCGTGTACCGCTCTTTTGATTGGATGATAATGTGGGGCGGATAGGGTTTTTTTTATTATTTAAGTGAACATGTGTGCATTTACTACTGACTACTCTCCTCTGAAGAAGCCAAAAACATTGGCGAAACATTAGGACTGAGTTTTCGCATGCACTGCTACTCAGAAAGTTGTGTTGTCAGTGGGCCTTAACAACTGCCTGCGAGAGAATTGGTTGGATACTATTACAAAACAGTTTCAACAGTTGGTGGCTCTGTCTTGGAGGATGTTCCCGAATGCTCAAATATGTGCCTTTTGATACAATGTTCAGACCAACTCAGCCCTAAAACACAACAACTAGCAAAACAGACAAACTTTCTTTTTGCAAAAACATTTTACAACCTTACAGATGGTGGAAGCCAATGCTTTCACGGTGCACGACCGAGATCCTGTGCATTGGACAGCCAAAACTGCTTTAGAGATCTTTAAAAATTGGATGAAACCGTTAAACTAAAAGTTGGGAAGGACAACTTCCACCCCCATCCCGTCTAATATTTTAAACTTGTCCGAAACATTTGTGTTGGACCAGGAAGAACAGGAGGTGCTGGAGAGGTGCCTCTCTTTTGTCCCGACACCATTACAACTGGATAAAAATGTGCTTGAACAAGACATATATGACTATCACAGGCTTCTTAAATTGTCATATCATTTCGAATTTTCTGTGGAGTCCACCCCTCAACTCTTTATTGAACACTCTAAATGGGAACCTGAATGGGACTTGGTCCCACAACCGCTGCAACAACTCATACGCGGGGAAAGGAGAAAACTAAAAAGGAGTGATGGCCCTAAGAAAGAGACAATTTAACTAGTGAACAGAGAGAAGACATGATGTAGTTGGGACAAGGGGTCCAAGATCGTCATTATGGACAAAACACAATATGTCATTGAGGCAAACGGGCAGCTACATAATGTAGCTCATTATAAACCAGTCGGGGAATCACGTCCTGGTCTGGGGGATTGTGGAGGACTTGTACAGGAAGAAATACATCCCTTCAAAACAAAGATTTTATTTGTTTGGTCAAGATCCTCCCCGTCCAAGAAAATTCTATCTGCTCCCAAAGATCCATAAGGATCCGAGCACTTGGACGGTTCCACACACAATTCCCCCGGGCCGGCCGATTGTCTCCGACTGTGGGAGTGAATCCTGTAGAGTCGCGGAGTATGTGGATTTACTTTTAAATTAACCTGGTTTTACCTTATGTTTTAACCTAGATCATTATATACAGATTGTACACATGACATGTATTTTTTTTTAACCATAATTGTAACCTAAATGAAATCAAGCATTCCAAACGATTTTTACTATAGATGAATTAGCATTATGCTTTCTGAACAGAAATATTCTTAATCTTTTTATACACAAACTAAACATTACTCCTTGCATTTCAACAAGCAACATTCGCCACTCTAATCAATATTTATAGGCTCAATCAATGTATTGTCAAGCAGTGTTTTTAACTTTATCAGTCTATCAGCAGGCAGCACATTTATATTAACAGACATTTCGTTTGTTCAGACACAGACTACTACGCATCCGGCGATCAAATTCCAGTCCAGTAAAAAGACGTGAGCTTACCGGAAGCCTTTTTGATCTTTTCCTTTTCCCATGCATTTTAATTCTGTGATACTTTAGCAATTTCTTTTTTCCTCTGCTGCCATTAGCTGCGTTGCAAAAACCACTGAACAAACTCACGTTGCTTCTATTTTTCTGGGGTTTCTGGCATGTGCTGCTAATTAGTCCAACTGCGTTCACCTGTTGAGTTGCACTGCGGAGCTGTACGCTCGCTGTTACGCGCATGCAGTGGCAAGGCTGTCGTCACGTGCACCCGCTCGCAGGCAAACCTCCTGGCACATCGCTGCAACAGTGTGAGTTTGTGAATAAAATCCGTACCATCACTGTCCCTGCCGGAGCTATGCTCTTTACGGTGGACATTGATGCTTTGTACACAAATATAGATACGAAACTCGGCCTGAAGGCAGTTAAGCACATTTTTGAGACATATCCAGATTCACAGAGACCGGATGAGGCCCTTCTCCAGCTACTAGAACTAGGTCTCGCACGAAATGATTTTATTTTTGACTCTTAGTTTTATCTACAGATCCACAGTACGGCCATGGGAAAAGAAGTTCGCCCCAGCATACGCCAATATTTATATGGCGGACTGGGAAAGCACTCTCTTCCCCAAGTGTCTCAAAACTCCGCTACTTTACGTGACGTATCTGGATGATATATTTGGAGTCTGGACTCACTCAGAGTTCGATTTTAAACACTATTTACACTTTGAACAGCCATCACGACTCTATAAAAGTTAAATATAATCTACAAGTCTCACACTGAGTTTTTTTGGACACTGAAGTTTTTATCATAAAAGAAGACGCGTTAAAGTGGACACTGGGGACGAGAGTGTTTTTTAAACCCACAGACACAGACCTTGTGACATAAAACTAGTTTTCATCCGAAACAATCCTTCATAGGATTTGCACTAGGCGAGATGACGTTGAAAGGGCTACGACGGCGCTCTCAGGAAAAGAGAGGCTATAGCCGCACTTTTTTGAGGTCAATTAAGGTAGATGTGGAGAGAGGTTTCGAGGGTGGAGAATGGATCACCAGAGTGCAAAAATGTGTTAAAAAAACTTTTAAAAGGCTACAAAGTGTCACAGAAACCACTCTCAGATTTTAGAGTCTGTTTAAGAGAATAAAAATTTAAAAGATTTGTTGGTGCATGCCTCCCTACCATCTAACACTCCACAGTATAAAAACAAACACTGTAGGGCGATCACATTTGCCCCGGTTTGGCAAAGAGTTCAACTGGAGTCCAAGAATGTGGTTTATTTGACTGTAAAATGTGTAAGAAATTCTATGTCGAACAACCACAAAATAAGTTGCTGGACCGGCTTAAACAACATCTCTACCACATTGATAAAAAAAACTAAGGTGTCAGTGGTATACAATCATTTCTGGACACATGGGGCAGATAATTTGAGAATTGCGGGCCTTGAGAGCCAGCCCCACTGGTCTGCAGTCCAGAGATTATGGGCCGAGAGGCTCTGGATTGCCAAACTAAAAACTGGGGTCCCTATGGGCCTCAATGAGATCCTCTGAACTGGGGAATGCAGACCAGAGACATGATGTTGCGGATGGTCAAAACAAAGGAGCCCAGTCTACAAGCGATGGTATTCTGGGCTACGTACGGAGAGCACTACAGGCTGGTTTTTGCACTGGTGGTGGATGGAGGGTGACCAGTCTACCAACGATGGTTTTTTGGCCTACGTTGGCTAAAGCCTGTTTGAGGGCTTTCAGGCGGAGCCTTCGGTTTCATAGCCAATGTCTTTGTCCGGAAGCGCCACATAAAACTTGTCAGCGGTTGCTGGGTCGTGCCACCTGGCAGCGCTCCTTTTCACTAAGGTGACGCTTTGCCTGTAAAACCAAAGGAGGACATATGTGTGACGTCATCTGAAAGGCTTCCAGATTCCCAACTAACATATCCTGATTCGGATCAAATAGCTGTAAATCTGGCAATTATAGATGACAATTGTGAAGTACTTGGCTACATTTCGGGAACGACTCCATGACCCAAGTATGACATCCCAGAGTGCTTACCTGCGTGGCCACACTGCTCCGGATTTTGCCAAAGCTGATGGACCCCGTCGACCGCTGTTGGCCCACGCCATGTGTAGGAAAAGCGCAGGCTTCCCGACCCGCCTGCCTAGAATGGTGTGAAGACGTGCGTGATGGCGTCCTTATTGAGGCAGCAGTCGCCAGATGCCAGCTTCTTCACCCACTCGTACTCCGTGCGGTTGACACACACTGCAGCCTGTCCAAAAGAGCCAGCCGTTTTGTGCTCATCCACCTGGGGACAAGATGCAGAACATTAGCTTAGTTATGTTGATAGGCAGACTTCTCTCTCTTCCAAAACCTGGTTTAAATACTTACCAAAATCCTATACTTGCTCCCACCCTTCCAGATGTCAGCCCCATCACCTGGTCGCGGGTCATGTCTGTAAACACGATGGCTCTGTGACCGGTCAGGATACTCAAGTAACCCATCATGTAGCCCATCAGCTGGCAATGCTGCTTGCCGTAACTGCCGTCACCAGGCAAGAGTTCTACAATACATAACACAGACACAACAAGTTTAGTCAAGTCAGGTTTATGTCAATTCTCCTCTCCCTGTCCGCCAAAAAGAAAATACCTGGGGCCTCATTTATAAACGTCGCGTACGCACAAAAGATGGCGTACGCCACTCTCTACGCACACCGCGGGATTTATAAAAAGAGAACTTGACGGGAAAATGCGCGGTCCTCCACGCACACTCTGACCCATGCGTACGCACATAACTGGGGTAAGGAGATACTGCGCCACTGATGGCAGAAGAAAGAAACGGGAGAAACTGTGTGAAACTGATCCTGATCGTGTAAAAATAAATAGTAATTTTACCTCTCATGAACAGTTTATTTGCAAGAAATGGATACAAAAAAAAAATCTACAATGAATAAACAAACGTACTCCCTGGAGTGCACACAGGAAACATATGGTTTAGGACAATAGTAAGACAACAGTAGGACAAATTATGTTTATAATGATATGAATGCCGTTTAATATATTAATATCCGATGTCATATAGCCCATCTCGTTTCATCTCTGTTTTCAATGCATAACGCATAAAACACTTTGTAACTGTGTTTTGTTGCCCTACAAATAAAGACTATAATTATCTTATATTATTAGTCAGTCAGGGTAATTCTCACACGTGTAGCAGATATTACCTAATAGATGGTATATAAAGGCATGTATTTACAATGCGTTATGGCGCACATGGCTGCTTTTGCACTGTTGGAGGATGTGGCAAATGGAAGGATACGGAGGGAGCGGAACTTCAGAGACCAGCAACATCCACTGGCCAACAGTGGCGAGTAGCTGATGAGCCGTTTCCGACTCCCACGAGCTGTCATCTGGGATCTATGTGCGGTATTGGGCCCAGCGTTAGAGAGGAGCACCCGCAGAAACCACGCAGTGCCAGTCCCGCTTCAAGTGGTATAATTGGTTTGTCGCAGCAGTACATAATGTTTCCTTATACGGTGAACAGGCAAATAAAAATGCGTAATTTGCAGCAATGTCCGGTTAACCAAATGTAATCGGTGCCACTAACTGCACTCATGTTGCTATAAGAGCATGAATGAATGAATTGAGAATGAATTGGGCCGGCATCGGTGTCCCCCCTCCTCAAGTCACTCAGGAGGGATTCCCCGATGATCCCCGCCAGTTTTTCATCCAGCGGGGTGAGCTCCGGTTGGCCCGTTCGCCTTTCCCTCTGCTTTCTGCATGCTTTCAGTCATAAATGAATATTAATTAGGGGCGTTTCTCTGAATATTTTGGACAACTATGGGCGTGTTATGACCCGCACACAGGTGCGCCACATTTAGAGTGGAGTGTGATTTATAAAGGGAAATCGGCGTAGGACGTGCGTGCGCACTGTTTTATAAATCAGGATATTTTTGTGCGTACGCACTTTCTGTGTTTCGTGCGTACGCAACCTTTTGACGTCAATCCTACGCACAGTTTTATAAATGAGGCCCCTGAACTGCTCAGTAAGTACAATTCAGTACATCTTTAAATTGGCAATGTTCATGAACCTCACCTCCTTGGTCACCTCCACCTACTCATCTGTGAAAACACCCATTGGAGAGGTTCCAAATACCTATTTTATAGATGACAGAATATAAACACAACAAAGAAACAACACTTTACCTGTTTTCTTTTTGGCCACCTTCTGTCTGTGCACGACAACGTTTTTGTGCACATTGGACTTCTTCAGCTCGTAGGCGATTTTCGCAAAGTTGGTCCCTCAGAGTTTTGTGGCAGGCTGGAAAGAGCACTGGATATGCTTGATGAACAGTAGCACATTGGTCATCATGTTGCGCACTGTTGTTGGGACATAACCCTTTTGGGCTAGGTACAGTGGCCACCTATAAAAGAAGGTAAGAACGTACAAGTAATGATAGCTAACCTCTATTTCCCACCACCTGATTCCAAATCACAATTTTTCATCTACTTCATAACATGACATTAGTATTTGAAATCAATGATAGATAGATAGATAGATAGATAGATAGATAGATAGATAGATAGATAGATACTGTCTCTGATCTATCTATCTATCTAACCAAAAAACACACTTACGACCGCAATCTGTCCATCCGCCTCAAAAATGATCAGACGAGATGGTTTTCTCCGGAAGACCAGGAGCCATGTAGAGACAAAAGCACAAGGCATGGCTGGCGCACTGCCGGGCATTTTCCTTGTCTTTTGCCGCCGTCTTTGGACCGAGTCTGAACTTGTGAAAATCATCGATGAGCCTCTCTGTAATGAAACATACACAAAAAGTTAGTGGAACAATTTAAAACATCTATTATACTACACAGCAATATTGAAGCCATACATTAGAATCAGGAATCTTATATTGCTATGTTAATACATGTTAACATGATACTTGTAGATGAGAAAAAGAAAATCAGGCAGTGAAAACTCACGAAATAACTGGTCTGACTTCTCCAGCTTGCGCACATGCTCATACTTCTGTGCTGAGGTGGTTATTTTGGATGGCACGCCTCTCGGTGTCTTTGGGGTTGAGGGTTGCCGTTGCATAAGACGGTTTACAGTGGCTTCGAGATGAGTCACTCGGGCTGCCATGTTGGCAGGAGGAGGAGCAGGTTTGGCCAACGGAGGAGGAGCTTTGGCCAACGGAGGAGCAGCTTTGGCCAACGGAGGAGGCAGTGTAAACACTGGTGGCCATACTGTCGACACCAGAGGATGTGCTGGGACCTGACGAGCTTTTCTGGGACTCACGGGTGACATCTTTTTTTTGATGTGGTTTTTGAGGAGTTGATGAAGACACCCGAACTCCAATTGTTGCGTCATCACCCTCTGTGTCAGAGCTCAGGTGCAGCTGGAGGGGCATCTCCTCGTTAAAGACGGGATTGTCTTCCTCACGTGCCCTGTCCTCTTCTAATTCCTCTATAATGAATGAGAAAAGACATGTCGAAGACGCATTTACTATTTGTCACAGTCAACCTTTCACAAACACATTCATACATCATAGTGTTAACTTACCATCCAAGATTTTATTCGTATCCAGCTATGATACCATTGGTATCGCCGGATTCTGGAGTCGCAGAGCTGCAAACTCTTTTTGATGGCCTGTCTCTTGGCCTGTCACTTCCCAGACCTTTCTGTTGGTGCCTGGATCGTGGCTCTACGATGTAGTGTGGCCAAGTTAGCCCCATTGACCTTGTTTGGCAACAGGGTTTATTTTCATATATGTGCTAGAGCTCTTCGAGAGCTTTCTGGATTACCCGGGCCCCTGTCTCAGACCCTCTCGGTTGAGGAGTTAGGCCCATTTAGAGGTCGTCCAGAATCAGGGCCTAGTCAGGTGACATTTCAGGAGCCTGCTCGGCCGTAGGACCACTTAGAGACTTGCGAGCACCTTTGCCTGAAAGCTCGCGTCACCACGATGGACTGAATCGATTTTGGTGGATGTAGACAAACAGGAAGTGCCCCACAATTGATGGTAAACTTCAGGAGAGCCACCTACATGGCATTCACATATTATAGAGGTCCTCCAGAGCTTTCCAAATACGTCCTTCTCTCACCCCTGGCTGCTTCCGTTGGGGAGATAGAGCACTTAGAAAAATTATACTTACCATTCCCCTACCCTAACTCAGAAGCCTAAATCGACTTCCTGAGGAACATTCCCGAGTGGATTTTTCAACGTCACCCGATCAAGCTGATATTAACATATGTCATAGGCCTTGCATCGACGCATGAGGTGTGAAATTTTGGCACTGAGTATAATTTGATCTGCAGTTTGGTTTCAGTTTTCAGTTTACAAATGGTTGAAAAATTGCAAAACAGATCCTCGGCACCGTTCTCCAGAAACCAGAGTGTCGTCTTCAAATTCCCTCTGTTATCCAGAACCCAGAGGCTCTTCATTACCATCAGAAATAGCAGTTAATTCTTACATGTAAGAAGCTGAAACCAGCAAACGCTTGGCTTTTTTTGCTTAAAAAATGACAATTATTTGATTATCACGATGGTTTCAATTAATTATCTGTACACTGATTAATCAGCCAGTCGCTGCAGCTCAAATTAATGGCAAAACAGCTCCAACTGTTTAGATTTAAATATTTTATTATGCCTCCGAGCCAGCGATGACGTTATGTTTTCAGGTCATCTGTCCATCCGGTCGTCCCATTTTTGTGGACGCGATATCTCAAGAATGAAAGATGGACTGATAATTATCAAAGTAAGTCACTGTTACCTCACAAAACACCTTTTTTTGATTTCTAGTCATGTGATTCTTAAGTAGCTACGTGAAAACTAATTTTCTAGCTGCAGCCTATATGACACCTCTGGATGGTTCACTGAAGGGCACCCTAGTGGGCCCTTTATCACGCTTTATTCCACATGTAGTGGGCCTTTCTAGAGGGCACTTGTCATGTTCCCTCTACTGAGGGACATCTAAGAGGGCTGCTGTGTCGGACTGATTAATAGTGTCATAACAAACAGGCGGTTCAGCCTTTTTAGGCTACGGAACAGAACCATAATTTAAAGCACTCAGAGAAAAAATAAAACGGCATCTGTCTGGCCTTCCCCTCAGAAACACTTCTTGTATCCTCGCTATGTGCGTCTGTGTTTAAATGTCTCCCCTGATCTCGAGTCCGTCCGGGTGGCTCGGGGCTCTATTCAAATTCAGAGGCTTATTTATGCGGCTGTTTTTTTTTTTTTTTTTTTTTTTACAAGAGGAGGTGACACATCGCAGTGAAGCATGCTGCAGGGTTTAATAATAACGCTCAAGTACCTTGGAGGTAGAGAATGGCTTGTTAAGCTTCATGGCCATCTCGAGGCGCTGCGTCATGGATAGAGGATCGACTGTGTGTGTGTGTGTGTGTGTGTGTGTGTGTGTGTGTAATAAAGTTAGATCAGAAGTGAGAGATTAAGGGAATAAATTGCTCATTTTGACATTTCTTTGAGGGAAATCTTCCCCCTGTCGAGGATGTTGTTAGTTCTTCGCCCCCCTGGTGCTCCGGCTGTCTGATCAGGACTGCAGACAGCAGAGGTGAAGGAAAGAACTAACGTGTGTGTGTGTGTGAGAATGAGTGACAGAGCTGGAGGTTAAACTGTAATACAATGCAATGACGGCAGCTGATGCACCGCTGCTGGCGTTCCTCTCCGCTTACTCATTCGACGTGCACCGCTCGCTGAACAGATAAAAGTGTACGACTGACTCACTTTCACACAGCGCCTCTCGAATCCAGCTGTGATAAACAGACGATTTACATATCAGCTGTCCACCAGGTTCGCTATGATTTGTTTTGTCTCGGAGAGCACTCGTAGAAAATGTAGACTGAGAGGGTAAAAACCTCATTTAGCTGGTGTTCAGAAGCCTTCAGGGGTTGACATTTCAAATTCCCACATTCACTGTGGCCGATGGATGGAAAAGTGAGTTTGACATTTTTTGGGTTTCTCCCATTGACCGATGATTTATGTCAGAACAGTATCGTATAACACGTTCTCTGGGAATTGCTTAAATGATCAATGTACCTGCTGAGTGAACACTGAGAGCAAAATCATTAGATTGCTTTCAATACCTCATTCTTGTGCTGTTGTTGCACTTTCTGCACTGCAGCTGGAGTTTTCAGCAATATGAGACTCTTTAAACATAAACTGTAACGATGCCTACACTGTTTATTGCCATGTGGGGGCCTCAGACCTCCCAGGAACTCCCGAAACCCATCCTTAAAATATCAACGAGACGAGTCCTTCATCTAATGATCCTGTAAAGGGTCCTGTGTCAGCTGTGTCAGTGTAAGCTGAAGTTGGGAAATTACTTTTCACGTTCTGGTGGAAAGTTAGATGAGATTATTGATACCACTCTCATATATTTATGACTCATGAAACTACAGCCAGCAGCTGGCTAACTTAGCTTAGCACAAAGACTGACAGCAGGGGGAAACAAAAAGCCTGATTAAAGGTGCTATTTGAAAGAAAGGTAGATTTTTTTTTAGTCTCTTTTCCAACCCGACACTTTTGTGTCATTATTTGATGAGTTAGGAATGAGACTAAAAAAACATTAACTTTTCTCACAAGCAGGACCTTGAAGTCCAAAGGTCATAAAATCCACCAAAACAAATTTCTTTGCAAAGGCATTATGTGCCAGAAAAACTGAATGAGTATGGTAGGCTATGGTAGCCTATACCTAGGCTAGCTGTTTCCCCCCACGTCTCTGAGGTAAGCTAAGGTAACTGGGGTTACACCCCGCCTTTCCGAAACGCCGCTGTTCCGAACATAGACTTCAATTCATCGTAATGTGCAGAGTTTCCCTTTTTTCAAAGACCCCGCTATTCCGAAAAGGCTATTGGGGAAACCCCTCCATTCCGAAACCCCACCACTCCGAACTAACCTTAACCCACTTCAGAACTGTGCGAGAGCGGCTGGAAGTGGACATCAGCACCACGGATAGCGGTGTTTAATTTCGGAACAGCGGTGTTTTGGGGGGAGCGTAGGAACAGCGGTGTTTTGGAGTGGGGGTGTTTCGGAATGGAGGGGTTTCGCAATGGAGGTGTGTCGAAACGGAAGGCTGTCCCCGGTAACTGGCTACTGGCTTTGCAGCTAACAGACACGTGTAAGAGTTTGCTACAGTTTCCATGTTGAACTACATGTTTTTAACAAAGCTGGCTTCCAGATGTGTCTGCTCTTATTTGCCAACACTTGAAAAGTTAATAGGTTAGTTACGTCTAGTGTGGACCAGTGGAGTAAACACTCTACACCAAACATATGGTCAGTTTCTTGCATGCTCCCGTCTGTAAACTGCTTCTCTTTTGATAAGTCGGGTTACAGGCTGCAGACTGCCGAGGATGAGAAACACGTCTGTGCTTCAGAAGTGCACAATCATTCTGAGGGAACATGCCACAAGTGAAAAATAATCATTTTCCATTGATGTTAAAAGGAACATTACATTCTGCTGGTTTATTCAGCAGCTGTAATGAGAACATTGGGAAACTGGGAGAGAACAAAAAGACTGAAAAGTTTTATAGTAGGCAGAAATAATTCATGTTAGAGAGCAAACGGGTGCTAAATGAATCACACATTCAGTTTTTAGTGATATTTACGGTAATAGCGACTGGTTTGAGGCTTAAAACGTTTTTGTTTTTTGTTTTTTATTCAGTGGTATTACGCATGCAAATGTGAAATCTATCCAGTGGTTTCATGCTTACAAATGTTAAAAATATCCAGTGGTTTCAGGTTTAAAAATGTTTAAATAACCTATGGTTTCATGCTTAGTGGTTACATCCAGTAGAACTTATTAGCATTTAGTTTGTTTTTTCTAATCTTTATTTTCCCACAACTTTTCTATCATAGCTAAATCATTTTATTTTCTAGCAAGCCCAAAAAATCACTGCAAAAAACAAAAAATCTCATTTAACATTTGGCAACAAAAATACATGACTGCTTTACCTAAAGGACACAACATTGTGTTTATTCTGGTGCGCTGGACACTAAAATGTCATTTTATAAAACCGAAAGGAAAAGTTGACCCGGAGCAGAACCAACAGAGGCAGACGATGGATTATTTTATTCCCGTCTCATCTGAAAGAACAGAGCGGCTGTTCTGCACCAACACAAACACCGGTGGCATTTTGCTCCTGAACATGCAGCACGCTCGCTAAAAGAAGGAGAAGGGGAAGAACAACTCACTGTCACATAGCGCTCAAGCTGCAGACTGCTGACTGCACAGAATTGAAAGTTTTTTGATGCATAAATTGGGAACGTGCCCTGATTTCCTGCTGTAGCAACAGGAAAGACTTGAGATGCAAAGTGAAAGAAGTGCAGCAGAGTCACCCCAAACTTTTCCAAGTGTAAACATCAAATAGATCAAGTTTTTACAAGGAGAGCTGAAATGTGTGGGTTTTATTTTAAAATATGCATAAAACCTGTGTAACTTTACAGAATCTAAATTGAGCTGTCAGAGAGGTGGGAAGAGAAACAGATCTCTCGTTTTCTCTCGTTCTCCTCTACTACTCTGTGAACCCGAGATGATTCATGACTTAAAAAAAAAAGTGTTTGAAAGTCAAGGAAGTGGGTGTTTTGATGTTAGACTGGGCGACAGGGCAGCGGTGGTCAAACATAATCCGGATCAAAAGGCTGAAGATGTAGATTTCCTTCTCTATGAATCATCGGGGAGAAAATGATAGCGCAAGAGGGAGAGAGAGAGGAGGAGGAGGAGGAGGAGGGTTCATTTGTGAACATCAGATCCGGCTGCTTAATTAGTCGTAGCCTTTGACAGAAAACATCTGCCAGCCTCTCGTCTGTTTGTCACTTCCAAAATGAAAGGAGTCACCGGCTGCCGTGCGTGAAATATTTAGCAGGCTGGATCGTCCGTGACTCAACAGTCTGGATGTGATGCCAGGACGGCTGCTTCATTTATTTATGAAACAGTTTAGTCAGACTGTGGAGCATTTACAGCTTTTAACTCAGGCTTATTAACAACTGCTGTCTTATATTGTGGCTTATAACTGTGGTGTGGCAATCATTCTTGTCTGCTTTGACATCACTGGACTTTTAAGGGAGAGGCGCGACGTCTCTCTACAGTGAAGTCAGAGCAGGAAACACAAGCAGTCAGACAATCACACAGGTTGTTACAGGTTCAGCCGACCAGATCTCTTCATCTGGAGGTGAAACTGAAAGGTGATGGAGCCTGGAAGGTGTTTTGAGAACGGTGAAGTGTGCTTCATGTCAACAATGGGAGACTGTAGCGTCCACGAAAACTACCAGCTTTCCTTCCTTTCATATTGGAGTTAATAATTTGAATATTCACCTTTTATTTGTCATTCAAATACATTTGCTTAGCCCTTTGTCGTCCGTCTGTCTGACTGCTGATGTTTCTGAGAGATGTCACCTTTGTCCCGGATTTCAGAAATTCGTTCGGAGAAAAGTTAACATGAAAACAATTAGAGTGCTCTGGCTTTAGCGCAACGTATGCAGGCTGCTCACAGAACTGATTCGCTGATATGAAATATAACGTTTTTACTGCATATGTTGTAGGATTGTGTGAGTCACGTGGACAACAACAGGGTGAGCCTGCTGTTTTGGGATGGCTTATTCAGTTTTTTTTTCATATTTTCCTCCATCCTCAAGGGGAAACCAAAAACACTGTTTGCAGCTAGAAAAGTAGCTACTTAAAGGGTTCCCTGCAAATATAAAACTTTATGAAATTGTCGTGTCTTTTGAGGACAGTTTGTTTGTTCAGTTCATTCCGTCATGAAAATCAATCCCTTCTTTCAACCAATCTTTCCCTCTGACTTCCCCAAACCTAAACTATGTAAATCCCAAAATATTGACACTGCATGACCCGTTTCTGGATAAAATGGCCGTGCACATCTCCCGTAATACATACAAACTAGTAGGCTGGCACTTTTTAATGCCTTTAGAGTGGGTCTTAATACACATATTCCAATTTGTTTTATTTGCTGGTGTGACACTGGATCAGCTACAGAAAAAAGCATGGACGTGGAGGTCTTACTTTTGTCATGTCGTGCCATGTTACGACAACTGATGAACAAGCTACTATCAAACCTCATGGACCTTTACTTCTGCGCTGTGTCCTTAATTTCACCTCACCGCTGACAAGGGATGAGCTTCGGACGGAGACCAATGGCATCGACAGTGGGAAGAGAATGTAATTAATACATGTGTGTGATTGGAGTATTGTTTCATTCATGGGAATCGGGAAGGAAGGGATTAGTTGTCATCGTCTGATCGTCATCATGCTGCTGTTATTCCTGCAAATGAGAGCTGAATGATGGTGGGGGAGGTCCAGAGAGGAAACTTCACAGTAATTGCATAATATATTTAATAACTACTCAAGTTATTTGAGTAGACGCTTTGTAATTGTCATCATCAGGGGAAATAATTACTCAAGGCTGGAGTGGGATTTGGCGTGAAAGTGACAGGGTTGTCGTAGGATGGAGACCGGAGATAGAAAATAATTCAGAACTGGGCAGCGGGGAGAGAAAACGTCCTTCCTTTTTAACTCTCTGTCTTCTGTGACAAGCGAATAAAGACTAAAACTGTCTGCTGCAGGAGGCCACGACTGAAACTTCTCAAAAACGCCCCCAATCTTCTTCTTCTTCATCAAGGCGTCGTCATCAATGCAGTACATTGAAAATTTTGCATTCTTTCCTCTCTCAGGAGCGCCCGCTCTGCCAACCCCTGCTGCTTTGAGCATTACTGTGGGATGCTGCCGAGGAACATGTTAGAAATTCATGAGAAAAACAAAGTCTGACTTCACTGAACAGGACAAGAAAGAGAATGGAGAACGTTCATGCTGTTAGTTTTCTCTTCTGGGTTGTGTTAATGTTCAGATTAAAGGCCCTGTAGGAATTTGTAAGTGTTTGTATTTTCCTAATTTTCCCCAGAAATCTGAAAAAAAGACAGAACCTCAGTTAAAAAAAAACCACACAAATATATTTTATTTGATCAAATCGTCTTTACTGATCAGCTGTTTCAATTTTAATGACAGTGTCCTGCTATTTGGTGCTACTTTTCAGGTTTCGTCTTCACTCTGTCTTTTCCTGAAACAGGTCGACCTGCATAATGTGGAAATTTACGCCACTGAAAAAAAGACTCAAATCTTTCCCGTGACGCAGTTTGCAACAAGCGATTGAGTCCGTACCCCCGTTCACACCGGCGTTTGGATGCAGCTTTAGTGCGTCAATTCCCCGCCTCCGTCTCCGTCGTCTGTGAATCTCTCGGAGGCGGCGAGGGGTGAAATTTGGCTCCTGCGGTGATACACCTCCGGAGGTAGTATCAGGGCCGCATTCGGCAAACAGAACCAGTGTGAACGGATAAGCCGGCTGCGCGTATCGAGGGCGTGTCGATCGGACAGTCTGATAACTGCACAGGTCCTTCACTCAACTTTATAAAGAGAAATGTCCCACAAAGACATATGGGGGAAAAAAACAGCTGTACGTCCTGAAACACAGCGTTTGTCACCGGCAAAAAACTTTAACTCACAGAGTGTTTTTGATGAAAATAAATCACAGCGATGGTCAGTCCTCCGGACCAAGACTTCAGTGGACTTTCCCCCGGAAACAGCCTCCGTCCCTGCGAGTGAGGGAGTCAGACAGCTTCCAGGGTACTGATGGTGATTATGTAATTATGTAATTTAGCGTGAAAAACATAACTTTGTCACTTTGCAGGATGTTTGGTGGGTCAGGATCTCAATCACAACACATTATAACAGCATCCATATCATTATAAACTGTCCGCGGTTTAGATTGTCAGGAGGACACCGGGGAAACACACCGACGTCATCATCATGACGTGTACCGCCACGTCTCTTTAGGAGCCTCAGCGCCGGCTTTCTGTGTGAATTACACAGCGGTACATCTTTACGGCTGAGATGCTTCGCTCTGTGTGAATCACCATCGGCGGAGAAATGGTGCAGCACGTCTGCTGCGAACCCCCCATTTCTGTAGTCACTTTTAATATGCATGTAGTAGCTTAATATTTCATCTGTCTTCCATCTTGGCCTATTTGCTTCCATTTCAGACTAATTCCCAATGTAATCCCCATTTTTTTTCAACAACTTGTGCTTGTTTCTGTTTATTTCAAAGCATCTCGACATGTCAGGCATAAGCTCAGAGGCTGTTGTTTGGAAATGCTCCAGATATGATTTGAATATCTGGCAGCATGATGGAACCGCCGCAAATGAGCGGCTGTCCAAGTTTCAGATAGGAGTGTGTGAACGTAAATGTCGAACATGCAAATATGGACTTTGAGGCATTCAAGAGGGCAATGTGGTAAAGAAATTAAAGGTCAAGTTCATCCAAAAATGAAACCTCAGTCTTTGTCTCACTCTCATGCGTATGAAATTTTATGTGAAGTTTCATAGTCCACAAAACATTTCTGGAGCTTCACCGCAAAACAGTGTAGCAGCATTTTCGTTAACAACTGAAGTAAACAGGGCAACAACTTAAACGCAAAAAAAACAATACCAGAAAAGCAAAACATTAAATTAAAATGGCTTCATAGAGCTTGTTGGGTAAATCCAAGTCTCCGGGAGCGAGAATGGATTTGAATATGAAGAAAAGCTGGACAGATAAAGGACGGTGTGTGTGCTACCGCTTTTAGCTCAGCAGTTATGTTGAAGTTTTCGGCTGTTAAAAGTGTGTTTAATAATGTCTTCTCAGATCAATTTGGGATGTCAGGGCTTCCAGACACTTTTTAAAACAAAAATTCAGATGTGTTTTTAAGCATGTTAAGACAAGTCCCCATCTACTTCAGTTGTTTTGTGAAGCTCCATAAATGTTTTGTTGACTCTGAAACTTGGGGAATTAGTTGATAATGACAGAAGTTCTTTTTTTTTGAGAAAATGTCCTTTAATAACCTTGAGGTGAGGGTCAGAATTAACTCTATGTAAGTTCACACGCAAAACACACAAATCTCTCGGCAAATAGACGCTAAATGTTAACACATGGTCCCCGCATCTTTCATCTGTCTTTTGTAAACAAATTAAATAATGAAAATAGAAAAATTCTTTCAGTAATGAGGCCCTGATGTGCAGATCACTTTGTCTTGCTGTGAGATTAGATCTGTTTGTTTCCGTGCTGTCAGTACACGGCGTTATGCCTCTAAGATGACGATAAAGACGGAGCATAACTATAAATAGACAGATAGTCCACATCCATCTCACACACATGTACACAACAGATAGACACACATAAAGAACACAGAGCCCCCTGGAGCTAGCTGCTGGATTGGCTTCTACACAGACAGAGGTGCATTCTGGGAGATTGCCCCCCCGACAGAGAGGAGAGACGAGGCAGCATGTGCCGGGTCAAAGGCCACTGTCTACTTACAAGAATGACTTCAAGTACAGTCTCTTGTTGCTGAGTGTTATTCAACCAGACAAGTCGACTAAGAGCCTGTTTGTATCTACAGAAGGAAGCTTAACGTCCAGGTCAAGTCAAGTCAAGTTTATTTAGCCCAGTGCGCTGTCTCTGCAGGCTTCACCCCAGAACTCCTCCAAAAAGTCTCCAGATAAAAGTGAAGTCTTGAAATCAAAATCCTCAAAGTGTGTCATTTTAGGTCCAGTTCTACTAAAGTGATCCAGCCAGAAAAAAGGCCCGAAGGAGTCTCAAAAATACTGGTTCATCACAGCAAGAAAGAAGTGTAATGAAGTTTGTCACAGGGCGCACTAGATAATCCCCTATAGTAATACAGTATGTCTTTTGTTATACTACAGTATCCAATCAATACAATATCTGCTTGCAGGAATTAAAGAGTTAATAAACCTCTTTGTGGTTTGGTGGTAAGACTGGGGAACCATAATGTTCTTGGCTTTAAACAGAAAAGGTTCAGTTACTTGATGAAGGACACAAAGATGTTCAACATTGTAGCAAAACCACAATCTTTCCCAAACTCTACCAGAACTCTAGCTACCATTGAGGACACCAATGCCATCTACTTAGTCGTATGTTTTTTGGGTACGGCATGCCCCTGAACCCCCCAAATGGAGCCAGAATGCATGACCTTGGTATTTCTAAAATGCTGACTACGACCCTGCCTCCAACAAATTACCACCTCAGCGACTCAGAACGATCACCAGTGTCAAAGACAGATATGTAGCACTTTCTTCACTCAAAAAACATCTACTGGATACGTAATCAAGATGGCAACTTTATTTCGTAACACAACATAATTGGGAATGTTGTTTACTGCTGCAGAGCCAAGGTTGAAGATTGAGAATGAAATTGTACATTTCCCATAAAATTAAAAACATGAACATATCAGCAATTTGCAGAATTCTCTTCTCTTGCTGATTGGCACATATTCCTGATATTTAGAGTTGGGATAGGGAGAAAGTCGGAACCATCTCGGACCAAACTTCAGCACCCTGACACACACACGCACGCACATGATTATATATCCTGGGTTGAAACTCTGCCTTGGTGCATTATTTTTAGTTTCATCTCCGAATCGATATATGGATGCAGGAGGAAATGAGAAAATCCTCAGTCAATCATGACCTTTGCGCCAGTCTGGTACAAAACATCGATTGAAAGCGGAGAGATTCATGCAAGTGATTGGATGAAGACGACTCATGTGAAGTTGAAATAAAAAGCAAAAAAACACTTTTTCAGACTGCCTGGGCTGTTTCACTGTAAACTTTTGAGTTTCAGGAGGAAAGATTGGATTTTTTCTTTGCAAAAAAACATGTTTTTCCAATTGACTACTAGATAAGTTTCCACAGAAGCAGGAGCTTTGTACTGTATATCTTCTGCTGCTACACTACACACTCATGGGAAGACTTTGGCTATACAATGCTGCTGCCTTCTGATATGATGTACTGGCAGCATGCCTTTATTTAAAACCGTGTGATAAGGAAACTGGCAGAATATAATTAAAGTGGTGGTGATGTGAAACAGTGCTCCACATTGGATAAGAAGATATTCAGCTAAAAGGCAGAGAAGAATAAATGTTACTACTTATGATTACAGTGTTTTTAATGCTGAACACTATCTTACATGATTCTTTTTTTTGTGCAGAACTGACACCGAGATTATAGAGCACAGATTGCTGTCATCATTATGTAATTAATTTTTCAGGCTCTGATGCGTCAACATACATACAACTAAGCCATCATTAGCATGTTTCAATGAGCCCACTCACATGGATGGATTTATTATGCGGATATATATAGAGAGAGCGCTGGCCGGAGGGCCCTGCAGTCACTAAGGTTTTGGGTTTACATTTACACCACAGTGTTGGTCGATGCATGTCCAAAATGGCTGTCATTAAACATACAGGTTTCAAACTCTCTTGTGTTGAAACGACTATGATGAAAATGACTGTTGTCTCTGAGAAGAAAGTGTTGTTGACGTGTGATATTGTTATAACATTTAAAAACCTTGTGTGGCGGCCGGGTGGGTTGATCGGGTGGATTACTACCATCAAAACTTCTTCTAACCATAATCTTTGCTCATTGTTTCCCTCTGGTGGAAATAAACATATTTTATCTGACGTTGCTTCTGGACAGAAACATGACGGTAGCTAAAAAGAGCTGGTCTGACTAAACGAACATTTTTGTATTGGATCTTTAAGGATTGTTGAAGGCCTCAGTGGTCAAAAGGCTCAAAGCAAAGAGTTGTTCAAACACACGGTTTAAGTTGTAGTTCTGAAGTGTCATGTCTAACTTCTACTTCCTACCTTTGTCTGGTTTCCAACCCAAATGAAATAAATGAAAAAACTGTTCTAAAAAGTCAAAGTTCTGGTCACTTTATTTGGCGTCCATGTAAACAGCTGTTGGAATTAGGCTCAACCTAACTCAGGCTCAACTGTATAGCAGATCGGAGGACTGTCACATGAATCGTTTTGGGAACGGTTTTAGAAGGTTTCATGGGGACGAGCCATCAGATCAAATGACTTGTTTGAAGTCAATCACAACAACATATTTGTCAGCATATTGTTGCAAAGAGATTATAGACGTGATGCGACGCTCTCTCTTTCTCTCGCTCTTCTTTTATGTCTGCGGCTTTTCACAAGCAATCTTGATCTTAATCACGGTGTTTGATCAGAGTTGTGTAGACGAGCAGATAAACCTTTTCATCCTCCCTCTTCACAGCTTGAGTTGGAGCCTTTGTAGGAACGTAAACAAGTTTGTTTTTTAACCTTCATTCTATACGATTTTCTTTCCATGTTTATCTTTTCTTATCTCTCTCTGTGCCCCATCTCTGCTGCAGTATGGCATCCACATATAAACATAGACATTTGCATACATAATATAGTTGACAAAAATGATTCTGAATGAGCAAGACGTACATTAACCCATCAGTCCACTCCTTCATAAACTCTCAGGGGGCTGGAGAGAGAGAAGTTGTAAGAGTTCAAAAAGGAAGAGGATGAATGGAGGTGTACTGTGTACAGATTTACTGAGACAAAAACATGAGAAACAGCCGCTTATGAAGAAAATGAGACAGACAGACGAGTGTCTTGGGAATAAGGGGAAAAAAAAAACAAGAGATGCAATGCAAGTATGTGGAGGCTGCAGGGGAACAGGAAGAGAGTCAGGAGGAAGTCATAAAAGAAGGATGATCAGGGAGTGTGTTTTAGACGAGACAAGTAGTGTGTTCCAGATGTGGGTAGCATTGCTTTTGAATGCAAGTTACATTACAAGATTACTGCCATTAAAAAGTAAATTTTATGTTACAGGATTACCAACTGGGAACATTTGCATTACCAAAAAATGAAAACCCCCTCAGTGATCCCTTCTGCAGGTTGCTACTTATATTGTACATGTACTTACATTTAAATGTATTGACTCTATTAAACAGTTTTTTGTTTTTTTTTCTCAATTCAAAAACTTGATAAATAAGTTGAATTATTTGAAAGTCACTACATGAAATAAAGAGAAGCCGACGTTACCAGACAGGTAGCAGCTGAAGCTCTTCGCATCTCACGACCTGGCGAACAACCTTTCAGCAGCTTCCTCCAAAAAAAAAAAAAATAAATCAGGCTCATATAACCAACCACTATGTAACCAGTTAAGTAGTTGTTTTCTGGGTCTTGTAATATTGTGAGCAGTTACACAGCTAACACTGTGACAGCAGATGGTGTTTATGTGTCATGCCCCGCAGATGGGGAGACATCTTGGGTTGCAGTGATTGGGAAAACAAACAACAACATTTAAGGTCATGGCAGCTTCTCACCCCACTTTACTCTTCAAAGCAAGCAAGATGGTTTACGTTGAGTTTTCTGCCTTTTTTCTCATCCACGTTTTCTCTTTCGTCTCCCCTTCACGCAGCAGTGTCGCAGTGTGTGTGTGCGCTGGCGTGTGGACCCGACTATGAGTTCGCCATCGAGGAGTACTGCCTGGCCAAATTCAGACTGGACATGCAGGAGCTGGACCAGAAACACTGGTGTAGCTGGGAGGACACAGTCGAGTAAGTATTTTTGGCTTGTGATCTATACAATCCTCCAAGTTTTTGGTCACCTTCCAACAGCTGATTAGATTCTGCGTGAGAGACAACAGAGAAAGAGAGTAAGTAGGTGGAAAGAACGGAGGGGGATGAGAGACAGTCAGTGTGGAGAACAAAAGATGTATGTCCCTGGCATAACCACAGATCTTTTGTGCCTGTACAAATATTATCTTTGCACTCTCTGTAAAAGACGTCTGGCACCACAGGATTTCATTGCTCTTATGATTTTAGTGCCAGTTATTGGCGCCATAACAATAAAATAATCTTCATGATCATCAAACTGTTTTGTATTCAGACAATAAAACCTTAATTGTAATATCATGCTGCCTCCCTGAGATGGCTCACAAGTCCCCACTCCTCTACTGTCATCAACCTTAGGGGAACCCAATTAAGCAGGTCTCTAATAAGTGTGACCCCGGGCCGGTTTGTTGTAGTCTCATGAGCAGCATTGGCTCTGCTCTCATGAGAAGGACACACTGTTGCTTTTTCGATCCCTTTCACAACGCTTTAGTCGCAAGCCAACTATGTCATAGTAGGAGTGGAAAATAACCAAGCTGCAACATCAATTTCGGTAAAAGAGCGGTGATGCTCGGCCTATATAAGGACCTTAGTATTCACGTAGCTAGTACTTGCTGTAATTACTCTAAAGACAATAAATCCCAACACAGACTGCACTCTTTGTGTTTAGATGAATAATGAATTGTCAACAGTGGGAGCCTGAATCACGACAGTACCACAGGGCTCTGTGTTTGGGCCTCTGTTATTCAATGTGTACATCGTCCATCCATGTGGAAATCCGGGTGTATGCAGACGACACGTATATCTACGTTCACTAAGCTGCAAGGACCAGTGGAAAAAGTCAACAACTCGTGTCAATGGCTGCTTGACTTTACCCATAGTCGTACATGTCGCTGTTGGGTAGATTCGGTTTACACAGCACATTGAATAAGCATAGCAGAAAGTTCAGCTAAGTCTATTTGCATCGTACCACCTTGATTGACTGTATATCTTAAAACATTACGGCTAAACTAAAACCACAGGAATAAACATGGATGCTAGAAGTCTGTCACAGTTAGGGGTCATAATGACATCATGGTAAATGGTGAGCAACATCAATGTCTTTTTATTTTTTTATTTGAATGGCCAGGATAACTTGAAGCAAATAGTTATTAACAATGTACAAAACTTTGAGAAGTGTAATACTAGGGCAGACACCAACATACTAAACTATGGCCACACTAACTACACTATCAACAACAGTAAGGAGAGGCTGAGGGAGTGAAATTACACAATAAACTACAGGGTTATTCAACATTTGTTGTGGTCATGTCTAAGCTGGCAGCAATTGGTTAAAGGTAGACAACAGTCGCCATCTGTTTTAATACAGAAAAAGTCAGCTAATACGTACATCTTTTGATTAACAACTATTCCAATCCTGATCTTTCCCTTATCTTAACCCAACATGAAACCCTGGACTCTGGTGGAACAGTCCTACACTTGGCATATCCACCATCCACCCCGACCACATGGTGCAGTGTGTATAAAAGTAGTGTTTCATTCACTCAAAGAATGGAGAAAGAAAAAAAAACGTTGACGTTCTCATACGATTACTTTGCCATTACGTCACCAAGATATCAATAGGAAAGCAATTCAGTAATGTACAAATGTAATTTCTTGGAGACCGCCTCATGTTTTGGCTATAATGATATTGTTGCTAAGTTCTAGCATCTCAACAATATCACTGCAACAAGGTCTGTTAGGGCATGAAACAAGCCTTCACATAACATTCATATTATCTAACTGCTTTATTTGGCAGTGAAACTGAAATAGAGAAGTCAGAGAGTTTGTAGTTATATCTCATTTCTGGAAAACTACACAAACAACAATGTACAGTTCCGTCAGAGCCTCTTTCATCAAAGCATTGACCATTTAGGCCATATGGCTTTACAGTTAGGTTTGTTGCTCTCTGAAGGAGAATTTCAAAGAATGTGAGCAGTGACGATGTTTCTGGACAACTAATCCCCCTGCTGATAAACATACACAAACATTGCACAATTTTAGTTACATCAACTAAACCAAAAATATAGCACACATGGAGGAGGTTGGGGTGGAGGAGGAGGAGGGAGATGGTATCAGAACAGGAAAGAGAGAAGTGTCGGGTTATTCTGTACACCTGCATGGATATGATTGGGTGTTAGTAGTTATGTTGAAGTATAAATAAAACAGACGATGATGTGGATGAAAGTCATAGTCGTTTCTCTCGCTGTCGGACAGAAATTGTCTTTGAACAACGTCTGATCACCTTTCTTAGAATTTGTGTTTCAGTCCTCCTCACGGGAAAAAGAGAAAAAGCAGGAAAAGAACAACAAAAAAAAGAAGGTGGATGAGTGAAAGATTAAAATGTCAAAATTGCTCAGCTGAGAAGAAGAGGTCAAATATCAGCACAGTTGCTTCCTCTTCGAGGAAAAGCTGCATCCTGGCCAAGATGCCACTGGGGATCTCTAATTCAGTTCAAATGACATTTGGTGTCTGTGTACGTGTCTGTGTTTGTGTCCTTTCCTCAGATCACAGAATAGTCCTCTTTCCATTACACTTTACAAGCTTTCACAGGGAGAAAAGTGTCAAACTGACTTTGCATGGCTGCCTTTCGTCTGCATTCAAAGACATTTAAATTAAATACAGTATGTCATCTTCAGTGAAAACAGCCCAGTCGCCAGAATGAATGTTGGTAATGTAGGTTTCTGCAAACTATAGAGATGTTGAAACTTTACGTGTTGTGATGTCCACTTTTCATTTTTCATGTTTTGTTTATGGTGCGGTTAGGTTTAGATGCAGAAACAGAAGTTTCCTTACAAAAAGCCATCGGTTTTGCGCTTACAACATACTTACATGTGTTTTTAACACTGTCTCTAACAGTGGTCTCTGGTTTTGCAGCATCTTGCGGAAGACATCCAGTGGTTTCATACTTACATATGTTTAAACACTGCCAGGTACAGTGGTCTATTGCTTGGTAGTCTTCACATTGAAAATATCTTGTGGTTTTACGCGTACAAATGTTAAAACACCTTCTCAAACATTGCTCTTGCTTGCTAACTTTCTCATTTAAAGTGCACAGTGCTTTCACGCTGACAAATGTTAAAACAGTGTCTCTTAAAGCAGTCTTTTGCTTTTGGTATGATGTGTTGAAACGCCATCTTAAAACAACAGTCTCTTGCTTGGTAGCCTTCATGTTAACATTATCCAGGAGTTTCAGGCTTACAGAGTTTATTTGTTGTACATTATAGCTGTTGTTTTTATATACAGTAACCGCAGCATGTCACAGATGCTAATGCGGAGAAATTGTATGTCTTTCTGTGACCTTTCAAGCTAATGGCATCAATAATACATTTGCACTCCCACACGCCCCTCATGATACTATTTGTTCTCCTGTCAATATGCTGTAGTGTTCACATCAACTCCCAGCATGCAATGAGAAAAGGGAAAAGAAATCCCCTCAACAGGTCACCACACCATTACCCGCCACTCATTGCAGGGATGTCTCACTACAATTCAGAAGCAATGTAGCACTCAGCTAATGAGCAGATAATCACGCCAGTCTGTAGTATTTCTAATCAGTCTACTGGAGATGTAATAGCAAATATCCTCCTTTTTAATCCAACAGAAACCAAATACACAAAGGAAACCACAGATGTTAATAATAGCATGGATCAATTCTGATGCTGCGTGAAACGTCCAGACAGTACTGGGCACAACTTCTGAATGAATGTTGAAGATTTTCTGAATTCTCAAACGTCTTTTTTTTTTCTTCATTCAGTTGTGGCAACCTTCTCTGGGAAGACGCGTGAAGAAGGAGAAGTTGATGTTTCATTGCGCTGACTTGTAGGTTTCTACTGTGTCTGTATTACATGACTGCGGGCTTAATTTGTATTGTTTTAGAACAGTTTGATAATAGACTTGATGACGGTGATGTTGACTGAATTTGTGCAGATTGATTTTGATTTCTGAACTCCGAACTGAGCTTGCATCTGCAGACGTGGTGTTTGTTGTGATGGAGTGGTCAAGTCAAGCAAGTCCCAAGAGTCTTATAATCGATTCTCACAGCTTATGGAAATGTATGGAAATCAATTGGAATACATTCTGACGTGTGAAACTCAAAAAGGAAGAGGATTTACGATGCGTTTAGACATTTCGCATCAGCTGTGGTGATCCTTGTAAGCTGCTCGCCGCACCAGAAAAGCTGTTTACATTCAGTAGGCGACACACAAACTCATATATCAGCACGCACCCAATACAACCTAATTCATTTTCAAATATTTACCGCTGGATTTTCAGCTCAATGAATCACTGTAACATGTCAGGATTGTCTAATTACCTCCAGAAAAACACTTCCCAGGGAGGATGCCGGTCATCTCATCACCTCCGAAAACCTTGAAAGAGGGTAGATAGGCCTTCTTGGCAATTATTTTGAGAAAAAAAAAAAAGAAAATGAGACGACTTCAGACGGGAAAAAGGAGAAATTCAGAATGTTGACATGGTGATCTTTAATGGGGACCGGTTGAATTACTCTCATAACGGCCCTGCTGCAACAGTGATAAATTGGCCGGTTGCATTTAGTTGTATGATAATTCGGAAAAGAATGTTGTTGCAGTTAATCACGTCCGTCTGCCAGGACGGACCCTGGTTTGGATAAAGACACTTAGCAGATGGAAAATATGACGAGTCTGTTAATGCAGATGGAAGGCAGATGGAAAGACGTGGACGTCCAGCTGGAGACAGGAATGATAACACGTCTCCATCTAGGTTCAATTTGAACATTTTCCAGCGTGTTGCTTTAAAAATTAAAAAGCACTCTAAAGCTCTGCATTTGATCCGCTCATCTGACACTCTCAACGACGCACAAAACAAACCGATGCTTATAATATATCACATTTTTATGTCCTTTTTAGGATCATAAAAGCTAAAAATAACAACAGCGGATACGCGTCCGTCTGTTAATTATTTGTTTGTCCTCCGTGCTTTTATTTTTCAAACCTCTCACAGTTCCATCTCTAATTACGGCTCAATGAGATGACATTATGATTAATCAGGACACGCTGCTGTTGATGCCGCGTGGTCACTCACCCGCAACACGAGCCGCTCATATCAGAGCAGTCATTAGAGGCTGAGTCATGCAAAACAAAGGTGAGCTGAAGGGAGGAAGCGGCTCATGTAGCTAACTGAGGTATGATTGTTTTAAAGGCAGTATAAACACCAGTGGTGAAAGATCCTTTGCTTAAAATAAAATGTAACTAGACGGCACTGAGAGTTTTCTTTTCACACTTTGAGCAGCACAAGTGCCTTTTAGTTCCATTATATGTGAGACAAGACAGACATCTCAACAGCTGATGTCTCCAGAACAATCTAGATGGATTAATAGCTCCACAGATAGGAGGAAATATGTGTAATTTGGAATTTAGGGTCATTATATGATACTGTCTTTCTTTTTATTTTAGCTGAATGTCCGAATCCCTTCAGGGATCATTTTTAAATAGTTTGTGAAAGGAACACTTCTTCCTTCACTTAATTAGAAAAATTCAAATCCAAAATCACAATATATACCTCTGAGATGCAGTGGAGCAGAAACAGAAATACTCAAGTACCTCGAAGTTCCACTCTCCAGTTTTCCCCATCCGTCGTGGTCTTTATTCCCTCATTCACCCGTTAAATCTCTCACTAAAGTTTTCATAGCTTCTGGGGCCCGGGAGCTTTCTGTGTGAGGTCAGGGTAACGAAGACGCCTCAATAATGCAGGCGTCACCTGGGTCGCTGCACACGCCAGGAGGAGGATGTGCACAGATTTAGTCTGCATTTGTGAATCTGATGGTTGGTAAATGTAGTCATTCCAGTTTTTTTTAAATTGGGATTAAATATAAGATGATGAAATTGGCCAAAAAGGAAGTTCTTGATCAGATAAGAACTGCTGGAGAGAAAAATATGTAATGATAAAGTATTTGGTAATCGGCTGTCATGTCCAATTACTCGGTGCCAGTGGCTTTTCTGTACAAAGAACGCAGCGATTTAATTGCTTTCAGCCGGTGGGTTGCAACTCCAATTATTGTGTGTCTGAGTCTTCACAGTGGTCTTTTTCTGCAGCCATTATAAGAGGAAAAAGCCTTCTGGTACACCGCTGCGACTGGAGTCTGTGTTTTAATCCAATGACCACACAGAGATTATAGATACAACTCAATCATATTGTTTACCAGAACAAGAGCATTAGCAGAGCATCATTAGTCAAAGTCCACAGAATTTAAGAGAAGCTCCAGAGATAAATAAGGATTTCTCCTTCTTCCTGTGAGCCTCTGAGTGGGCAGGCAGGTGTGCGGGCTGGATTGGCAGCTGAGCAGGAAGGGACAATGTAACGTGGGCCGCACTTCAAAGTTTGTGTCTGCTGTGAAGGCTTTCTGTCTGTAGAAGTAGATCGGTGCGTGGACAGGCGGGAGACCACACCATGAAAACCAAAATAAAGAAAAAAAGTGGTATTTATGTCTCAGGAGCACAGAACATGTGATTGATGATGCTGTACAGCAGGAAAATAAACATTCACACGGCTGTTGTTACGTTGATAGCATGGTCTTTGATCCCAGCCTTCTTTTTTTAACCTGATCACGGCTCCGCTAATCCATCTCCGCTCATCAATAAACTAATAACTAACTTCTTAATTTAAACTCTGAATATGCAAGGGTTTTTTTGTAAATTTACTTTGCTGTCAGGGCACCTCGACTTTGTAACAACCTACCTGAGGAGACGAGTCTTTTTTAAATTGATTTTTCATCTTTCTATCTTTTTTTCCATTTACTAAGCTGATTTTTCATTTATTCTGTTCTTAATTCTTACGATGTGATGTCTTCTTTTTATTGATTCATTTTTGTATGACGTTTCTCTCTTTTTTCTTTGATTTTGCCTGTTTTTATGTCTGTTATCCTCTTTTTACTTTTAATGAATCATGGCGGTTGGACCAGTCATAAAACTGGACTTTCCCTCTAGACACTGGAGAACACATCCATCCCTCTTTTGCCCAAGAGTCAGTTTTTTATTTTGAAGTTTTAAGTTACCATACATAAGGTTATGGTGACGTACAAAGGTTTTTGTCATTCACATAATGTCGTTATTTTAAGCCAAAGTGTGATCTTTTCCAAAACCAAACCAAACCGCAACCGCAAAACAAACGTCATATTTTCAGGCACAAGTCCGATGACCAAGCTGCCGTATTTGATGAGTTGGGAGTGAGAACATTTTGTTTGTGAACATTCAGCAAATAAATAAAACCGACCGTCCTCCTTAAATAAATTGTGGGGTTTGTTTTTCAGTTTTAAAGCGATGGCAAATAAATATGTAAGCGTGGAGCTCACATCACTAATATGCATTTGATGGAAAAGTAAAGATTACTTGCCCTCCATCTATTTTTCTAAACTTTAACATCAACAACTTGAGATAATCCGCTGCGTGTGAATATGTATGAGCTCCGTTAAGAATGCTTCTGCTTTAGTCAATCCATCTGCCAGCCTCCGTAACACACGACCCTGTAGGCTGCATCTGCTCATCCGTCCGCTCTGTCTGTCGGGCTACTCGGTTATTTGTGGCACATTATTACTGCGTTCGGAGCGGCAGCAGCTCAGCGTAGCCTCCAACACGCACACAGCTCCTGTTGCATTATGCATGATACATTTTACATTTTCTGTGTAAATAAACCAATTAGGCTCGACACAGAACCTCCGAGGGGAAGGCAGAAGTTCCAAAAAGTGTCTTTTTTTTTTTCTCTTCTGATTGTTATCAGTGTAGCTTAAAGTCCTCGTTATGAATCTTCAGGGGAGAGAAGACAGGTGAAAACATCATATGTTTCAAGCACTAGTCAATTTTGAGATTTTGGGCTATTTTGCTTCCATAAAATAACTTATTTCAGACTAATGCAAAGAAAAAGACCGAAATGTATCCAAAGTTTTTACTGTAGCTCAGATTTTGTATTAATTAAATGAATTCTGATTAAATTCTGAACACAAATTAGGTTTGATTCACTAAACCATAAATGTCCACTGCTGCAGCACTTACTACACCAAACAATCCAGTTTTATCCCCATCTATATTCTGAGGGTTTTAACAGGTTTGCTAGTTTATCATTCATATTCTGATTTAAACAACATTTTTATGCTGAAAAACCCAAAACCCAAATTGTTTTGTTTTTTTATGGCTGACAGGATTGTTTGTTTTATGGATTGATTAAACTGCGACCCAATCACATGATCAAGTGTGCTTACGCTAAACCACAGATAAGTTAAAGCTTTGAGTTTCTTTATGTTGAAACTTTACATTTGTTTTAGATTCAATTTTCCGTTTCTCACTTGTCTCGAGGTTTAGGTAAACAAACCAGTTGGTTAGGAAAACATCATATTTTGGCTTAAAATACCTGTTGTGATCACACAAACATAGTTTGGAGATTGTACGACTTCCTGTCAAAAGTATTTATTTTTCGTTGCCATGAACACGGCTGGAAATTGTCCCGAGGCGTAACTGAAAAATATCCTGTGGTTTCGCACTTACAAATGTTGAAACGCACACCTGAACAGTGGTCACCAGCGTTGTTGCCAGCAACTACACCATCGTACCTCCTCCTCCCTACATGAAATTCAGATAATGAAGATGTGATGTGAACGCGATATGACATGTTCTTTGGAAATGTCGGTACATGTATCCAATGAAGCATACACATTTTAATGAACTGTATCTGTAGATTGCAGAAACGTTAATTGTACGTTTTTCTTACTCTATTGTGATTTACAGAAGATTTTATTCTGGATAAACATGCTGAATGATGCCAATATTTTAACAAAATAAGACAATCATTCATTTTGAACTTCAGTCAATGTTCAGACTTCTGTTTCTGGAACTATATGCAAATGCAGCATTCTAATTAGATAGTGTCTACTTTGCATGTTCATTTAAAGTTTCAGCAAACCTGTAATGCAGAATAATAATAATAATTGTATGAAAGTAATCGGTGACGTTTTTTAATGTATTCGTCCTGCTAGTTAGAAATGTTATCCTATTTGCAGCACGGCCTCCCTTTAATGCTCCACTATCTCAACTGTGCAGTGTTGGTTTTGGTGACCTTGTAAGCGACAAGGTAACTAGTAATTTTGTCAAGTCAGCTTGTTCTCAGCACCTGGCTGGGTCGACCTTATTTCAGGATCAACAGTTTCCTCAGTAAATCCAAAGAGCAATATTGTGTGCTAGATTAATCCTAATTAAGCAGTTTATTCTCCCCTTCGTCCTTATCTCTGTTTTTGCAGGCTCTTTGGTTAAAAATAGCTCAGTTTCTTGGTTTTGCAGGAGCTTTTCTCCTGTACGGTTGTTGGAGGGTATTTTGGTCTGTCAGTCCTGCATGCCTGTCGGCTGACTGCAATTATTAAAAAACCCTTTTGTGAGTGAGCTCATAAAAGAGTTATGTGCAAGCCCGGGCCAGACAAATCCAGCGAGCTCTGTAGAGTGGAAGCTTAATGAAGTTTCCTTTCGACGGACCTCCGTGAATAAACGGCTGATTAGCCTGTGATTAGAAATAGATTACCGTGTGTTTTTACAGTCCTAATGATTGGATGACATCAAGCGTCGCCTAGATTGCCTCGAGACTGCAGCTGTTATGTTAAGAACACAAGGACAATGATTTGAATATTTGCCCTCCTCAGGATGGTTTTTCAGAGGGATTAATGTTTGATTAAAAAGTCGTCCGTCGTTTTTGAAGATCATCAAACTGGCTGGGATGCCTCATCTGCTGCTCGGAGGGAGAAACCGCTAAATGTATTCTCGTTCATTGAAGGGAACAAACATCATCTCTTCCCCTTCGTTGCTGCAGCTCCAATTCATTATAGTCTTCCACCTCCTCTATCATCATTATAATGTATTGACACGTGCACACAGCGCTGTGTTTGAGAATCTGATTCATAACTGAGCACATACACTGAAGCCCTCAGAGGCCGGATGTGTTTCCCTGCTCTAATTGAGCCATCTCCTTGTATGTCAATACTGCAAACATTGTCTTTGACGACTGTCTGGTCCCTCTGGGTTTCTGTTGAAGCAGGAATTCAGGATGAGTTTCCCCAAAACCATTTTTTTTTTCTTCACTGTTCACCATCACCTTTCATCTCCTGTCTCTTTCCCTGCACATCTTTCTTCTAACATATACACCTCCGCAGAGAGAATATCCCCTTATAATGTATCCAAACTGTCATCTGTGCTGGTAAGATAACACATCAAATAAATGAATGACCGCAGGTTTCAGGTCATATCCATCGCAGTGTTGCTTTTTCATTTCGAATTTCTTTTAAAGTTCCCTTCGACAGTCAGAGAAATGTTCACTATAGTCACAATAAAGACGCAAAATATGTGATTTTCTACCACTAGGCGTCTCTCTATCAAAACAAAACAGAAGATGTTGACCTTGTGAGGGCTGGGTGGCCCAGCTAGCTCTGGAGGAGAGACAGACCTCCTGGATGTCAAACAAAAAGGGACCCAAACACAATATACACATGCAGGTGGGTGACTGGACAGAAAAGCAAGCTTTAGAAAAGAAAGAAAAGAAACAAAAGGCAGGTGGCAGACGACACGCGGTACAAAAGAAAATGCAAAAAAAACAACAAAAAATAACAAATCTAAATCAAGGACAAACCAATAAGGAGCTGAGGACACAAGGAACAGGGACACAGACAGGAGCAGGAGAAAAAAAAGGAAATGAAAAGCAAACATGACACATGAGGACATAACTAATAATATAGGAAATAACCGTTACAGTGGAGGAATAAAGATGATGCTCTGATCTGGAGCCATTTGCCAGCAGGATTTATCTTCGCTCCTGTTCATCAACCAGACTGCAGCTACAATCAACAAATGGTTTGCATACTGCAGCGTTCTCTTGAGTAAACGTATTGATTCTCCGGGTTTGATCACTGTTGAAAACCTTTGCTTAAAAGTTCCAACTGCAGTAACAGCTACATGTAGATCATACAGAATATAATATAATGCTTTTATAAGCAATCTTTTGAGTTAATCTACTTTTTTTTTCTAAAAGGTATGTGGCAACAACATAAACAGGAAGAGAAGATAGGGAGAGAGAAGAGAGAGAGGAATGTCAAGTCATGATGAAAGTAATTATTCAAACGATACCGAAAAACAATAAACTTGAATAAAAGAAAGTTTTTGGTTCCCGTTCTGAGAGTCTCTTCACTCATAATGCTTTTGACCCAAAGGTCAACATGTGTGAATGATGTGAAACGGCCTTGCTGTAGCATCTGAGTTGGTTTATTTGTCCAGGTGTGGTCGGGGATATTTTAGCGCGGACAGGACAAACATTTATATACACACATGTATAAACTGTATAAACAGGCGCAGGAACAAATTCATACCCGGGGCAAACACACACTCAGAGCACTCCAACACAAACACGCATGCAGCACATGTGCAATTATTCACACAAACACAAACACACGTGTGTCAAAAACAAGCGTGAGTGCAGACCGAGCTCCGTCTGTTCAGTGTGACACCGACTGACTGATTCGAAACCGATAGAGAAGGAAGATAAGAAGCAACCGAGAGAAAGCTGTGTGTGTTTCGGAGGCCAGAGACGACAAGAAACTGCTTCAACGTTTGAAAAAAAACCTCTTTCAAACTCTGCAAAAAGTTTTCACTTTTGCTGTTGTGCAGGAAAGAGACGGCTGCACACACGCACACACGCACACGCACACACACACACACACACACACACACACACACACACACACACACACACACACACACTTGTGCACAGACTTAGATGTTTAATCTCCCTGGAGGGAAAGGGATGCAGGAGGTTAGCAGAATAACATAGTAGAAAGAGAAGGAACATTTTGTGTGATGTCCTCGGCAGTGACAGATTGGCCTGTTTTCTTTTGGATTTCTTTGGTTTCAGAGGGAGGAATCTCTCTTTCCCTGCTCTAACGTGACAGGAAGGCTCCACTTCATCAATTCCATTTACTGTGGAGGGTTTGGGTGATGACACGTTGTTCAAGATTACAGGACAGACACCAGGTCGTGTTTAGACATTTAGAACTGGAACTAAATGAGCACAGATATGCATCTTTGTGTCGATGACAATCGTCTTTAATCTACAATAGGCTTCTCTGTGTCTCCTGTTCTCAGTGCCTGCTGCACTCCTTTGATGCTTCATGACCCATTTTCCTTCTCCAGGGAATCTCTTTGTTATCTTATCAGACATTCTCCTCAGTTATAATGAATAACAATATAATAACCATATCAAATCGATCTTATCTTTCATAAACTGCACACCAGCCAACTTCTTAATCTTTTAATGACAAGAGATGTTAATTTGGTGTTTCTAATAGACTCAACTGTTCTTGTTTGTGTGTACTTAAAGAGTAATCCCGCCAACTTTACACGTTAAAGTGTGTTTCCAGGTCTTGTGGCGTACTGCTGCATAAGTGAAAAAAGTAGCATAAAGCCTCTTGTGGCCCCAGAAGAAGCTACATGTTGTCTGATAAATGATGTCACTTTGCGGAAGTTGAATTGTGGGTAAGGTTTTGAGGATTTGTCTTTGCACTCCAGTAGCGCTGTTGGACTTCAGAGATATTGTTGGTTTTATTCCACACATTCTTCTTCCTTGCATCATGCAGCTTCCTCTGGAGCCACAAAAGAGTTCAACCTCCTTTTTTCCACATGCAGTAGTATTCCCCTGGAAACACACTTTAATGTGTAAAATTGGTGGAGTTGCCCTTTAACATTGTAGATTTATTTTCAGGAGGGCGTCACATTACTACATCTTTTAAAGTAAACAACTGTTAACTAGGGATGCACCGATTGTGAAATTCTGGGCCGATACCGATACCGATGTTTAACATAACAACTTGGCCAATGTTCTTTCTTTTTGTTTTTTATTCCTTTTTTTTTGTGCCACAGAAACATACAAGTCTTTCAGCTCTTCATAACACTATCCTTGAATGAGCACAAATCCAATGAGACCAGTTTATGAAACAAAAACAACCTTTAATGTCACTTTCTGGTTGACATTTAAGATAACCTTAGTTCACATGACAAGATTTCGGGGAGACAGACCTTGGCAAAGTGACGTCGACTCGGCGGCGTGTAGCGTGGCTCCATAAACTTTATTAGACTCTGAAACCCCACGTCCTCCACTACAGACAAAGGCTGTCATCTAAAGCAATGAACTCCATCACCTTGTTTGTTATTTGTTTTGCTTTGGCGCTGTCTGGAGGCAGCTGTTTGGCTTTCCTTAAATGCTGTGTCAGTTGAAGTCTGAGGGGCCGTCCAGACGGGCGAAAACAATCTTTTTTATCTCCGTCTTCCTCGTCATCGTTTTAAGAATATTTGCGTCCACACGGACCCACTGAAAATGAGCGAAAACGCTGTAGTTCATATTCCAGGCCTCTAGGTGGCGCTTGACATTCACAAAACACGGAGAAGAAGACACGGAGCATGCACAGTAAACTTGCGCGCTGTAAACAAAAAGACAGTAGACGGAGTAACCGAACACAACAAGAAGAAGAAGATGAAAATGGCGAGTGCAAGGAAACCGGAATCGTTTGTGCGGACCGTTAATGAGGTCGAACTGCTGCTGAGACTCACACTCAACTACAAGGCGGGTAAGTTGCGAGAAAGGCTCGATATCTTCTGCGGCACGAACACGAGCATGTAGTCCGCCATTGTTGTTGTTATGGGACGTTGCGAGATGCGGCGATGGCGTCATTGTTTTGGAAAGTATGCGGATTCGCTGTCCACATGAAAACGGGAGGGCTGCGTTTCCGGATTTCTCCAAAAAAAAAAAGACGGAAAAAAGAGTTTCTCCATGAGCACAGCGTTCATGTCGCAAATCAAGATATAATCATCGGCCACGGCCATCTGCGAATGTCATTTTCATTTGCCGATGGCCAATGGCAGTTAACGAGGCAAACATCGGCCGATACCGATGTTCAGCCGATGCATCGGTGCATCCCTACTGTTAACACTTCCAATATGTCTGTTCTTCAGATATCTGTGCAAAAGTTTAATACCAATAACTTCTGAACAAAGTACGTTATGTTTTACACAGCAGGTTTCCATGAATCACATTTTTCTCATTTCAGTTTGAATAAGCGATGATGAGTATCAGGCTTCTTTATAATCATACACTGAATTAAAAAAAAAACTTACACTGGGATAATGATTCAGACTGAGCCCAGACCACACACACTCAGAGTCAGACATACTTCTTCAGCTGACCGTTTACAGCCATTTAACACAAACAGCCAAACATCTTCAGTTTCAAGAGTGCTTCAATTGCATTTCCATAATTAACGCTCCAGGAATAAATACACATCATGCAATATTTGTGAGCTTTTCAAGTGTGTTTTTTTTTTTTTTTTTGCACCCGACATTTCCTCAGAGCGCTGATTATACTTGTGTTTATCATCATGAAGCACTGCGTAACGGGAGCTTCTTCCACCTGACCGAACGGAGTATGCAGCTCTTTATTATTCACGTACACAGCATGACTGTGTTAATGTTATTTAACCCTCTAGACCCCAGAGCGTCTGCACTATCTTTCATTTAAGCCATTTGAAATAATTCCCAGAGAATAAAGTCCTGAACTTTTTAATGCAGAGTTTACATTGAAACATTGATCTATGAATTATTAATTGTACATCTAAAATGTCTCCACTTACTCTTTATAATCTTATGGCCGTAATATTGTGCTGCGCCACAACGCTACCCTTCTTTTACCATGACACTTGAAAGTGCCAGAACATGAAGTCTTGTTGTCCACCTTATTCCAGGGCACAGTCTTCGGTTCTTTGGTCCTCCTGAAATGAGACACCGAAGCTTGAGACGCACTATTTCTTGGTGTCAGAACCTAAATGAGGCCACAAGTTTATTACTGATGCATCCAATAACCTTTACAGTGATTATGCTTATTCAATCAGGTGATGACAATCCAGTAGGGTGGCTGAAAACAGTCCTCTGTTGAAAAGAAATACGTTTGGCTGCACTGGTCGGGAAGGTTGAAATGAAACAGAATCCAGGAGGTCCTGTTTGAGAAATGGATACATCAGTATTAAGATAATTAGCTCAGCACATTTTAGTGCTGAGCTAAAATGAAGTCACAGCAGCAGTTATTTTATCTTTTGTTGCAACGATTGCATTCCAGACTGAAGAAATACACAAATGTTGCAATATAATCCACCAGGCTTGTGACTAGTCTCGTTCAGGTGAATGAGTTTTATTTTCACACGGGGACACAGTTTGTCTGAACATGACCGAACAGCCTGACTCTGGAGATGTCTGCCACTCTGATGGTGATCTCAAAGAGAAGTTTAACACGGCTAAATATAAACTGCTCCTGAATATAATATGACTCAGAGGTTGTCAGGAGGGCAACGGCAAACAAGACATAAGTGGGCTTCGCAAATTGCATTTTACTTTTTCAGACTTTCTGAAAAATGTGACACATTAAAAGCTAGAAGGTGACAGCATGATATTAGTCTGTTTTAATAATAGTATTTCCAGCCCTGTGAATGGTTCCTGTAGAAATGATCACTCCTCCACTTAAGCTCAAGCTTTTAAAGGCTGGGAGGAGGATTTGTCACTCGTACAAAAACATTTAAAACTGCTTCTGGATCCACACAATAGAGGTATCTTTTGTTGCAAGCCCGTCTTCATCAGAAAAAACGGCTACATAGGTCAAATGTGAAATAATGCCATGTCAGACTGTGGGTGGAAGCTGAAGCGAGCCTAGTTGGTTAAACAAGTCCACCACACTGGAAGCCATCAAGATAGCTGTTTCCACACATCGAGAGATGCAAGTTTTAGTGCAGGAAAATTGTGTTTGTTTTGGAATTACCGATTTATTACCGACGGTCACACTCATCGGAACTTAAATACACTAAAACTTTATAGAGATCCGAAGTCAAGCTGTTTCACGTTTGCCTGATGGGACTTCATTTCGGAAAAGCTTTGTATGATAGTGAATGGAGAGGGACAATATATACATATTTTTTAAAATCCCGCTTTAATTGTGCCATGAACTAAATATATACATATACATATACATATATATATATATATATATATATATATATATATATATATATATATATATATCTCTATCTCTCTATATACATATATACATATATATATACATATATACATATATATATACATATATACATATATACATATATATATACATATATATATATATATATATATATATATATATTATATATATATATATATATATATATATATATATATATATATATATATATATATATATACATATAGCCAATTTAAAAGTGAATATTTCCAAGTCAATAAAGGTACAATTTGTTGTGAATAAAGTAAAATACCATCTAGTTTGTGTTAAACCGCTCAGTGAACTACATCATCTCGCTCTGCAATTTTTAAGTTACAGGTTTTAGTGCGTTCAACACGAACACACCTGTTTTATGACAGACTGTGACTTTGGCTGTGAAGTCACTTTGACCAAGGGCGGGACTTTTGCACTCTGCGTGGACGGCGTTAAACGACACAAGAAAAACGTAATGTGTCTTAACACAGAACGACTGAGGACATTGGCGTCTTTTTGACCCTGAATGGAAACACAACCTCCTTGGCAGAGATCATGTGAATCGTTCAAGGCTCTGATAACCTCACTGGCATCTTTCTGCCTTGAAAGGACAGCAGCGATTACGTAACTAAGTCACATGTCACCCCGTCTATTCGGCTTCATACCTGTCCACCTTACGTACCGAGCTCTGTGGCTGTCCCCCAGTGGAGTAAAGGAACAGTCCGGACTCATTTCACAAGTCACTGGAGCAGCTTTGCTCTGTCTTTATTTATTCATTATCCAGGTTTTATTTATTCACACTGTGCTCCTCAGTCAGCAGATCAAACTACTAAAAACAGCATGCAGCTGCCTAATTCAGCTGCCTCTGTCCTTCATCTTTGATAATAAATACAAACTGTTAAGCTTTAATTTTAGGCCTGTCTCTCACTTCACATTTGTCTCTATCTCTTTATTTCCATAGTTTATCTCTATTTGTCTCCACGTCTGAGTTCATCTGAAGATGAATTTTTCATTTGCTCTCAGACGATATACGAGCACAGGTTTTTGAAATCATTTTCCGAGCATCATTTTGCAAGCTCAAACTCCTGAACATCCCTTTTTCAAAACCCATATCACCTGAAAAAAATAAATGTAACATTGCACACCTCATCTCCCACACACTTTCGGATTAGAAAATACAAAATCAAAAACCACTCAACGTGAGAGTGGGCACACAGTTATGCACAGACTTGACCATGCTTACTGATGTGTGCTGTCAGATAACGCAAAATGATGTGGAAGTGATGGACTGAACAAAACTGCACTCAAAACAGGAGCAAAAAAAAAAAGGTATGTGAGCAGTAAACAGACAGTTCGATATCATTTGAATCTTGTTTATGTCAAGTCCTTTCCATAAAATTCATATTAAGTGGGCGCTGGGCTCTGAAACCGGGTGAATAACAGCAACAGGTGAATCTTTTAAATGTGACGCTGCATCATTTTCAGGAAGATGCAACACTGACTTACTCTATGTGCTGATTTACCTCCCAAAGAATACTTTGACCTTTTTGTTAGAAGACGTTAAAAGCCTGTAGAAGCCGGGCATATCATTATCAGTAGATCTAAAGTAATTTTAAATGGGTGCCAGGGCAAGAAACACTGTTGCTGTTTAGAATAGCGAACCCTGTGTGGAGCAGCGCCGTTTCTTTGTCTAAATAAGATGAGCCGTCTATGTAAACCTTTTTGTCCGACGTCCTGAGGTTCAAACTGGGATGGCAAATGCAATCCAGAATAGATAATTCAGGGAATGGCGCAGACTCAAACTCAACATCCATTAGTTGATGCTAACATAAACACCCAGTACGCAACTGGATTAGAGTGTCTGGCTTTCGCGATAAACTTTAACACTTTGGCCTTTGAAGCCTTTTGATTACATCACTGGGGTTTACAGCCTCATCTAGAATGCCACTTTGTAGAGCGCATACCACCGCCAAGACCAAACAATTTCCTTTAATTCACTTAAGACAGCCATAACTGCTTTACAATAATTTAAGCTCATCAGATATAGGATCAGCATTGTACTCACTTACAGAAAAGCCACCTAAATACCCCTACATGTTTTCCATCAAGATCCCAAAACCCCTATCCTTAAGAAGGGTGAGGAAAAATGTCCTGGATTGTTCCAGATCCACACAAATTCTATTCTGGCCTCCATCCAAGTTTTGTGAAAATCTGTTCAATAGTTTTTGTGTAATCCTGCTGACAGACCAACCAACCAAATAGACAAACACGTGTGAAATCAGGTAAAAATGTTGCTAAAAGTTGCATTTCTCTGCTCTCTGCATTGTCCTAAAAACAAATAAACACTCTATTTACTATTTACTGCGACTGTGTTAATCTTAAATGTCACTGCACCTACAGCAGCCGGCAGTAACCCTGTTACCACCGTGCAGTCGTTGCTGTTTATTGATCCTCACAGAGAAAACAACAAGAGCATAACGCGATATGGACTCTTGATTACTGTGCTGATCGAAACCAGTATCATTTGAAATTTCTATCATTTGTATTACTGTAAAAGAGGATCAGGAAGCTCTGTGTTGCCCACCAACACATCTGATATCTCTAATCCTCAAGATGCATTTCATAAAGTGGAGAATCTGTGGTAGTACTACTGGTCACGGTGCTCGATGTTAGGATGGAGATCAGTGGAAGAGGAAATTAAATTTTACACACTCCTGACTGCCTTATTGTTGTTTCCGAGTCCCCGTCTTTCTTACTGATTGGGAAAAAAAAAGGCATTAAAACTTTATGGTCAGTACATGCATAATACAAGTTCCTTGTGCCCATGAATACATGTACACACACTTGCCCTGTGGCCTGTGAAATGGCGGAGGTTGAAGACATAAAAATAGTACTGAATGTTTCAGTCGTGCAGTCAGCAGCCAAGGTAAGGCTTCAAAAATCAACAGAAATTTAACAGTGTGTAACTGCTGTGGTTCTACCTCCCACGGGGTGATTTATTCTGTACACACTTTAATGAGGTAGGATGATGAAAAAGGAAATAGTTACAAAAAGAAATGAAATACTTGATCGCATCTAGCGGCACACACAAACACACACGCTCTCACTGAAATTGCATGCTGTCAGGTTTAATTTGACGCTGACCGTAGCTTCATGCGGTGAGCTTGTAACCGACTGCGTCTCTTTGTGTACACGACCCCGGCCTCGACTCTGCTGTGACTTCTTAGTCGGTGACTCATAAACATCCTCCGAAACCTCAATGCTCATTAGACCAACAGCGTGACCGGAATTCTTTTCTTTTCTCTGATTTGTAGAACTTCAAGGATAAAACAGAGGAAGGAAGTTCACAAGTGAACAGAGTGAACCTGCCACCCGAAGCAGCCACAGTGCTCTGCAGCGCTGGTCCCATGCCAAGCTGCCCTGAGCTGTTTACATCTACAAGACTTCACCAAAGAAACACTTCATGTTGGGGGCACATCAAAAGATTATGATATCAGTATCCAGAAGCGGCAAAAAAAAAGCTCTGATGAATCCATTGCTCTGCACCAAATGGCAAGCGATCAACGTTAGCGACCACTTGGTGGAGTTAGCCCCGAGCATTTAGCCTTTAGAAATTTCCCTCTAGGAAATGGTGGCAGGGCATGAAATTGGCACCCGCCCACACGCCAAATGCGGGTAACTTTTGTGATTGGCGGGTGAAACTGTCAATCTACCTGCCACATTGGCGAGTAGCCAGCTGAATGTCCGTTCTGATTGGCGGTGTGCTAGCGAATCAGCGCGGTGTGTGGGAGGGCGGAATACTGTGTGCGCTTTGTTTTTCTATGGACTCCGTTCCATCATTCCTCGTTTTCATGCTTTGCAGTACTGGCACGAGACTGGCTGTTATTATGTCCGTTCAGGACGAATTAATATGTGTTCGTTTGGTAATGCCTCGCTGCATGTTTAGTATGCAGCTGTTTTTGTCTGAAATAGCTAAGTTTCGTTTTGATCGAAAGTAAAGAGAGTTGCGTGCATAAGCCTCTCGTTTACAACTCACAACACAAGCGCCAGCCGCTTATTGCATCTCACGCAAGCGCAGAACAAACACGCTGCTGTGGAGTAGGCAGCACATCGAAGTGGTGTGTTTCAGTGCAACTTTTGTGCCGAACGGGTCAGACAAGAGGCAATAGAGTGGTCGGATAAGGCAGCTGGACGTCTGGGCGGTGTGTGGGGGCCTTAAGACAACACAACACTGAGCAAGTGTCTCTTCACAACAGAAGAAATGTACTGTCAGGATTGCCGTATGTATGGCTCGGAGAAAGCAATTTTGGCTGGTAAAAAAAACACTGTGGCGGGTGGATTTCAAAATCCACCCGCCACAGTGGCTTGTGGCCAAAAAAGTTAACTTCACCCCCTGAATGCTGAAGACCAAAACAGAGCTAAAAGCACTTGAATTAATAATGTGGCCAGAAAGAGGACTGTTTTCATTCTACATTAGTCAAAGCAGCTCTAACAGGGATAGTACTCTAGGTCAGGGGTTTTGTCCTCTATTTGCTAACTATACACAGATCAGCCACAACACTTAAACCACTCACCAAACTTCCCAGATCCCAATCTGATTGAGCATCAATGCACAACAGGACATGCTGAACGTGCTCCAATCCATTAAGGCTCTGCCAGAGATTTCACTTGGCGCTGACCCATTGAGGCATGGTCACGTGACCTTTAGGGGTATCCAGGGCATTGGTGTCAGATCTGTTGAGTCCTGTGGGTTACGAGTTTGGACATCCATGGGTCAGACTTATACCGGCATGTCCAACAGATGCTTGATTGGACTGGATGCTGGGAAAACTGGAGACCAGGTTGACACCTTGAGCACATTGTCACAAACCTGAGCATCGAGGAGTGCTGTTGCTATGAGGGGGAATACTTGGCATTGCAACAAGATGATCAATATTATTCACTTCACCTGTCAATGGTTTGGTTTTTGTGGCTGATCCGTGTATATATCAAAGCAACTTAAATTGACGAGAACCAGGTCTGTTTAAGAATGAAAAAACAAAACAGAACAAATATCTGCAGCACAAATCTGCAGTTTAACCATTTATAGGTGTGGTTACTTTTATGTGCGTCATATAAAAGAAGCAGCTGGTTAATTCAAACACAAAATAACCTCTTCCACCACCTGGCCATGCCGCCAGTGAGCCTCAGTCAATCAACTGTCACTGTGTAAGTGAGTGTATGCCTGTGGTCTCTGTAATTATGATACGCCTGCTTGGACCTTATACAGCATACTCTAAGTGTTATGATGCATCTGACCTTAATTTGTGCGGTCGCAGTGTCCTCTCTGTGCTCAGTCATAGTCATGGGTCATTAACTCAATTATGGCCTGGTGAACTCCTACGATCGACTCACAATGGAGGAGCAACACACTCACACATTGTAGATCTAAACAATAGATAGAACGCACATGACTGCTGCCTCTCGCTCTTTTTTTCTTTTTTCCTGGAGGGTCTCTAACGGTGAAGGTCAAGTTTCTTGCCTCTGACTCACCTGGAAAATTTAGCACCTCTTAGTTACACATCTTATTTTATCTGCTCTATCCAAGATCGTGCATGAGCTCACCCTGGATGGTATCAGATGTTTGGCTAAGGTTAGCTGTTTCTAAGGTTAGGTTTTAAGAATGAATTTTGAGCAGTGCCTGCATATGTGCAATGTAAGAACAAAAACTGGTATAATTCCTTTTTGATTCTTTTTAGTTCACTTAATTCTTTTCTTTCGTCTCACCAATATGCAGACTCTACGGCGAGCTGACAAACTGCACCTTCCTGGTGGCGGAGAAGATGAGGTGTTACTGGCCCAACAGGCTGGTGGACGAGTTCTTCATCCGAGTCCACAGGCAGTACTTCCACAACTGCTCGCTGTCGGGGCGGCTTCTCAGCGACCCACCCAACCGCATCCTGGGTCCCTTCATCATAGTTCCCATCCTGGTCACCCTCCTCATGACTGCCCTGGTGGTGTGGAGGAGCAAACGCAGCGAGGGGATTGTGTAGTGAAGGGACAGAGAGGGGCAGGGTCACAAGACTTAAGATAAGAGGTACTTTTGGGCCCTTAGGTTCAACCTCAGTGACCAAAGGATCTCTTCTCATGAGTGGTTGGGCTTTCAATCGGACCATAAACATGTTTTCATTGGCCCTGGGAGAGGAGCTTAAAGACAAACTTAAAAACTACTTCATTGACGCTTGAATGCACATCGATGTGAAACATTTGCAGCAACAGTCTAACTTGGACTCAAATCACTTTTTGGTTTGCAGAGCAAAGAGGAACGGAACTACTCAGCTGAATCTGATGTGGACCAGGATAGTGACTGGTGGAAAGATACTGTAAATACAACAAAAAATGGCTTTATTGAGAGAAACTGCTTCAAAGATGTGGTGATATTGTTACTATACATACAAGAAATTAACAGCTATTTTTGGAGACCATGAAAATATTGCTCACCGCAACTGCAAGACATGAAGTGCAGTGGTGAACCGTTTTACACAATGGTAAGGATACAACAGGACAGTCCGTCCAACCTCTGTTAGGGAACCCAGGTACATCAGATGTTATGTGTATATAAATATACTGTATTTATTTACAGTGTCATCTGTCAGTGGATTGAGAGACAGAAAGTCTTTGTAACACAATCAAGACAACAAACCACTAAACTGATATGTATTATATTTGAAACGTATACTCTGAATTAAGCAGCTAGCTCAACCCAATCACCAGCATGAATGTTTGCCAAGTATGTTTCTGCAAAACCACAGATCAGTTTAAACTTTCTTTAGGTTGCTGCTTAATGTAGCGCTTAACAGAAGTTACATTTTCTTTTTCTCTCTCGTCACAACGCTCTGCTTGTACTCTGGTTAGGTTTAGGCACAAAAACTGCTTGGTTACAGTTTGAGAAAATCATGGTTTGACGTCAAATGGCCAGCTCCCTTTCTGGTCACCACAGAAATAGCTGGAGATGGTCCGCCCTCCTTTGAAAAATAGCCTCCCCACAAAGTCAAACTGCAGTCACCGGTTGGCAGCCTTGTGGCGTGTGATAACACCACCACCGTCCCCTCTACCTCCCAATAATAGGCATATAATGTGGAACATGGTACAAATGTCGACCTTGGATGTATCTGTGGTTTGCATTAACGTTGACTACTGACATTATATCCTGGCAGCTGGGCTGGGCTGGCTTTCTATGTTCACACTGTCAAGTCGAATGTGTCTGTTTTTAGTTCTCATTTCCTTTCCTCTGCTCATACCAGAGACCCTGGCCTCAGGTCCTCAACATCTTGCCATAACTAGCATTCCATCTCTCTTCCGAATGGGAGACGAAGCATGCTTAATAGCATAATGCACACTGAACCAGCAGGAGGAATCCAGGTGGTAATGATGTCGCAGAGTAAAGACCGGCTGATGTGCGGACTGAAAGACAGTGCAGCATGCAAAGGACAGTCACTGCTCAGGGGTCTATTCCCCAATGATGGTCTCAGTGGTGATATGTTCTGCAGCTTCCTTCGTCCATCACCGGGGGAACTAAAGTGAAGAAATGCGTGAGGACTTTGAAGGCCAACATACAGAGGCAGAAGTCAGAAACACAAAACAGTTAATTAACCAAAAATTCTTAGACTGTCATTTATTTTCTCTCCCTCAAACACCTCTTTTATCCGTGCTCTTTATCATACAGAAAAAAACACCATACCAACAAAATACCACATTCAAAGAACGAGAACAAAGAGTAGGAAATTCACAGCGGAAAGATCACATTCTATCTACAAAGAGAACATGAAGCAATGGATTAGCCAACGCACATCTCTGTTGAACATTGCCATAGCCTAAAGCACAGTGTGTGGATCACAGACCTAAGGTTTCTATTGATTCGTGATCTCCCTGTGTGGTACAATGTGTGGTGTGAACTGTTTCCTCATTGATATTTTTGAATGCTCTCCTTCCTTTATAGATTCATTGACCTGTAACCTGCCTGTCAGCAAAACACACTTTAAAAACACATCCACACTCCCCCGACATGATCTTACTTTGTACTTTGTGCCAAAAGCGGAGGGAAACGTTTGTTCTGAAATGTATAATTCTTTTTGTTGGGGTGACTTCTGATGATCGAATTTTTTGACCGTGAAGAAAAGTTAAATAAAATGTCTGATTACTGTGTCTGATACATTGAGGACTGGCACTTATTTATCTAAAAGCCCTTTGTACCATCTCTCTAACTCTTGAGATAAATATGTGTTGAATGTGGATTATGAATCCTGCATTAATGCGTGCATGGCTCAGTGCACCAACACTGAGTCATAATGAACGCACTAGGTCTAAGCCCCAGTGTCGTTTGCGGAAATGTGAAAAATATGAAAGAAAAAACTATATTTAGTTCTGTGCAAACAAAACAAAGCCTTGTGCTTTATGTCCTGAGGAATTATCAGTATATTTAAATTAAGTCTTTTCACCCCCTCCTTTTTCTCATAGCAACACTGTGTGGGCATTGCAAAAGTAACTGAATGAACAGTAGTCATACAGCATTATATCTAGATCTTATATCTGATGCCTCTGTAGTGGAGCTCTCAGAGGACCTGCTCAGCTACAATCACAGACCATACAAAAGATAAAGCTCAGAAGTAAATTATGCAGCTTGTTCTTACATCGAGGAGCTATGTGCAAGTAAAGTCTCCAGTCATTCCATTCAAGTGTGTCACGTCTCAAGTCGTTAAAGTGTCGAATCATATTCAGACCAGTCTGAGTCAAGATTCAAGTAGTTTCAGACAAGTTCAATTCGAGAATCAAGTAATTTCAGACAAGAACGCATCGAGTATTAAGTCATTCAAGACAAGTCTCAGTCAAGTGTTATGTCATAGGAAACATGTCCCGAATGACTTGCCACTTGTCTTGAATCTGTCAGAAATTACTTCAAATATCTCGTGTGAAGTCATTCAAGACCAAGTAAAAGTTATTCGGGACAACTCTAATTCAAGTTTCAAGTCACGCAAGACAAGTATGATTCAAGTAGTCCTTCAAGACCAGTCCAAGACATTTGAGACCAGTCGGGTTTCAAGTAATATGAGATGTATTCAAGACAAATATGAGGTCATTTGAATTAAGTGCCAAGTCAGTCGAGACAAGATCAAGACAGGTGTCAGGTTACCACATCTGAACTGAAAGTGGCATGTGAACATCTTACTTCCCTGTATCTTGCACAGACTCAGGCTTGACTGATTGACATCACCTGTTGGCTTCATCTGTTTAGACAGGAAAAATGTACGTAATTCCCACAATAGCCTCACCCACCTTCAACATGAGCACATATGAGCCTGAATGACTGACAACATCTGTGTGGGTATGAGAGTTTAAAACTAGTACAAAAAAATCCACTGGTAATTGATTTGTCACCTCTTCTAATTTGGCACTTCCTATGCTTTTTATTCATTCATTCAACAACCCCTTTGTTCATTGTAGTGAAGAAAAAAGAATAAAAGCCCTTCTTATTGTATGAATTGCCATCTGCAGCATCATTTCTCACTAAGTGCTGTGGAGCCCATTGTTCAGCCAAATTCTGCTCCATGTAGCAACATCCTTCCACTGAATAAGAGGTGAGAGTGTGAGCTTGTACATAAGACTGATTGATGTTAATTGGTTAGCTTAATCCCACCAATGCTTCCGATGTAAAGGTGTACACAGCATGACACATTCTGAGATCAATAGGGCTCAATAGGTCACCAATGCTGGCTACCTCTTCCAACCACAAACCGTAATATTAGGTCGACTTGGGCTACCGACAAAAAAGGTTTCCGTTAACATGATGGTTGCTAAGCATTTGGCATAGTTTGAAGTCATTTAATGGAGGCAATGGCTAGTGTTAGCTAACCTGTTATGTTGGCACCGTTTGTAGGCCACTATCTTACATGCTAGGCTAACCGGGCTGCTGACTTTCTGCTAGTGTTTTGACACTAAGCTAGCTGCCAACCTGCTGCTAATCAGGTAGTAAGCAGTTTGAAGGTGCAATGGCAAGGCAAGGAAGCTTTCTTTATGCTTCTATGCGTGGGTCTTAACGTCCACACACTGTGGCAGGCAATGTTGAAGGAAGGCGTGCGTTTCCTCTTGACATTTGAGGCTGTGCCCTCGGTGTGCTCTGGGGCAGTCAAACAAACACACTGCGCATATGAACCATGTCCTTCCCCCTAGACAGATGAATCTGCCCGTGACGTTATCATCAAGTTAGCGCACAGTAAACATTGACATAGGTGATCAAAATGACGATCCCCGGTCGGACTGTATGTGCCTATATGTCGCTTCACAGCTTGACGGTTACATCTTTTCATCAGCACAATGTCAAACATCACAAAAAAATACAATGAATGCTGAATGAATCTCGCTCTCAGCCATAACCTTTTCCACCTACGCGTACTCATCTTATTAACAATTTCAGTGTCCCTGGCGAGTTATTGATGAAGGAGAAAAGCAACCTGAGGAGATTTAGATGCCGGAGCCACACGTGTGTGCGAGGGCAGCAGATATTGTGACGGGAGCAACGATGCACCAGAATGTTGATTTTCATATAATAACCAAGGACAGTGAGTGGGTTGAGGTCAGAGGTCAGGCTCGAAGGCGAAAGTCCAAAACAGTCGCCCCAAACCATGTGGCTCGTTTTGCCGCTCAGAGGAATTCAATCTTAGAATGAAACGGCCATTTTGGAGTATCATGCCACAGTTTAAACTAAAATTGAGTATTTATGAATTTGGGAATAGGGAATAAAGAAAACACTAAAATCAACAGTACAGAGAATATTTGAGCGAGTTGAACTGAGGATGACGGTTATGAGCTGTTTACAAAATGATCAAATAAAATTACCTGACTGTACTTCAGCTTTTGTAGAGCAACTTCATTCATATTCCTAAAGCTCCTCTGAGAAGGTGAATTAATAAATGGTGATGTATGGTAATCCTTCTCAGGAAAAAAAGGCTTTAAACACTGTCACACTGTTGGCTGCCTTTTCAAAGTTTCTTTCCATTAAAATCATTTTACCAGTAATGGGCGCTGCAGAAGAACAAGAGGGTATAAAAATGGTCTCTTTTCCAGTTGAGAGCAGCTCTCTATTTCTACCTGTAACATATTTCCTGAGAAATCTGACATTAGAAGATTAGATTGCCAGGGTGGACCTGCTTTACCACACAAAGGCACACATCTTATCTCCCCTCTCTATCTAGGTCAGTCACGCCGATACTTTATTTCTTCCTCCCTATGTTGTCTCAGCGTTCCCAGTAGTGTTTTTTTTTTTTTGTATCACTCAGCTAATGACTCTTCTATTCATCTGATTAAAAATTCCTCCCCAGAACTACATGATGCTTCTTTTTAAGAGGGAATGCTAAGCTGCCACCAGGCTTTAGTCAGCCAACCATCACATATACACACATTAAATCTTTAAACCTTCTGCCACAGACGGCACAAATTAACATTTGACTGATATCATATGATCCCTGCTGCAAGGTGGTGCATTTAAGATGAAGCAGGGCAAGGACTTATTATCAATGTGAACAGAAATCGTAATACTAGTGTAATTTCAACATTGGATGTATTAAAACTTAACTGTAACATTAAATGTTACACAAAGTAATAATTTTGTTTTAGTCCCAAACCCTCAATATTTCATACTTTCATACTGCAGAATAAAACAGGATATAGCATTCTGATTTATTATACTATAGTGTAAAAATGTACATTACAGAATTATATGACCTATAATACAAAGTTAATATGTGTTTAAGCGATGCTTCTCCTTCAGAGGACATGAATGGCCCTTTGAATGATTTGGTTTCTGTTGTACGAGCTTGTTGTATCACCTCTGCAGCCGGAGGAATCTGCCTCAGAGCGTGAGACTGACCTGGTGGAAGATTAGAAGCCACTACCTGCTGCACACGGCCACACACACACACACACACACACACACACACACACACACACACACACACACACACACACACACACACACACACACACACACACACACACACACACACACACACACACACACACACCTACCTCTTTCATGGCTCTGTTCTTTTAAAAGCAACTGAACTTCAGACAGATGCTCCAGCACCAGAAACCTCACTGAAAACACACAGCGAGCGCTTTATTCGTCTTTATTAATCTGGTTTAATTTGTGCCTCGACAGATCTCTAGTCTTCTTCCTCTCACAGCGCCCCGTTGCTCAGGATTGTCTATCAGGATAAAGAGTAAACGGAAGCTCCTGTTTGGAGAAGTAAACAACCACCGCTGCATGAAAGTGACTCGAGATAGAAGATGGATGACAAGAAGAAGTTCTGAAGCTTCTCTTGCTCTCTCCTTTCATGGTTCAGATGTTGCTGCTGTAAATAGAAATTATCAGCTTTAAAAATCAACTTTACGTAATAGATATTTTTTATGCACATTTTTTCTGTTTTCACTCCATTTCATGTCCGACTGCAGATTGGAGCGTTGCAGCGTTGGTCTGTCATATGGAACCTTATTCTGGAAAAGGTTTGTATAGTGAATGAAGAGACACATGATTTGTGATTTTCATCTCTTTTAGTACTTTCTCTGTGTTGAGGTGGCGGCCATGTTGGTGTTGGCGACGTGTGTTGAGCGAGACGATGTAGCTCACCGAGCGCTGTAACACAACACCAGATTGGTATTATACTTCATTTACAACAAAGTGAGACTTCATTGACTTTGAAAATTATCTTTCAGATTCCCAAACTTCATACATCTAGTTTGTGGCACAATTCAAGCAGGACTGAAAAATCATTTGTCTCCCTCTGCTCACTATCATGCATATTTTTTAGAATGAGGTCTCATGGGTTCCACCAGAAAGGCCGAGACTTGGGCTCTCTATGTAGGAGAGTTCAATCTTAACATATTTCTTAGCTTTTATACAGACAGCACACATTTCACACTGTACAACGGGACTGTTTCTCTCTGATGCTAATAAAATATAATCACAACAAAATGTATCTCCCCGGAGAAAGATAGTTTGCTTTGGGGACACTTTGGTCCAACCTGAGCTGCCTTTTAGTGCTTAAACCATATATCTGAAAGTTTCCTGCTGCTGCGATTCATCCTGCGACCAGCTGAAAGGTTGGAGAGAAGAGAATCCTGCAGATATCCGTCTGAAATGATGGAGGAATAAGGGCACGTCTGAGTGGCGGATGTCAGAAAGTGCTCCAAGTCGCCTCCTCCGAGTGTCCCCCACATGTTAATAACAGATGCCTTAATGTCATTCACAGATGTCTGCTGTTCATGATAATATATGTTATTTTCAGCGCTCTGCATGTGTGTGTCAGAATTCAAATCTCCTCTGCTCCCAAGCGGCTCTGGTGTATTTCTGTCTTGTTCGCAATTTCCCAGCGGAACCTCGAGCAACGTTTCAATCTGCCCACAGACAGCCGAGGAGATGAGACTCTAACGAGAAGTGCCCAAAAAAGTAGATTTACAGGACCGACTGCTCCGGTGGATCAATGAGCAAAAATAACTCTCTCGCTTGCGTTTGTCGGACTTTGGTTTCAAATGTGTTAATTGAGCTTCTACATACTTTTCTTTTCCATCTCAACATGGTGTACGTTACACAAAACAGAAAATTAACAAGCACACATTTTCTGGTTCATAGGTGGTGTTTATGTTTGTTAGTCACGCAATGTCCATTCATCTTTTCAGTCACATTAAGCAGTTCCATCAGACAAGTCTCACGCTCTGAGGCCTAACGGTCTCCAGAGATGGAGGGAGAGGGAGGGAGAGGGTGAGGGGGAGGAGCACAGGAAGGAGTCATAAAAATCAGGAGAAAGTAACTGAAAGACGGCTTAAGAGTATTGACATGTAATTGATTTCCGCATTGTGTGCACTAGGAGCAAAAACTGAGATTTGTGAGCAAGAACAACTCAAATTTTTGAGTTAACAGCAACAACACGACTGGCTTGGAGAGGTCATGGTCTGAAAGGTCGAAATCTGATCTTAGCTTCCTCGTTCCTGATTGGACTTATGTAACCAGCGGTGACTGGCGTTGCGTGCGTTGTGTTTTGATGAAGAGGCCCACACCAGGATATCTGGAGGCGATCTCTGTTTGTTCTGACAAAACAGGTGAATAACAAAATCCTCCGGTCAATCATGCCCACAAACCGGAGCTCCTACACCAATTAAATGGCGGGGGAATATTTTAGCATACTGAACAAACAGCTGAGGCTAATAAACAAACTTATACATACAAAAAGGCTGAAACATGGGACCTGCGAAAGAGGACGTAGGAGTACAGAAATGTGTGAAAATTATAATACTACACAATGCAAATGTAGAATTACCTCTGTCACACTTATTACTGCTGTTTAATGGACCTTAAAAATATTCAGTATCTTTTGATATAATGGTGGCAAGGAGTACCGTATGACTGCTAATGAACAAGAAGTATTTGCAGAGTCACATGACGTGGTTGTCCATCTGCGTGCACTGTTCACTTTTCAATTGTAAATATTAGAAACCCCTCAGCTCAGTGCAAATATTGGGTTACAGAAACAAACAGACACGATGTTAAAATTGTAAAAATGAACAATACTGTTGCTGACATTTTATAATTTTGTTTTATTAAAGGGACCCTGTGGAGTTTCTGACCATGAGTAGCGCTGTTGAGGAGCGTCAATGTCAATGTTTGTCAATTTAAAAGATGTTTTTTCAACTTGAGATAATCACAATTTGTCGTAGAACAAATTAACAATAAGAGCTTGAAAATACGTAATTAGATGGACTTGCGGTAATGACATCGTCTCGTTTAAATCTCACTATACCCGTAACCGAATCCTCCTAGAGATGGTCCTGTAGTAACTAGCTCACAAACCTGAGATTTATTATGATTTTGTACCTTTGTACTTGAGGTGAGGTGAAGGCCAGGTCATGCCAAACTGTGACTGTCTCGACTTGCAAAATCATCTTGTAAATTGACAAACCTCATTAAATTCGTGGCACAATTCAAACTGGATCAAACACGTTTAAAAAAACGGTGGATGTCTGTCGAGGACTGTCTTTATATTATCAAACTGAAGAAAAACGCAGGTGCTCTTCAAAGAAAAGGGGCAGGTTGTTAGAAGAACGTTTGTTTTGTCTTCTCAGGATGAAAAAAAAAAATCAGTCAGCCAATGAACAGTGCAAAGAAATGTAACCATGCACCAGTACAGCCTGCAGTATCTGTCAACATTACTAGCACACATAAACTGCTCATTTAGTTAACAGAAATTAACAGTCTCCTCTCCAGAGGCTTTCATTTGACTGATTGTAATATCCTCAACATGGTTCATTAGTACAGCAGGAGACTGTTGGAGTGCGCCCATTGAGATTACTTTGCCTTTGGAAACTAATTAGCTAGTAAATTCTGTTTGAGACCTCAGAAACAGCTCATGAGGTCGCTGGTGTTGGACGCAGCTGACGGCAACATTTAAGCAGGTGTCACAGAACAGTGCAGAGCAGGGAAACATTTTTCACTTTTGGAAAAAAATTCAGTTCATCCTAGAAATTGTGTTCATGCAAAAACTAGTGAAACATTGTTTTTAGATGAAGTGCACAGTTCAGACCTGACTGACTGAGCCACTGAGTGCTGCCAAGTATACGCTGCATGTCTTCACAGTCTAAGACACAACGTGCGAGAATTTTGCATTAAAATGTTTAAAAACTACAACCTTTGTTTATCTTTTGTTGAGTTGTGTACATACATTTTCAGCAGTGTTCAAACCAGAGGAATCCACAAGTTTTCTCAAGTTAACAGTGTGTTTCAGTCATTTAACCTGTCGCTATAACTTCCAAGAGAGAGTCGGAGTGTGGAAGAGTGTCGACAAATGAGACTTTCACCACCAACAGAGCAAGTTCGACAGAAGGATAATTTGTGGTTGTTTGCGTTACTTGCATGAATGTGTATTTTTCCCAAACAGCCGGATTATTTCACTGTAAATTAGCTGTAAAATAGCAAGTCATGGCATACATCGAGGCAACATTTTTGTCTATTCTTATTGCCTCTCCTCTGTAAAGTCATCTGTGTAGTAAAGTAAATTCCATTTGTCTTGGAGCAGTCATCGTTACAGTAAATAAACACCTGACGCCGCTAGTCAGGTTGATAAACGAAGTGAAAATAAATCCACTTTTCAATATCAAAATCTCTGCGCTCTCCTCGCGTCAGTGCACAGATTTGGATTAAAGCAGAATCAGAATGTGAATTCGGGTGTTAATTCCTCCAGAAGGTCCGGCTCGTCACCCGACTCTCTCCTCTCCACACAACACGTAGCAATTGTTGTGTTTTTTTCATTTTGAAAGAGAGACCCCCAGTGGCAGAAATGACATATTTTGTGTTCAAGATTACATATTAATAGCTTAAAACGTTATAATCTGACAGCTACTCTCAAGCATTTTTCTTACTTACAGTCAGTAATTCTGATATGAAATCATGGAACGAAAAAAAACACTGACAGGTCTCTTTCTTGTATTCTGCATATATAGTAAAAATTTTAACAAACATACGGTATCGGTGGACGATAACCTAAGGACTGTGGCATCTACTGAGCAAAACTTTTTTATATTGAAGCTAATGAGGAAAGTGACTTTTTATTCACCACTGATGAGCTAAGCATAAGTACATCATTCTGCTGTACATGTTCAATGCTGACTTGCACCCGTAACACTCTTTTCATGTATGCATCACCACAATGTGAAGCACTTTGTGCATTTGTGTGAACATGTGCTATAAAAACTTGAACTAAACCTTTGTTTAGGACTTAGTGTGACTCATACTTGGCCTCACATCCACCACTCAAAGGGCTTTGACTCTGAACCCACAATTAAGCAATATGTCAAAAATGCATGTTCATCTGACATTAATTTTTGTTCCAGTCGAACAAAGCAATAAGAGCAGAGCTGGAGCTTTATTCAATTACAGCGATGAAGTCATTGTTTCTGCTTCTGTAGAAGTTGGCATGACTAAATGTATTAGTGCTGTTTGCAGCCTGCCAAGCTAATCTCACTGCACAATGAAGAGCCTCCCACGGCTGGAACGAGCATGTGGGCAGCTTTTTAAAGCGGAGCAAAGATTGTGGAGAGAGGCACATGCTGGTAAACATGCTCTGTGGAACATAGGTGGACATGTATGAGCCTGGATACATACGTGTCCATTCACTGCACACACACACACACACACACACATACACATACACACACACACACCTGGAGAAAAGGGCGCTATGGCTTTATGAAGAAAGAGTCAGTCAATAATGAAAATAAACTCATCTTCAGTTTTTCTATTCAACATCTTGACATACTCAGGGTTCCCGTGGGTCCTTAAAAAGTCTTAAAATGTCTTAAATTAAAATCCAGGTAATTGTCTTAAAAATTGTATTAAATTTACCGTAAATTTGCTGTAGGTATTACATTTCCAGACGGTGCGTTTAAAGTGAAACTCTCGCCAAAATGCAACCTAGGCTTTTTTTGTGAATGAATATGAGTCAAGCCTTCTTGTAAAAGCATAGTTACGACGGAAGAGGCACTTTTAAGATTTACCGTATTTTCGTTTTCAGCTCAAACTCATTTTCAATGGGAGTGCATGGGGCACTTTTACGCTAGCATCAAAATTGCTATTTTTAACACACTAAGAAGGCTCGACACAACATGAAACTTTGCTCGTAGTATCACCAGGGTCTCTACACATAGCTCAAATGAACCACATACACTCTACCCAGACGTGTCGATCCCCGTGTACGTCTGGGCTGCCATGACGACGGCTAGAGGAAGAAGCTACTGCTAACGTGAGTTGTTCAAAAACTTTCTTTTTAGTAAAACTCTGTGTACACAAGCAATGTTCTCAATGCTCGTGTGTGTTCAACAAATAGCTGCATTAGTTCAGCTTGGAGTAATGATATGTGTATCACTGACATAATTTCACGTAGGCAAAAAAGCCTTGATTTATTCAGGCAAGGTTTGCTAAAGAATTTATCATTTAAACTACTTTTTTTAGATTAACTTATCGGCATCGGATCGGTATCGCTGATACCAGCCTGAATTTTACTCAGTATTAGATAGGAAAGGAAATCGGTGGTATTGAACATCACTACTGGAGACCTTCAAAAAAGACTTAAAACCCCATCTCTTTAATAAGGCCCCAACAATCAACTTTTCTAGTTCTTTATCTTATGTGTATTTTTGTTTATCATCTATTCTTTGTTTTGTTTCTTCCACTCTGTTAAGCGTCCTTGGGTACCCTGAAAGGCACTATATAAATGAAACGTATTATTACTATTATTATAATTTCCTGGCCCTTTTGTGTTATGAAAAAAATGCACACTCATAGGTGAGTAAACTTAATTTTTTTTAAATAGTTTAATGTAATTTAATCATATATATATATATATATATATATATATATATATATATATATATATATATATATATATATATATATATATATATATATTCCTCCATTTACAGAATGAATTCAGCATCATTCTATGCCCCTTTGAGGAAGAAGAGGGTAGAGCTCCACTTCCACTTGAGCCTAATGAGGATGAATCTGAATTAAGTATTATTGAAGATGAGCTGCAAGGAGAATTTGAGACTGATGAGCAGGATGACAGTGAGAATCAGGATGAGGGCACTGAGAGTGCAAGTACAGAGACAGGTATTTCTACAGCTAAGATAGAGTGTACTGTAAAATGTAATCATAATTAATTATTCTTTATATTTTATTGAATGCTTAGCAAGTTTGCTTGTTTTTCAGTTCCTCTTGAAGTAATACAAAAAAGGCCAAGGATCTGTGATGGAGAAAATGCAAGCACTGCCTTCCAATTCAGCAATGGAAAGGCAGCCTCCCGAAAGCCACACAAGTGAAGACAATACCAGCGTGGGTGGAAAAGAAGGGCCGCTGCAAAAACCCTAGCTGTAAGGGTATTGATAAAGTTCAGTGCAGGAAGTGTGTGAGCTACCTGTGCTTCACACCAGAAAATACTTCTTCATGCAGTGCCATAAGCAGTGAGGGGCATTCATTCAAATGGATTGTTCCACAATGCCTACAGGCAACATTTAGACCAGAAACCATTTAAAAGAGTTATTTTTATGTTGCTTTTACGATTAATATAGAATAAACTTAACCTGTTGAATTTTTAAAAATATTTTACACATGTTAATGAAATAAATGATGTTCATATCGAAAATAAAACTCTTTTTCATGTATGCACCATTATGGTACATTATGGTACCCCTTGACACACTAATGATTTATTCCTGGCACAAATTTTAACACAATAAAAAATAACTGTTTCTGTGTACCAAGTGTTTCTGCCAGCACTGCTAAGGCAAGTCAAAAGAAATTTTAAATGTAAAAACAGTGTCATGGTTGAGGCGCCTCTTCAGTCACCTTGAGGTAGGTTTGTCTAAATGTTTCAGAGCTTTTATTCACCTGTAACATTTGTATCTAGACTTTTTTTTAGTTGTAAGCAGCCACAAAATTATGTTTGACTCTGTCTTGTTACTCTCAGAAGACAGAGGACATCGGACTTTAGGAAAGGCAAGACATTTCTTCGAGAATACATTTGTTATTTTCTATAGCCATGTTTTTGGGTCACAAGATAAATCTGTAAGATGATTAATGACATAGGACAGAAATAAAAACATTGTTCTGATACATACATGTGTTTAATATTTCCTGACAAATAACAAAAGGTTGCAAAAAAAATAATCTTGGATTCAGTAACAACACTCATTTAATGCTGCTTTCACTGTCCGTTGGGAAACTACTACATCTGTGTTCACAGTCTGTAAAATGATATCTCTTACTATATGTTAACCTCAGTGAAATGGAGACGTACGTGGCCTTTGACCAGATAGATCAGGATTTCGGGGCGTTCGACTGTGAGGATTGTCCCGTTCAACAATAAGGATTGTTCGCTGTTCGAGGTCGAAGATTGTGTGCCTCGTTTTATGTGTCGATTGATGATTCAGTGTCTTTTTGTGTCCTCACTCACCTCACCTGTTCCTCGTCTTGTCATTAGTCTGTCTGTACATAGTTTTTGTCCTCCCTCTTGTCTTTGTCAGTTCAGATGGCTTTCTTTTCTCTACATCCACTATAAATGTTGCAACCAGTCTGGTGAGGGAAGTGACTCTTGTGTGACTCATCCCCTGAAAAGGTAAGTCAATGCACATAATGCCTTTTTATGTGTGCACAAAGTAGTTGTGGCTATGCGTAACGTATCAGATATGCGCTCTACAGGGCTCACATCACATCCATCTCACCCCTTTTACCAGCGTTGCTACCACTCTCCCCCTAAAGAGCCTGTCAGATCTGAATGAAGCCTGAAACAACATGTACTTAATGGTCTTCACTGAATGATGAAAGGTAGCCAGCAATGAACAGACACAGAATAATGAGCCTTACTGTCTGCTCCCAGAAAAATTGGACATGCAATTTAAGTCTGGTTGGTTCATTGGTGTCAATATCAGGAGTCCTTCCTGCATTTAACCTACAGGACCTCTCTCCAGATCACCTTCTGAAAACTGGTGTCAACATATCAATCCAGTGAGGGGAAGGGAGGAACATCCCCTTTACATTTTCTGGACCCATTTCTTCTATTTTAGTCTGAACCAAAAGGTTTGCGAAAAGCTTCAAAAGTGAGAAGCAGCTTGGAAACAGCCCGAACCAGCCAGCTGGAGGATGAGATGAAGTGTGCACACAGCTGAGCGATGGGGGAGGAACGTTGGAGAAGGAGAAGAGGAGTGAGCAGCTGGCACCAAAACACCCACCAGGTCAGCGCAACAAGCAAACACACATACATTCAGTATACATAATACACATATAAAGTGAATTAAGATACAAAGATGAACTTTTGACCAACTCTCTGTGTCTGGCTCCCAGGCTAAATAACATTTATAATATGATTTTCCTTCCATGTGCATACATACAATCTGTTTACAAAACACCCAGATTACCCTGCCACCCATTTGTAGATATATTTAGATGCAACAATAGCTCAACCAAAGGAAATGTATAAATCTGAGGGGTCAGTCGAAAAAATGACGTCATTGTAAAACCTTAGTTTTTTTGTATTCAGTTGACAAACCAGGATAACTTACTTAAATCTACTAGTTATCAACTACAACAATACGAAAATGTTGAAAGCAAACCTGAGAACTTGAACTTGAAATTGCTCAATTTTGTGAGTTGTTGATTCAGAGGAGACTTGATGGACTTCATGAAATACTGTCTCTGAAAATTTCTTAATTATTTGGGCCTTCTTGTAAATTCAGCAAATGTTACACATCAAGTGCCTTCGTTCTTCAAGCTCGTCACAAGGGTGTATGTCTTTATTTTCATATATAACGGGGGAGGTGAGATCTGAACATCATCCTGGACTTGAGATTAACATTGCCACCCATCCCGCTTTTCCCAGAATTGTTCTCTTTTGTCATCGGCTGTCCCGAGAAAATTTAAATCAATCCCCGGACACAATTTGTCCCATTTTTGGGGGGAAATGTAAAACCTTAACTTGGTTTCCTTCGTTCGGTAGTCTAGAAAGGTTCCCATCATAAATGTCTCTGTTTTCTTCTGTCATACATCCAATCACGTGATGACATGCATCATGCATGTGCCTCGGTCAAATTCTCAAAGAAGTTTCAGCATCTTCATTTGAAATGGGAGGAGAAACAACGGAAAAGGAAGGAGATGGAGCAAATACATGCAAGCTACCAGCACGAAAAAAACAATATACTATTTACAATCCTTTACGGCCGATCCAGAGAGACTATTTTTCAACCACATGCGTTTTGTGTCCGGCGACAATCTCTGTGAAGCATTAAGGAAAAAACGTGTGTGCGCATTTACCTCATCCCAAGAGTTCAAAGTAATTCGAATCAGATTGCAAAACAGAAGTTTTTCCAGTTGTGTTAATACAACAATTTGGTAACACATTGTTAACAAGATTAAAATTAATGTGTGTCTGTCTCCTCATGTTGATTGGTCAGTCTGAACGCCCCCCCCCCCCGCAATTTCATAGGAAATACCCAATGTCAGCAGACCACCTGATACATGCTGGTTCCACCGGCAGTGACACCCTGCTGGAGCTGGGACAGAGCACATACGTAACATAGTGAAGCCGGTGGAAGGAAACACATAGACACCTTTCTGCTCCGCTGCTGTGGCGGAGCCGTGACGTAAAGGAGCCAGACTGAACGCGCAACTGATGGAATCCAGAGCAGCAGCAGGTCGGTCAGGAGAGAATAGAATAGCCAAAGAAGTTGTTGTGTTTACGGGGAAACTACAAATCACAATCCCTGTACTAGTGCAGCCACTGCTGGCAGTTTGTTATAAAAATGAGTGCAAGCAAAACTACACATCAGCTGTACATTACGGAGTGTTTACGCAGGACTCAAACTGACTACTCATGCTTACATAACAACTAATCACAGAAGAGCACATAGCAGCATATCCATCCCGCGTAATGTTTCCCGCTGCACACAAACACAACAGACCAGTGACAACAGCGCTGTCACTGGTCCTGAGACAACAGCTAATTGCTTGTTTCTCAGAAGACGTTGTTTTTCTAAATCTTTCTTAAAAGCTCAAACAGAGGGGGCAAAAACACAACTGAGCAAACTCGAGCCCCCTGAAGCCTCCTCGTGGTGCTGCGTCCGCAGCTTACAGGGTGTTGTTCCTTTGACAGATGACCCATCATTTAAACCCATTTAAAGCCATTAATCTCCTCCTTAATGCAGGGGGCCGGTGTGCTGTCAACAAGAAGTCTGCTAGGGAACGATTTCTGCTGTCGCTCATTATTTTCTCGCCTCCTCCCAAAGGCTGTTAATGGAAGAGGAAATACGCGCTTTACATTAATTGAGGCCTGTTCAAACTTGATACAGAATGTGTTTATATCCAGCTGGTAGCGTGCTCTGACGAAGAATTATACTTTATAATGTTCAAACACCTCGTTACCACGTAATGGCTACCAGCTGTCATACACAGGACGTTCATATGTTAGTATGAGGTCGAGTGTACGGTACGTTGCGTCCCCTCCAATCTACCTATAATGATTGGTTGTGTGAGTGACTGGCAGTTGAGTGTGTGTGTTTTCCTGAGCCAAGTTTAAATGTGTGAAAAGCTGACACTTAAAGAAGGAGTGAAAAACTGTGTGCAAGCGTGTGAGAATTCACATGTGCCCACTTCACTTCTCACTCAATAGACTGTTAACACAACGCTACAAAGAGTGAGTAAATGTCAGAACTGGAAATCCGACCAAAAGTTCAAAACTTGTTAAAAGAAGCAATCAGCCACTTTGAAATAAAAGGAATGAAAATGATGATGCACTGATCTTTGACTGAACACTTATCAACTCACAAGGTTTACTCTTGAGCAACGCCAGTCACCAGGATAAATAGGATAAAATGTTGGTAGTTAACGTTTGTGAAAACTGCTAAAGCTGAACTCTAATCCTAATGTGATTTCTTTTATCCTCCTTTTAAAACTGCAGTCTTGATTCTTGAGAATAAAGTGGACCTAGCTAAAACATTTTAATGATACAGCTCCCAGGTCAGTCCTTCTTCCTCTCTGCTTGCTTGTAATCATCATCACCATGCTGCCTTTCTGAAGCATGAGTAACTTATTTCCCTAAACTAATTAAACCACTTCAGAACGTACTGAACACAAACTAACGTTATAACTGCCCAGTCGCTTGAAGGACACTTTTGCTAACTGTAGCCATAAAGACAAAGCTAAACACTGCAGTTAGCATACAAGCTAACAAGCTAGATTTAGCAACAAATTCCGTAGCTCGACTGCAACATTGTAAGGCGATATGCGCTATTGCGAGTATTACTGTGACCCACCGCCATCTTAGCCTTGTAGTTAAAAATGAGAATGAAACATACATCAAGCAGGGGTCCTTACTTGTCCAGCAGAAAAGCGGCCAACTCTGCGTCGCTCTTTGGCCTCTGAAATAAAGCTCAGATATTTATCCAAGTTTTCTTTCTGGCTCGGGCCAATTCTTTTTTTCCACACTGCTTTTCTTCGACAGTCTTCTCACTTCTTCTCTTTGACATGGCCAATGGTGGGGCTATTTTCTGCTGTTGCCTCTCCACCATTGTTTACAGTTTGAGTAAGAGCTTGAATGTAGCTGACAAGGTAAGCGCAGACACTGCACCTGCACGTGGAGGGGGGCTGCCAGCAGCTTATGCACGCGCATGATTGACACTTCTCAGACACGCCCCTTGGCTCTGATTGGTCGTGTTGATCCGGGAGAGGTGGATTCTTGCAAATCAAATTATGGCTACTGGGTGGAGCCACAGACAGCTGACCTGTATCTTATTCTACTGTCAGATCATAATGACAATTTTAGCAGATATATAAAAAAATAATTACAGACTAAAGCTTTAAAGTGATGTCATGTCCCTTCAGAGATAAAAGACAGAATGCAGATTAATGAGGGTCCCAGGTGATCTGCTGCTGCTGCGTTCATTGAATTGATCCATACTGTCCACATGCACCTGATGACCTTCAGACTCCGTAATCCTTCAGGTGATCTTTAGGGCTTGTTGGTCAGGCAAACAAGCTAACTACAGATGCTAATTTGGCCTTTATAAATCAAATTATTAATGTAGAAAGTCATTGAAAACTTAGTTAGAACTTTAAAAAGTTGGTGAAAGACGCACACGGTGAAACCAACAAGACACACTTGTTTGTATTTATATTCTCTTTAATATATCTTAAAAAATGGATATACAATCTGAGAAAGAAAAGGTTGAGGATTTGAAAAACAGGCTGTTAATCTTCCTCCCCTGGCCCAAACACGGAGTTAGCCCAATGACATCCTGGGATAAAAGCACTACCAACTGCCAAATTAAAGGACGTATGACAAGGTTTCCAACAGGAAGCTAAAGTCACAAATATTATAAGGCTAAGATTAAGTAGAGTATTGGGCCATACTGGGCGATTACACAGAATGGCTTTATGTTAACAGGCGGTTACAATAGCCTTCGAGGTTAGCCTTCGCCCACATTCACATTTGCTTTCTAAGAACCTGTAAATTGTCATATCCTCAGGTCCTTTATTTTGGCAGAAACAGTGTCGTCTGTCACTCTGTTTACTTTCGTTCATTGAGCTGTTGAACTCTGGGCCAGAATACCTAAAAGAAAAGAGGGAACCAGAGCATGCTAACAGGTCACATCATTTTCAACATACTGTAACTGCCCACACACATGCTTTCACACCCGCGCACTCTCAACAAACACAAAATTTCAACCTTTACACACACACACACACACACACACGTATACACACATCCCCAACGTAAAATTGCAATCTTTGACGTTTCTGACATCCTTGGTAAAATGCACCACTGGCAGATCACACAGACTTTGCCTCATGCAGACATGTGAACACAAAGCTGAATGGAGTGAGAACAGTCTTAATGCTCAGAGATACGACTCAAACTGGAGGCACGATGCCAGCCGGGGGTTGAGTGAAACACACACACACAGACAGACATGTGCACGCCACGCCACACCACTGAGTGACAGTCTCTCTTTCTTTCTTTATGTCTTTCTCTTACAAACATACACACACACACACACATGCACGCACACAATGAGGATGCATTTCATGGCCAAAATTATCAACAGCAGAGGTTCATGAAGACGTTTGAGGTTATCTGGTTAGCTCTTACAGTACAGTGCATCCACTCATCTGTTTTCAACTCAGCAGCGCCTACACAAGTTCACTAGCAGGTTAACTAGTTAGCAAGTGAGCTAACAAGCATTTCAGTGAGCAAGCTAATCCACTATCCAATCACAGCAAACCCTTTAAAGCCCACCCCAGCCCCTTAGCTTTAAGGTGCAATATGTAAAGATTTTAGTTTAAAACATTCAAAAAAATTCTAAAAACAGAATGATGTTATTTCAGAGACATCTTTGTATTGTGTTGATAGATAGAATGCTAACCTGCCAGCCTTGGCCATTCCTTAATTATCAATGCTAGTCCCAGTTTGGACTGCTGGCTGCACAGCTAAATGAGCTAACTATCTAAGTGCAGCTACAGTTAGCAGCAGGTAGCAGTTATTCTGGTGATACACTGCCCCCCTATTTGTTTGGATTATGACCTTAAGGCAGCATTTTCCCCTAACTTTGTTCATGACTGTTTGTTTACAGTGACGGGATAAAAAACACAAAAAAATCAAGACTTTTTGGTGCCATCCTAGGCGGTAAGCATGCATCCTCATATTGTGCATGAAGAGCAGCAACCTTCATGTCATGAGAAGTAGCTTTTTCACTGTAACCTAGCCTTGATTAGCCTACTTTAGGTAAGATTGACACTGAGTAACACACACTCGTAAGCTGGCTAACTAGCTAGTTAGTAAGCTCACTTATTAGCGTGTAAGCTGTACCTCTATAGTTAGCCTTTTAAGCGCACTTGTTAGTGTGTTACCTGTACCTTGATAGCCTGCAGCTTGTTAAACTCACTTGTTAACGGTTACCTGTAACTCACCACCTACTTAGGTTTTAAAACTCACTTGTTAGTGTGTTACCTGTATCTCACAAGATATTTAGCTTTTTAATCTCACTTGGTAGCTTTTTCTGAGTGCCTTCATGAACCTCTGCTGTTGACTTTCCCAAACACATCCAGACTGAAAACATACAGTCCATACACACAAAGATATAAATAGAGAACGAAAGTACTGCAGCACAATGACCTTAAAAATGAAACAATGACTGTGAGGTTAAAGCGCTGACTTGCAGCTTTGAAGGTTTTTAAAGGTGTTCCCTTTCATATTGGGTTAACAGTGTAGGACTTTGTTAATAATCTCACATTTCAGATAATGACTCTGAATGAGGAATTATTAAGTCTCCCTTTTAGCTCTTTTCACTCTGTTTTTGGTCTACACCAACTCAGAAATGGGAATTATCTGGCTCTTCAGCTGCTCAACTCTCCACTCCGTTTACCAGCTAAACACTAACTGTGCCTGTCAGCTGTTTGGTGCTGAGTAGGCTTTTTACAGTGAGTGTTTTGCAGCTTCTTCACTGAAAACAACACTGTGAGAGCGTTGACTGTTCACCAAAACAGTATAGTTGCGGCCAGACGGCTAAAGAACGAGCTAAACCTCACTCACTTTGTAAAAGCTGAAGGAAGCTGCAGATTCATGTGATTATTCCTTTCAAGTTCAACATTACAAACAACTCCTTTCACCCCCTTGTTCACATTATTTGTCACTTTGTTTTTCACAATCATTTGATACTCTTTTATAATAAAGATATTAATCATGGGAAACTTTGTGAAATTACAGGAGAGAGGAGTTCCTCCTTATTTAATAAGGGTTTTATATGTCTGGTACTCACGTCAAACAATGCAAGTGAGATGGGGGAATATCATATCTGAACCCTTTTTAGTGACAAATGGTGTTAGACAGGGTGGAATTCTGTCACCTATGTTTTTTAATTTGTACATGGATGAGCTCTCTAGGAGGCTCAATGAGTGTAGGACTGGCTGCATGGTGGGAGAAAGGCTAATCAGTCATTTAATGTATGCTGATGACTTAGTCATCATGTCTCCCTATTCTGGTGGTCTGCAGCAACTTCTTAGAGTCTGCTCAGATTATGGAGAACATTTTGATATTAAGTTCAACTCTAGGAAAAGTGTAGTAATGATTGTAAAGACGAAGGAGGATCAGAAGAGAAAATTCCCCCCTTTCCTCCTGTCTGATAACGTGTTAACTATAGTGGAGAAGGTTAAATATCTAGGTCACATCATCAGGGATGACCTGAGTGATGATGATGACATTCAGCGACAGTACTGTAAGTTGTACGCACAAACGAATATGTTGGCACGCAAATTTTACATGTGTTCTGATAGTGTGAAAATTGCCCTCTTTAAAGCGTATTGTAGTCCACTGTATACTGCCCATTTGTGGTGTAGCTACAGTAAGGCTAAGCTTAACAAATTACGGGTGGCTTATAACGATGCACTCAGAATTCTGCTGAAACTCCCGAGGTGGACGAGTGCCAGCATGCTGTTTGTACATAATGCTGTTCCCACTGTAGATGCTCTTCTTAGAAATCTTATGTATAGTTTTATGGCCCGGCTGAAGAATTCTAAAAATGAAATCATTATGGTTTTAGCCACGCCTAAGGAGAGCAGCACCATGTATATCTCCGGTTTTTGGAGGCACTGGAGAGAGTGTTTGTATGTCTTTTAAGTATGGTTATTTTTTTATGTATCCTTTTTCCTTTTTATTCCCTGTAGTTTCTTTTATATATGGACCATTTGAGTCCCAAATAAAGATTGATTAAATATCAATTATAGCCTCTTCAAGATCAATCACTTTACAGCTCTTTCACAAAAGGAGCCAATATTCCTACGCTCTTTCTACTGGATGTAAAATTAAATCCACGCTCTTTCTACTGGATGTAAAATTAAATAGAAATCAGTCCTTAAAACTCGTCGTCACTGCTCCATTTTAAACCAATTGTGCAGCAGTACAAAGCGAACGCGCCTCTTTCTGATGGCACTGTCAGTGTGAATGAACCGCTCCATCCTCAGTGGGATGAGGTGCATGTGTTTGTGTGTTTGTGAAACACAGAGACAGATGGTGGGAGGACAGAGATGGACAGTGAGGAGGAAGAGCAGGGCCACAGAGATGACAACAGTACAATACATTTGGCTGTGTTTTTTTTTTTCTTTTTTTTTTTAAGTTGTCCTACTTTATCCCACTGGAGCTGAAAACACACACGGTGGCTGTGAGTTTTGTGTGTGTGTGTGTATGTTTGTGTACATGCAAGGAGAATGACAACAGAATGGGACAATGTGGTCATTCACATGCTGTCTAGTGGGGCTGCGTGTGTTTGTGTTCACCTCTTACTTTCGGTGTGTGTGTGTGTGTGTTTGTGTGCGTATATGTTTATGAACTCACATGCATTTTCTCTTAAGCGATGCGAACATGGCAGGCACTGGAACAGAGAACTGATAGTAACATATATTCTTTCTCTTGATTCGTCAAACAGCTGAATGTGACTTCATTGATTTATTTTTTTTCTTCTGTTTTGTTTTGTTTTTCGCGCCAGTGAGTCATCGCATCTAATCCCCTCGCCATGTCGTTGCCGTTTTCCGACAGGCTCGGCGTGGCAGCGTCATTCATGATCTCGCCACAATGAACAGACATCGTGGTCGTTGCAACACTCAATCGATTAGGATAATTAAAGCATTATGTTTCTTTTGTATGCAAGCCCTTCCTCGAACACATGGATTTTTTTTTCTCCTTTTTTTATTTATTTTGTTCCTGCAACATGGAGTTTATTGCAACCCTGTTGAACAGCAGGTCGTGAGCGGGGTGGCGTCATCGTCGTCAGGAGGAGGGGAGTGGCAAGAGTCATAGAGTCAGCGGTTGATTCATACACGTAGGAGGAGTTGGCCAAGATAAGCAGAGGCAAGGTAGAGCAGTTTGGTTGGTTGGTGCAGGCTGACGTAGGTAGCCAATGCGTCTATCATCTGGCGTAGTGCTTGATGTAATCTTGAACCTTATTCCGAAAATCCTCCTGGATAAGAAACAGGGAAAAGTAAAGAGAGAGCGTGAGGAGCAAGATATAAAACACTTGCAGAGAGAGAGAAGAGTGACAAACTTTTATCATCCACCATGTGAAAAAGACAATATATATAGACAACATCAACACAAATTTAATGGTAATGAGACTCAAAAATCCACCTTCTAACAAACAGTTTTAACAAGTTTTACAGAGGAGCGATGGCTAACATTCTGACCGGAAACATCACAAACTGGCACTGACTTAATTTAAAAAAAATGGTTTGGCCCAGGACAGGAAGGCTCAGCAGGTAGGACGGCATGAGATTTTCATGCAACGATAACCACCTCAGAAATCACCATGTCACGGTATACAGTGGCAGCGTCAGCAGCCTGGAATTCATTTTGGGTTGTTTTGGTTTGATTGTCAATAAAATTAATTAAAAACTTAAAAAATTACTTTTCTTAGTCTCTGAAACAGCAATCAACCTGCAACACATCTAGCAGTTAAAGCTACCAAAACAATTGTAACTAATAAAGTCCAATTTTTGCATCCAAAACCAGGAGTGGAAGTTACTAATTACAGCTACTCAAATTCCTGCAATCAGTAATAATTTTCTGGGTACTTTTTGAATACTTTTCAAGTACTGAATTCTGTATTACTCCATGTAATCTACTCAGTAATATCTAATTGAGTACTGAATACAATTTGAATTAGTATCTTATCCTTTCATCTGCATTTTTTAAGCCAGTAAGACTTGCTGATCACAAACAGGCCGGTGATTTCTTGTCCAGTGTCAAAGAGTGAAACCACGTCACTTGTTATTCATGAGGTCTGTTATTCAAGTTGACTTTTTCTTGCTCAGAGCCCTTCTGGTCATGTGTGCCCTCTCCTTCCCTTTCCATCTTCTACTCTTCATCATACCCCTCCTGGTTGTGCTTGTCTTCCTCCCACCCCCATCCACCATCCATCATCCCTCCCTCCACCCTGTAACCTCCCCTCTGTCTCTCTCTTGACCCATCCCTCCTGGTTACATCGAGCTCCGCCTGACCTCTACTCTCCTTCCTCGTTGTTCCCGTCCATCATTTCCAACCCCTCTGTGTATTCCTCTTGGACTGTGTTGGAGGCACTCTGTTGATTTAACTTGGTTTGCCTGTTTCCTCTCCATATTTCCGTCTAACTATTGTTAAATACATCAAGCAGAATGTACTACAACATGCACACACACAATATAGATTTTGATCAATGGCTGTAGACTGCTATTAATTTAAGCTGCAGGAGCTTTCCTCTTTGTAAAGATTTTCTTCATTCCGTCTTTACCAGAAAAAAATGCACGGCTTGGCAAAAATGCACTGCAGCCAGATACACAGTAAATCATAGAAACTGTTGTAATTGGTTGTACAAGTGGTCGTTCTTCACTGGGATTATCGATGATGCAGTTGACAAGGTGACTGATAAATTACTTCTGAGGAAGTACCAATAGTCAAATCAAGAATTGTATTAACTACAGCTTCCATGCAAAGATTGCTAAGTAATGCATACAGTATGAGTCTGAGGTGGAACTTTGGCTCTCAACAGCATTTCCACACACTAAATGCTGTTTTCACTTAAAACGTTAATGTTCAGTGCAATGATTATCAGATCAATCGGTGAGCTGAAGAAAATCAAATTAATCGCCAACTATTTTGATAATTGATTAAGTGTTTCAGTCATTTTTTAAGTAAAGATGGCAAATACTTTTTGGTTCCAGCTTCTTAATTGTAAGGATAGCAGATCTGTGATAGGTTTTTATTCTGAAAAGAAAACACATGCGGAGCTGTTGTGGCAGCAGAGGCAACGCGTGACAATACCTTGGCGGTTGCTACAGGTTAACTGGCATAATACAGTGCTGCATGCAAGCTTTAAAGTACAGACATGGAGGACTTGGACATTCCTGGACATTTGGCAGTATTTTGTATTTCAAGCAGGAGAAAATGGCGAGCCGAGGACATAAGTGAGGCTGCACATCATCTTTGTCATAAGCACTTGTTAACTTAAGGCAATACCACAAATTTTGCGCTCCATCACCCTGAGCAACGAGTGACGATAACATCTTCTACAGCGATATTTGGGGGGGACAATATTGTGAAATAAAATGTTGGATATCTCCGAAGCCTACGACAGACCAAATGGCTGGAACACTTCATCCATTTAACCAGTTAATTTGTGTAGATACTCAAAAGGGATATCATTACTCTGCTTCCTCAGCCCACCAACCCTCACCCGCTCCTCTCTCTTTTCCTGCTCTGTACTTGTTACCCCTGTCACCAATCCATCAGCCATGGGGTCAGAGCCATTAAATGCAGTCATGCTCCCTGAGTCCTGCTTTCCAACAGGAAGTCTCACATACATGTCCCACATGGACATCAGCGCACTTGATTTGCGCCACAGCTCCAGCAGTCAGTTAGTCACACATCGCTGGTGCTTCTGTGTCTGAGCAGTAGACAGAGAACGTGAGAAAACACATGGTGTGTGTGGAAACAGATGACAGACAGGAATGCTGAAAAGCTGCCAGAAACAAAAACTTCAGCAGTGATGACAGCAGTTTGAGTATCTGTCCCCTGGGGGAGGATGGATCGGCCCTGTGGCTGCTGAGGGATCTTTCTCCCCCTCTCAGTCCTACTTTTATGGCTCGAGTGCAGTGACCGGCTCAACATGGTGGGTCTGCGTGGGTTTCTCCAAGTATATTTAGGAGCCATGGCAGTATGTGCAAATAGCCAGGCTGAAAAGTAAATTGACAACTTATTCCAAAAATGGGTCTGTGCTGCTTAGAATGAGACTTTATATCCTCCCAGTGGAAGCTCAGAGATGCTCCTTCATGTTTAAGCCTCTGTAATCTGATTTGATGCAGTTTGAAAGGTCACTGGTTCAAATAATTCAATAATCTTTTTACACTTTCAGCTCAGAAGTGAGGCGTGTAATCAAAGCTGTGAGCAATGTGCAAGGTCGAGAGGTAAAATTCAAATACCCTCAAACATATTACATACAGAACCCCCCTGAGCCACAGCTCAAAAAGGTAAAATGGATTACAGTATCATAACACATAAGTGTTTTTTTTCTGTTGAAGCAGTAATAAAAAAAAACCATGTGCCTGTCAGAGTGCCTTGAAGGAGAAACTCTTCACATGACTGAGGCTGCACACCATCTTTGTCCTAAGCACTTGTTAACTTACAGACAGACCACAGATTTGGCGTTCCATCAACCTGAGCAAAGGAGTGATAACATCTTATACTGAGATATCTGAGCGGGACAATATCATGAAATAACTACTTTAAATGTATAGGATTCCTAATTATTTCATAATCTCAGCAAAGCGTGCAGAGTGACTCAGGAAGGCAGTCCATTAACAGAACTTGGGATCTTGGTACCGTTTTGTATCTTAACAACGCAACACAACAAAACATGAGTTTGATTTTGGCCGGTGGTCCACCGTTAAAGGTTACTAGGGGAAAACGTTTGGGCAACTCTGCGGTACAGGAAAGGTCAGAGGGTCCCCAGAGTAACTAAGAATAATCTTCTGTACCCAATAGTTGTTGAGATATTTCCATCTGGACAAAAGTGGTGGACAAACAGACAAACCAACATCACGAATGTTGCATCCCTTGAACCACACAGTTAGAATATCTAAAAATAACCTACACAAAACACAAAAAGCCATGAAACACCATAACATTTTGTCAGTGCTGATGGCATCTCCACTTTAGAAATGTGGTGACTTACAGTAAAAGTACGAATTGGCTGAGGATTTCTTATTTGATCAGTGCATTGGAGACGTCTCAAGACTAACCTGAGTGAATATTCACAACGGAGATAATTGTGCCGGTTATTATCCATATATACTGCTTTTATGCCTTTAGCCACTTTATTCCCACATCTCATTTGGAAAACAGGCTGAATAAATAAAGCAGAAACATGATCTGCCCCAGTGGAATAGCACATTCTGTCCACCTGTCTGTGTGAAATTGTCTTGAATTAAATGGTAACCACTTCTAAATATGCGATAGGGGTCCATCTGTCACTCATCCACCTGCTTGTCTTTCTGGCATCTTTTGTTTATTCAGATGCATCGCGCAAGCCACTGTAAATGTTTGTGGGACGAATCGTCACAGTAGACAAACATACACAGACTGTGTCACAATCTGACATTTAGTGGAGAAAATGAGGGATAATAATGTTTTTGCAGGGTGCAAGAGGGAGTGAAGTTAAACAACCACAGCGGGGAGAGTCTTAAAAAATGTGAAGCTTAAGCTTGCCCCAATTAGACCACTTCACATTGACTTGAAGGATCGAGCAAACAGCCTGAAACACAAACACACAAAACTTAGTTTAAACAAGCTCCAATTAAGATGTCCAACACAGATTTGAAGGCACTTCTCGGTGGATGCATGACAAAAACAAAACGCCTTTGAAAAATTCTACCCAATTAAGGTATCACACATACATTTGAAGGATATGTTGAACAACCCTTTCACTGCCATCTCACAATAAATTTACATACATTTACCTTCTACTTTTTTCCTGCCTTTGTCCCCATTTCTCACTCACAGCAGAAAAACTAGCCGAGACTGCAAATTACTTTGTTAGTAAACTCTGCATTCGATTAAAACTTGGTTAGGCTATAGCTTTTTTTGCTCTAATTCACTCATTGGAAGGCAATTAACTATCCTGTCCTGCAACAATCCATACAGGTACTCGAAATATGCACCACCATCAGTGGGAAAGGGGATGCAAATTAAACCCTGTGGGTACAGACGCTTACTTTAAAATCAGCTAAAAGTTGAGACTAAGTAAAGGAAAGCCTCAGGGTTTATTAGGTAAACAGACTGCGAGGGGAGAGATGAAGAGGGGAGGAGGGGTGTGAACAGGGAAAGGAAGAAATGGAATAGAGAAGAGGGCGACGACAAGGGACGCAGAGGTGTGGAGGCCGTGAGAACACTCAACAGTCTCGGGTGTTTTCTGAGAAGTTTTGGTGAGAATTTGTGGGGAAAGTTTTGTATAAATCTCAGAAGCATTTTCCTGCCATGTTTCAGGCAACAGAACCAGGAAGTCTAAAACACTATCGTTTCCTAACCCTGACCAGTTGGTTTCATGGCAAAACCTAACCAGAAATGAGCACAGCGACAAACAAATCTCTCTAAAGAGGCGTTAATGGTGCGACAGTATTCAATTTATCTTTCAACAGGGATATAAGAAACAATAAACGAGAGTGCACTGCCATTAGACCAGATGCGTTACAGGAGTCGAAAGAAATTCACAGTCCTTCTCAAACACACTTCAGAAGTGTTGATACTTGCCAGGGCTTTGAAGAAAAAGCTTTGTGACAGAGAGTAAAAATGTGCCTCTTTCCTTCCTTCCTTCCAACTTTTGCATTGATCTCTGTCAAAATTTGCATAGGCAAAACCACGGCCCCCGTCTTTTCTATTTAATCAATTTGTTTGAAGAGCTGCTGAGCTTATCTTTCTTCCTTCTCTGCTCAATAAGCAGGTGGCAGGGAGACAGCCAGTCAAAACACAGAACTTTAAGTCAGGCAAGAACATTTCCCAACAATTCTCATCTTTAAATCACTTGCCAGACTGTCCTGTTTGTTACTGTCGTCATTCACCGCCTCGCTGCCACAACAGAACCTCGTCACTGAACTGACAGAACAGGAACACAAAATAATAAGGTGACTGGAGGAACATTTGACTGGCATATTTATATGCTGACTTCACTAGGTGTGGCATTAATGATCATTTACTTTCCTTTACTTTGACTGTCCTTCTATTTGACAGGTTTGACATTACTGGGATGAGACCAAGATGCAGAAACACTGAAGGACTGAAATATTCATGACAGACATTGTGACTGCATGATTATCACTGTCTTGTTAACACACTACCTACAGAGCCCGATGTACTAGTGGGCCATAGAAAGCATATGGATACATTTGGAGACAAGTTTAATTAGCTCGTACAAAAACATCTGCTCAAACTCAGACTAATAATGTGTAGGATCATATAATATCAGTATAAAGAACAGGTAAAAGTAAAAAAAGAAAATGAGACTATGCTGATAATAACTGAACACCATTACTATTTTAATCAGGCTCTAATGTGGCCCAGGAGCAACCTTCATGTCTCTTTTTGTTGCTGTGTTACATTCATGGGACCCTACGGGGCCACAGCTATCACTGCTCAGAACAAAAAAGATAATAACAGGGACAGATGCCAGACCAGGACGCAACAAAATGGTGTGTGTGTGTGTGTGTGTGTGTGTGTGTGTGTGTGTGTGTGTGTGTGTGTGTGTGTGTGTGTGTGTGTGTGTGAGCCCTACATGATTGACTATTGATTGAAGAGGCTATAAGCCACTTGAAAATACCTGAGGAAGGCAAAGAGCGAGCATGCTAGAGAGACGGAGGGAGACAGGTCGTCTCTCACATTGACGAGTAACGATCAATGTAGACGATGAGAACTTTGTATGCAGAGGAGAACACTGGAGCTTAACCAGTCACAAAGCTTCGAGGACCTTGTCTGTCACTTTGTCTGCATTAGTCGTCGTCAATATCACATTACAATAAACCATGAACGTCTCCAGCAATATGTCCCAGATACGCTGGCATCAATATTTCATTCTGATGACATGCAGACTTCTGAACTGCACTGCCTTCGGGTACTTTGGCCTTTTTGCATTATGTCAGACTTTTGACATTTAAATAATGGCACAAGTGTTCATGCTGCTGGCTGGTTTGTTAAAGAGTAAGAGTCGATGCATTCCGATTTCAGACAGTCTCGTGGTGTGAGCATTTCAAAGCTCAGCATTCGTCACCAGTCTTCACAGTGATTCAAACTTCAAGTACTGAGGGAGTTGCACAGACAAAGATGGAGCATTGAAACAATCCCTGGACATCAGACTGCCTTGAAGTGAGAGTTTGGGGTCTTCTGACGTGAAGCCGAGCATTGTACTGCTAAAGGGGACAGACAGAAATACGTATTTTAGCCATTTTAAAAGAAGACACAACAAAAAAATATATATCCGTTTAAGCTTACTCTATATTTTGAACATTTTTGGTGCTTTACCTTGCCATCAGACATTCGCTGAAAGTCCTAACTCATACAGGGGACACAACGTATTTTTTCCATCATAATGCAACATTGTGAACAACGGATCTGTGTTTTAACCAGCAGGAGGGCTGATAAACTGTTAGCAGTTCATAGCTGATGGGTAGCAGAGAGAGCTACGGAGCTAATAGCTTATAGCTAACATCGATAATAGAGCTAACAGCTTAACGCAACACACAATTGTGTTCAAATTAACATAAAGCACTAAAACAGTGAGCTGCAGTTTAATGTGACAACAAAACGAGTTCACAGAAAATAATCATACTCCAGCACTCCAGCACGACTGAGTACAGTTTGGAGGTAAAAGTACTTTGAATTTTACTAATTCTAACTACAGATTATAAATAACAAGGTAAAAAAAAAACATTGTGACTTTGGGGGAGCTTACATTCACCTTGAGATAGTTAGAATAGTTGTTTGGGACGCACTGAGAGTGTGAGACAAGTTAGTCTAGAGCCCATACACACAATACACAAACCCACTCTCAAACAACAATTGTACGAAACAACACACACACACACACACACACACACACACACACACACACACACACACACACACACACACACACACACACACACACACACACACACACACACACAGGCTAAATTGCCCATGAGGATGCTTCCTTTCAGCCACTTAAACTAGCAAATGTATTCAGAGAGCAGCCACAGGAGTTCCACTTCAAAAGCCCCGACACACAAAAACACACACGCACACATACATCCACGTACACAACCATAAGTATGTGCTGACACACGCACACCCCCACAGCTCCACCTACTCACCGCCGAAGTGGATTACAGCAGGCTGTGACTCAGTGGGAGGAGGTCATGGTTGAATGACTCTGGGTTTTTTCAGTTGTTTTGACTCCAGAGAGCCACAACAGCACAGCGAGGCAGCAGCACAACTTCCAGAGAATATATTTTCATTCAACACGTCCTCCTTCATTTACACAGTTATTCAGTTTTGTAAACAAAAAAATAAAGTAGGGTTGATTAGATCTTTTTATAAAGTGCTCAGAGTTTTTTTTAGGGAATAACATATTTGCACACAATAGTTTTGGAAGGAAACTGCTCTCCTTTTTCCTTTGGATGCTGAATGAAATGGGCACCAACTCCTAGAAATCAACTTCAAGCTGAAAGCTGATGCCGCTAACAAATAGTTCAATGTATAAAGTCATTCAAAACAACCCTGCTTTCCTTCCATCCTACTAAATCAGATTGCCTTCCTCTTCGCGACTGAAACCTTTTCTGTCTAATGTTCCACCAGACTGTTTCAACGGCAAATTACATGATATTACAGAAATGCTGATCACATTTAATGGACCTTTCATCAACTGCAAAAAAAGGGGGGAATCCTCCCAGCAGGGCAGGAGACAAATACTGTTTGTAGAATTGTCCTAGTTTGGACCATAATAAATATACTTTACATGTTTACATAAAAGCAATCTTAAAACACATTCAGCTCCACATCACGTATCAGTGGGCCATTTTTGTTGTTGTCTAAGCAGAAGAAAGAAGCAGGACTCTCTGCTGTGAAGTCTGTTATAGAGAAAGATGATGAAAAAATGTTTTCCCCCTTTAGCTTCTACTCTAAGCAGTTATTTGATTTAGAAATAGATGTCCGCCGCATTTGTTAGGTGACTGACAGCTGATTTTATGGTTTTCTAACTACGGTAAAAATGTGGTGACAGCGCCCCTGCTTGAACAGAGGTGAAAACAAAGGAAGAGCAGGGTGCCTTCTGTTTTAAAGCCATGCGCTTGCTTGAATACTGGGCTGTGTCCAAAATCACTTCCTCATTCATTCATTCAAGGCCTAATGTTGTGTCTCTATAAACTAATTAAGAGTGTGATGGACCTGCTCCAACTGACTTCGCTTGACTTTACTAAAATTACCGTTAATATTTTACTCTTCAGTGTAATGTAGATGTCAGTTACAGCCACACATGGAAATCTTCACATCTATAAATGCAAGACATTACATTGTGTGCACATGGACATAACTTTTTTTAATCCGTTATCGGACATTTTGGGGTGATTTACAGTTGATACCTTTTAATACACAGATGTTGGACACTTAATTACAATACTGCACGACAGGGGGTGTGAGAAAAAATTGATACACAATCATAAAAAGATATTATGACGTGTGATACTGTATCGACTCTCCAAATGTTTACATAATTTGATCACATAAAAGACGGAGGATGTGTCTTGGCCCAGAATAGACCCCATTAAGCTAAATCACTTGTACTTCCACAATGTATCCGATGTAGGTTAGTCCTTATGGCTTTACATTTACATTTTAGGGCATTTAGCAGACGCTTTTGTCCAATGCGACTTACAGTAATTTGTACATACATTCCTACACTGATGGCGGTGGCTGACCAGCACATCAGGAGCAGTTTGGGGCTCAGTATCTTGCCCAAGGACACTTCAACATGCAGACCAGGGGAATCGAACCAGCGACCTTCCAATAACAGGACGCTGGCTCTACCCCTGAGCCACAGCCGCCCGTCAGCTTTGGCTCACTAACACATGAATCTGGGTTTCTGACACCATAAATTGGTACTTTGTTGTATTTACTTCATGAAAGGCTCCCATTGACACTCTCCTCCTACACCTGAGACTATTGACTCATCTAAACAATCAGAACCCCGGCCACAAACCAGCAATCATTTCATACGCACTCACACTTCCATCTCCCTTCTCACAAAAAACACACAGAGACACACTTTTTCAAATCTAATGGGGTCACATGGTAACCATTATAGTGCACTGCCGGGCACGGCGCAATGCAGCATGGGAAAGGTTATCTGCAAAGTGCCAAAGGTCAAATATTGTACTTTAAAAGGCTTTCAGCTGCCTCAACTGAGGTTCAACTAACAACTATTTCCCTGGACCGCGGGCTCCCTGCAGAGTTATATTGGTTCAGTTGGCGATTCAGGAAAGCAATTACTATAAGCACAAAACTGAGAACATCGGTTTCTCCTCACATTTGGACAGAGCCTGATGCACTGATAAAGACTTAAATGGAGAAGAGTTGATGCACAAGATAGAAATTAATGGGAGAGGGAAAATGGGGCAATACATTCAAATCAATTAGCCATGCTGTCTATCTTTTAGGAGCATCTTGGGTATTTGTTTTGCTAAGAGGGAGGCTGGCATTCAACAGCGCCTACGCCCGCTTGGAGGTAAGGCCGTCAAGGAAATCCTAGATAAATTATAAATAAAATTACAGTTCAGGAAACGGACACACACGATGTACACATCACCAAGAGGAGAGTAGTGAGGCTCGTGGGAAGTTCTGGTTTCGGGTGCTTATTTGACTTACAAATTGTTGAGCTTGCTGTCTGCTGCAGAGGCAGAGATTTAAACAGTCGGGCATGAACAAGTACTTCAATGGACAAAAAAAACTCCATATGCACCTGTTCCATGCATGCAGCTCTTCAATATAATGCCACAGCCGTTTCTCTGCTTAGAAAGGCTGCTGTTCGCTCTGTCTTCTGCCCACTCTATCAGATCAAAGTGCTCTTATATCACATGATTCAACCTACAAAAGCAAGTATTGCACACATGGAAAGCTGCAGAAGAGAATGTAGTTTGTGCGACAGCTGTACATCACATCCAAATACATTTTCCTTTCTGGCTTTCAACAGAAGCTAGGGTATGAATATGATTATGGAGACTATAATCACATCTGAGACAGTATGAGGAGGCAGCACAGGTGAATCATCTGCCTGTCAACGACAGTCGGCTCTGATGATAAAATAGAATTGAAGATCAAGTTAAAATCGCCCTGAGAGTGTCACTGATGGTCTTGCACTCCTCAAAGCAGGGAAGCCTCACCTTGTCTCTCAAATGATGTTCTGCTGCATCGATGTTCAACGGGTCATCAAAGTTCAACAGGTCCTGGATCAGAGGCAAACAGAGAGAAGAATGTGAAGGAAAAAAAGGTTCAGAGAGAAAAAGTTCTTAAATGTTTGGTCACCTTGTTAGAGAACTTTCAAAAGTTCAATACTCCACTATCTGTGGGCCAAATTTTGTTTCCCAATAATTTTGAGTCCGCAGGCTCAGGGAGAGGAGATATTGCCCACATCAGCACTATTTGCTGTCTGCAATGTCATCCTGGATTCTGCGACGAACAAAACAGCCTAATTATGCTGTTGCCTTAGAGATGCCGGGCACAACAACTGAGGCAAGAAGCGGAGTGTTATTAGAGAGATAAAAAGAAGAATGCCCCGAGAGGTTGTTTCCTGATTAAGAGGTAAGATTCAGGGCATGACCACGCATCAATGCCGATTACCATCACCATTATCATCATAGACACAGTGCTGACCTTGGGGGCTGGGGATGTAATCAATGATGGATTTATGCTAGTTTGCAATTAGCAATGTTTTGAAGTCAACTAAATAATCGGCTAACTTTCAGCTACTTACTTGCTGCTTGCTTTGACATCCAAAGTGTTTGCTTTCATATTTACTGAATGATATCCTTTTTAGCCTATTTTAATATTCTTCTGAATGATGGAACACGTCAACACTTGACCCCACTGTAACCCTAAATCTGATTAGTTATCACTCTGCATCATTTTCTGAAGGATATGTAATAAATCGCTGCCTATCTCTGAGTATGCTTGGAAAAGCTGCCACTGGGGATGCATTTCAACAAGCATACAGTGTAATCAGATTTTCATGCTTTTATTTCTGCCTTTCATCCCCAAGTGTTCCTCATTATGAGAAAGATAATTTCCCCTAAGTCCAAAATTATGGTTTTATTACAGCTGTAAACAGAGATCGCAATGGCAATTAGCTTGGTTAATCTGATCTGAGTTGGACTAATGTCATTGGTACATGCAGTAAGAAGTCCACTTCACTGACGTTGTCTGTTTCTAACAGCATATCCATGTTAATAAAGTAAAAACAAATAGAACTTACAGTAAACAAGGAGTTCAATCCCCAGACCACGTCCTGCAAAAAAAACACATGAAAATGTATTAATAATCAAGCTGAATCACCTTTTAAATATGAATTAAAACATACACTATTCCATGTGCAATTACGCAACATTTAGATCAAAAAGTTAAAACAGCATAAAACATAAATGAAAACACAATGAAATGATTTGCAAACGAATAGTGGCTTTTACGTAGTGTTGCCTTAATCTCCTTTACACAATCTTGTGCTTTACAGAGTGGTGTGAACTCCGCCCCATCCTGCTTGTGACAAAGGTCTAGTTCACACGTACACGGGTGTTTTTGTAAATGGGTCTAGACGAGCGTTTTAGCCTTTCCAGAATGCCGCTTTCATACCCAACCAAGATACTATCACCTATTGAACACCTAACGAACCTGTGTGGAATGTTCTAAGCAGGTGTTTCTGTCATTGTTCCAGTCATTACTGATTTGAAACAAGTTGCTGGCAGCAAATTCAAGATAAGCATCCGTTTACAAAAATCAACGTTGTAAATGTGATGAGGTAAAACACTAAACATATTGTCTTTGTGCTGTTTTCAGCTGAGTGTGTTTAAAAAAAAAAAAAAAAGATCACATCCAGTCTTATTAATGACAAACAGTGTCCCAACAATGTCCCAACATTTTGGGAATTGCAAAATATTCAAAGGCTGATAATCAGAGGAATAATCCATTGATATATACTCTCATCACTCACTTTACAGGAACTGACCAGTTACCCATTAATGTTTCCTTTATAACCATTAACATCAGTTTAAACCATCTAATCGACTATAACAATATAAATTATCCTGAATACCATATAAAAATTAGTACAATTGCAATCGTCATTGTCAAAGTGCTGGAATTCTATACATTCCAATACATAGACACTTAATTATCTAATTAAGTGTATATCAGTGTCTAAGATGGTATATATTTATTTTTGCAGTAACCTTCACAAGGAATGAGGAATTTCTTCAAAACTTCTCTTGAGAGAAGACGGCTCAAGAGCAGCACAACACAAGATGCAAGTTCAAAATCATCAAATCTCCGTGTCTCCTCACTGCATTAGTAATGCCACTCTTAAAAGAAACCAATGTAATGAGCAAGGTATGACTCTGTAATAAGTCTGGTGGTACCTATAGGCTCTAGGCTTCTTTGTGTGGAAATAGAAAGGTTGCATTAAAATAGTAGACCACTGTAGCTTAAGACTTAAGAATTATTCTTTACAGGAGAGCAGCAGAGTCATGGTGGCAGAATATAACAGTGGAGAACATTTCAAAGACCGACTGAAAAAGGATGTTTTTTTTTTTCACTGGAAGCTGCTGCGAACAACTGGCGGCTGGTGCACTGATTGAGTTAAAGCTTTCAGGGCTTCCATTCAATTATCTTTCGTTCATTCCACACACATATGTTTAGTTAATTTACATAATTAAAAGAGGCCTTGAATGTTGAGATAAACAAACAGCTAGCGAACTGGCTGCTTTGCTAACCATGCGATAACAGCAAATGAGAATAACCTCATACAGAATTCCAAGCTGAAGAAATGACAGAGACCAATTAATTGCATTTTCTTCAACTCCATCTCCCGTGTGCCATCGTACATACTAATAGCTTTTCCATAATCAATAACCTAAGTGTAATTTTAATTGACTACAACTAAACTATAACCTGCCCATAACAATGAAAAAATCAGAAATCAGCTGTATTTAGTGTGCATACAGGCTTTGGTTTGAGGGTACTTTCATTTGTGAACACACTACATACTGAACCTTTGCAATTGTGTCATGTATTTCTCTGCAGGGTCGCCCTGACAACAGATATGTTCTGTAGTTTGAATCAGGAGTCATAGCTCCACATTACCTCTGATTGTAGCAGCCAAGAAAGCAACTTGTAGCTTAAAAAACAGGGACTGGTTGGCAAAATGACAAGATTATGTGCTAACCAGTGGCAGAAACCTTCTTTATTATCCCAGACTGGATAGTCAGACTTTGCAAGGCTGGATTACAGAGCTGCTCAAAGAGATACAGTCGCACTGAAGCCCTGGTTGTGGCCTCACATTATCCTACATGACAACAGTAACAAGCAGCCTTCCATAGATATTTTGATGCCATATAAGTAACTATAAAGTCATAATATTATCAAATTCAGACATCAGAGCTCATTACAGATCCAATGAAGTGAACATGAACTAGTTCTTTTTATTTTATATATTTTATACAATTTAGGGGAGTAAGATATTCTGTCAAAGACATTTGTCAACTGTGATTGACACAGGCACAGAGGGTTCCCTGCTCTGTAGCTCCTCCTGAGGTTTCTTCCCTCTTTTTACCCCCGTTAAAAGATCCTTTTTTATCTTTAACAAGGCAACCGTAGAGATTGTAAAGCCCACTGAAGCAATGTGATTGTGATTTGGGGCTACTTACAGAAATGAATTTGTTTCGATTTGATTTAATCTGTGCACAGCTAAGCTTGAGGCAACAACTATTGTTGGCGACACCCAAATATGGTCTCACCACCGCAAGCTGTGCAATGTCACCTGTAAGAGAAGGAGGAGAGCCTGCGAAACTAACCCACGCAGAGAGATGCCTGGTCGGCCCCGCCCTCCACTCTGACTAAATGCCTGCTCTGTTTACCTCGCCTGTGTTTGTTTAACAGTGAACTAATTTTCTGTAATTAGTTAACACATTCTCTTTAGTGATTATGCCTTACTTTTTGCCACGGTGGCAAAGATTGTGGCACGATGCTGCTCCTGTATCGTTTCCCTCTCAGTAGTTTCTGTGGTTGCCATGGTCACACAGCGAGCTGCAGCAGCAAGTTGAAAAAGTTTAACCAACAGAAATTCCAAATGCAGTAACAAACAGCCCAGCACGCTCATGTGAACGGTAGGCACCCTCCCTCTATCTCTTGTCGACAACCTCAGCAGCACAGTTGCCGTCACGTCTGCACTGAAAACAATACAGGCAGCGAGAGCGGTGACCGCTTGCTGTCTGAAAGCAAGACCCATACTTCATAACTGCATCATCCCTGGCTTGACTCCAGCTGAAACCCTTTGTTATAAAACCCACCATCTGATATTTCTCAAATGGACATTGTGATGAATTTAGCACACAAGCCATTATTGCAAAGGCAATGAAAAAGTGTGTGTATGCAAGTGTGTGTGTGTGTATGCGTGGGCTCAAGTGGAGAGGAGTGGTGACCAGTGAAGAGGGACATCATCACCCACTCAAAAACTAACACAATCCTTTCTGACTCACAGCTTTTGCTCTCACTTTTTTCTCACATATTTTTCTGCACGCAACATGACACGCGTGAACCCAAACCCATCCCCAACACATATGACCAGATGACCAGAACCTGCATTTAAGTAAAAAAAATAAATTAAAAAAATAGTTTGTGTTTCAACTGGGACCAGGAAGACAAGCAAACATCCATTAACGGCCAGAAACAGATGGTCACGAAGACACTCGACAGTCTGACAAACACATCTGTGACAAGAAATCTAAACATCCGTCAGAAAATAATGTCAGCCTGCCTGATCGTTCCAGGCCATGGCTTCCTTTCACAGTCATTGGGCTGCCACCACTAATCAGATTTCCAGACAGATAGCCATTAAATATTAACAAATTCACACCTAGATCAAGGCTTCCTGCCAAAACAACAAAGTGCAAAAATGCTTCGCTGCACCAGGAAATTAGCAACAAATGAGGTTAAAAAGGTACCAATTTTGTGCTGTCATAGTCAAATACAGAACCGATCTGAAATCATTTTGAGTGTTGGACTGAGACATTTATCAATTTGAAGTGGGTATTATTTTTAATATGCACTGAAGCTCCAGCCTAAACCTTTACAATGGGACGATTCAGTGGCTTTAAATCATAAGGTGTTGAGTCACACCGTTTCAAAAATGTATTCATGCCAATTGCATGAAAGCTACAAAGCCAGGGAGTCATGACTACGCGCTCAATGCTTATTATTTCTGCAATGAACAAAAAACACAAAGACAAGCACTCGTGTTGTGTGCAAAGCTGCTTTCCTTGCAGCTTAGACTCAAGGCCAAGAGGTATTCAAAACAACAACAATACACAACTCAGACTGAAATACAATAAAAAAGACAAGGTGCTTGTGTGTGCAAGGTCAAGATATGGTTAAAAAAAATATAATGAATTGCTAATTTTGAATCAAAGGAAATTAAATTACATTCCGATGAGTGCTGAAGATGCTCCACTGGTGGATCAGAGCAAAAAAAAAAAAAGAGCAAATACCAGAAAAGGGCGGCAGTATGTGAAGAAAGGAAAATGAGTATATGAGACTGTGTTTGTGCACAGTACAGTCACTCAGGAATACAATCAGAAGAAGGCAAAAAGAAAAAAAAAAAACAAGGCGGTGTGTCTGGTTGAGCACCAACTCCAGATCTCACAACAAAAACTGATTATAGCAGCAAAGCTTGGTTACAGACAGTGAACAGCTGATGAGATGGCACCTATACGCCTGACACAATCCGACAACACAGCGTGTGTGAATGGCAGGAAAGAAAGGAAAAAGACAGACTGCACACATACTGCACAGTTGTAGGAATGCACATGTGAGAAGCGACTTATCATTCTGTCTTCTGTATGTTGCTGTTAGTCTTAGCAGAACATAGTCAACTTTATCTTTGGAAGTTTCTCCATAGTTGAAACCAATACAGTGATGTGTGATTTTCAAGTCAATAGAATCTTAACTGCATACGGTATGCGCTGCCTTTATGGCATCCATTTCCACATCATTATCACAATAGTTCCTCTCACAGTCAGCCACACAAGTGTCTTTTGGCTGTGATGCAAAAAAAGTGGTTGTTCGCATAAGCAAATCATTCTTCCAGGAATGAATAGCCACAAAATGTTCCATTTTACACTGTTCATTTTATGCTCATGTTCATCTTAAGTCTTACCAACTAATCCTGAGCCTCTTGTTGTCTGATTGTCTGAATGCTGGTATGAAATTCGACCTGCAGCAGTTTCCCCTTATCTCTTCATGAGGAGCTTTATGATAAAGGACAGACGATACTGACCTGGATTTAACGCAGCTCACACGAATCCTTGATATATATATAGTGATACATTTTTTTTTTCATTCCAGCACATCATAATATAAATGAGCTGAAAGGTAAGCTGTCATACCACAACTGGCCCGTGACATAGGAAAAATACATTTATGTTTACTAATCATAATACACATGTATTTCTTTCGATATTCATCCAGATGTTTTGGATGTTTTTTACTCAGGGCAGTTTGGATGACACCTGCCATCTTAGAGCTGGTCAGCCTACTTGTGTGCACGATGTATAAATATGGATGTGGGTCTTTTCATGCTATGTGATATAAGGGCATATAATCAGGCTCTCATCTGACCACAGATGGATTACAATCCCCTTTGGAGCCTGATCTCACTTCATATATTTTATTTGCAAAGATGACATCATGCAGAGCGTAACACAATATGTTCGGTGAAATGGAGACTTGTCATGGTGACATGGCAATTGTTAAGCTCGACAATTTTCAATTATGCAGAATATGTTTTTCATTTTGTACAAGAGAGGACTGCAGAATGTGACTTCTCCTGAAAGCGGAGAAAGAATATTCCAAAGTGGAAGAGAACACTTAGGAATAACACAAATCCTGACAATGACTTCGAGAGCAGTCCTGGCAGGAAGCTCAGGAGGACTTAAGGGATGACCCACTTACACTTGAGGTAGGCTATACAAAAACCCTGAGCTCCACTTATAAAGGCATTCGCTCCAAATATGCAAACATGAACATATTTCCATGATTACAATGCATCCCAGCACAGATACACATCTGACAATATCAGGCTGTTCAAGTCAAAGTTAAACATGGAAGGCAGGGCTTTATGGTACAGCTAGATTAAGTTCAACACCGTACTCACCATCAAACACAATTTTATTGAAATCTTGAGTAAGGATAGCGGAGGGTGTCCTTGCTTTAAACTTCTGTGATTGTTTCTTAACAGCTTGCAAAAAGTGCTCAAGTGAGTGAAGGGTAAAGCGTAAGAAGTCAAAGCACTCTTTTATGTGCCACTGAGAAGCCTTTCATTGTGAAGTTTACCTTCACATGGCTTCACAAAAGACATGCACTGCATTGTGCCCTTGAAGGATTTTGCAGCTTATCTCGCAGCCCTCAGCAGTATTTAGTGAACCCCCGTTTTGTTAGTTTAAGAAAGAGAACAGTCGGCTGAAAATAAAAACTCCAAAAACAAAACTCCTTTAAGATGTTAACAATGTAGACATTTTTACAGGCTTACAAGATTTATTCAAAGACTTCCTGGTATTTTATCTTTATTTGTATACTATCTGACCAATAAATCTGACTAAATAAACCTTTTTTTTTCAAGCACTTTCCATGAAACAGCTAGATTCCATTATTAGCCCTCTGACATTAACCCAACAAATAAAAGGAACTATAAGATTAATATGCCTCCTCGACTGACGACGTATGATTAGAAAATCCTAAAATGAATTCCCTCTGGAGTAAATGGGAGTGCTGGGGCCTGAAATAACTAAGAAGTTATGATACAAATGATAACTTTATCCCAAATAAAAGCTAAACAGAATGAGACGTGCGATTGTTGCAAGATAGCATAAACCACATCAATCCATGTGTCCTTAAATTGACCCAGATACTGGCGTACAAAATGAGACATACTTTATCAGTCTAGTTAGTTTGTGCCTTACTGTAATATTGTGTTGGTTTAGTAATATTTTTCCCGTTTCCACAGTATTTGCTACAGAATCAATCCCTCATTTTACGAGGCCCCATTACAGAGACTTTATAAGTCTGAAATCCTGTCTCACTTTGGGATGACATTTAGGATTTCTGAAATCAAAGAAACACGTTTCATAACTGCACTGAGGAGAAAATCGTATCTTATCTAAAGACAAGGATTTAGCTATTACAGAAACGTCCATGACTTCTCAGGATGGCATAGTCGTAATTCTGAATTCATTACTGCCAAAAAACGACACTGAAAACATAACACAAAATAATTATGGCTGAAAGGCTACTTTAAGTGTAACTGTTGGAGAGGTTAACAATTTTAGCTTTTCTCGATTAAAGCTGTTAGCTCTAAATTAGCTTCCAACTACTTAACGATAAAATTGATCGCTTGTCTGTTGTAACACATCATAGCGTGCTAGCTAGCTGGTGACACGTGAGTAGGGACAGCTGTTGTCATGGATAGAGGCAGTCTCACGTAAACACAGATACAGACATAACAGGACGAGTGCCGATTGAGGAATCAAGTTTGCAGTTATCAGCCAGTTTGAAGCAGTCAGGACTGTTTTTTTCTGTAATAACCCCCGAACTTTAAAGAACACAGATGAATATATAAACTGCACTCCTGTTTCCTCTTCTTTAAAAACATCCTTGAAACATCATCTCAGCATTATTTCAAAAGGCACATTGTTTTTAATAAATGCAGTTTGTTTACCTTTAATGTTCTAGTGGGGGCCCAGCCTGTACCATCAATAGAGTGTTCCCGCAATAAGCTGCATTGGAAAAGAGAAAGAAAAGAAATACAGAATCATTGAAAATACTTGCAAGTTAGCAAAGACATGGGTTAGGGTGGCAGCTTGTCACTGTACATTGTTTCTGAGTGTGTACTGTAAACTCCTTAGTGTGATGCCCCTCCAGCATGGCCGAAGGTGTTAGCTCCAAGACCACGGTTTGTAAAACCTTTAACAAAACCGGAACATTTTTCGAGAACTAGCCGATAAAATTCCAGGTCACGTGTGTGAATAGATCCTCCTAGAATGGAATACTACGTTTAATTGGCTAGTTCCAATTATTTCTTTTTGCAGGAAGAAATACAATGTAAAATAAAAAAAAAAATATGATAATTTAAGACAAAGAGAGGAAGAAGCTGCACAGGTGAGAGCAAGTCATGCGGGAGGCAGTGTTACCTCAAACAGATCTCTCCATTCTCTGTGATGTTAGGATGCCATATTCTGGTCAGACATCTCACTTTAGGAGGCTAGAGATCAACATGGAGAGAACACCAAGACAGGAGAGAGAGAAACAGAGAGAAACATGTTTATCTATATTATCATCTAATTTCATTTACCAGTATTTACTGGTCAGAGACTCAAGTATCAACTTCCGATGTATAAAGACATTTTGCTTCCACTTTCACACAGTAGAATCACCATTTAAAAGCTTGGTCTGTAAGCTACTTCAATATAAAACCAGTTAGGGAACAATTTTCTTTTAAGGTTAAAACAGCCATTTTTTTAAAGCAGCAAAAATGTTCAGAATCATCAGATGAGTGCAAGCTTTTCTTCTCCTCATAGATAATTTATAAAATGCTCTCCAAACCAATTCATTGATATTTTTTCATTACTTCGTGCTACTGAAAGCAGTTTTGTTCAGACTTACTTCTGTTCAGTAATGACACACATGACACACACACACAGATAGAAAAATGAGCAAGAAAATGCAACAGGGTGTATAAGCTAAATTAAAAGCTACAGCATCTTCCTCTGAGGTGCTGTAGTTAAAATGTTTTTTGCTCATTTTCACGAGAGTCTTTAGCCATGAGCAGTCAAACAGATAAGCCCTCAAAACTCAGGCCAGGGTCTGGACAGATGGTTAATTCACTGTTGTTGGACAACATTGATGTTTCTGTGCCTTCTGTGTCTGTATGTACTCCAAGTCTCACTGTGTTCCGTTTTTTTTTTTTTTTTTTACTTAAATTACTTTGGTTAGTGTTTGGACATGTGCAGGCAAACATCCCCAGCAGGGTTTCTTCATTAACTCAGTTTCAGAACCACATCCAAAATTGTCTGTATTTCAAGAAACAAATGAAATGTACTTTTTAATTTTTTATGAATTTGAGAAGACACTTAGCCTTGACTGGCTCCTCTCATTAAACAATTTTAGAACAGTGAGTGTCTTTTTATGGTGCATTAGGGATGTTTTGAAAAAGAGAGTTGGCTGTCTTTTTTCTACACCAGGAAAAGCCACAGGCTGTTGTTAAAATGCCTATAATAATGCAATTATTTACAATACCATAGCAGTGAATACATGGAACCTGTGGAAGCGAGAAAAGCAAAGAGGAGGACATTTTATGTATAAATATATATAGTTATTCAAGCTACAATTAAGATTTCGAACCAGGCTGTAGACAGCCTTCACTAACTGATCACGTGCACACAAACAGGCCTCGGGGAATGTGTTTATCCAAGTACTTTCTGTAATTACAAGCACAGTTAGCCAGCAGTATCATTCGCTTGGCTTGCTTCAACTACATGTGTGCAATGTAACCCCATTACAGATTGAATAAGACTTCTACTGGTGAGAAAATCCTCCACAACTTTAACTTCCTGTCTCGTCACAATGTTTTTCTCCAATTTACGTCACAGGAATGCTTCTCTTCTTGAACGCCACTAGGCACAATTCTATGAAACGATTTACATTTAATGGTTGTTTACTCTTCGGCATTCTGTGGCAAACGTCATAAAACTGCCACAGATGGCTGCGAGTTGGTGTGTGTCATAAAAGGCTCGGACAAAAGGAAAAGATACAAGACATACGTGTGTGTGCAGAGACACAAAGAAATACACAGATTCACACATACACAAACACCCTGGCGTGGTGAGATAAAGCCAGTGTGACAGGAATGAATGGAAGAACTGACAAACAGGATGAGGATGGGGTGACTCCAACTCATGAGGGTCAGGTGATAAAAATAATGCAGTACTCTGCAGACCTTTCACTCAGGAGGGGAAAGAAAAGTGTAGCCGGATTCAAGTGCAGTACCTCGATGTCCGTATGTGAATTTTAATCGGAAGAAATGTGATACTGGTGCCACCACGCACACGTTTTTAGTTGGTGACAACTGTTGATCATTTAAAGGAGCCAGTACTTTGTTCTGGAGACTGCTTTATACACAAAACAACAGGTCAGAGAAGAATCCGCCAGCAAATTTGGAAGGGTCGTTATTCTAAAAGGCCCAAACAGAAAGCTACAGACTAATACTGTCAACACAAATATGCGGGCAGGGACACACACACACACACACACACACACATAGGCACACACACACACACAAATGGAGTTTTTAGATGAAACAATCTGAGAACAATTGATCACTCACCACCATGTTATAGGCTTCTGGGACATCTATTTCAAATTGAAACCTTCCACTTTGGTAGTAACCTTCATCTGGAAGCAAACAGAGAAAAAAGACAGAAGGTTTTCAATAATGAACACACAACAAAATATATTTTATGATAAACATCAATGTACCTGTGCCTGTGGAAAGAAAGAGGGACTTTAATCATCGTCATACACTGCTGAACAGGGTTTACAAATGGGAAATCAAGATCTTCTTGATGGGACAGATTTTAACTACAAAAGACCCATAGTGAATGATTACTTTAGGTTCACTTTCATTTAATGTTCCCACACATTCAAAAATATTGCACTTTAGAGTGACCACGTTTTTTTTGCAGTGAGGACAGGTAACAAAGTGCATCCACAAAGCATCATATATTTTTTCTGTATTAATGCTGAGGTAATTTTGTATTTATTTATTTTTTTTTTAAATAGAAGGGGCTGTGTTGGTGTGTTGCCAAAAGTACTAATTAGAAGATGAAACACAAACCATGAAGTCCAGTTGGAATACAAAATTCCGTCTCTACAATAACTTTGCTCCGGCAGCCGGTATTATTGGTGTTACACAGTATTCAGGCAGACACAGATTAAAAATGGCACAGTTTTTTGTGCAGCTGCTTTAAGCACTTCAAGTTAAAATTGCTCAACTTTTCAAAATGGCACTGGTGACCCGATGTCAAAAAGCAAATGAACAGTTAACCACATATGGGCAGTATCAATCGCACAGCAGCGGTTGTCGAGATATTGTTGTCACGAAGACAAATTTCACCAAAATTTAGTCACTGTTATACACAGAGTTGCATAATGAAATAAAAAAAAAATGTTTGTAAACGCCTTCCTGCTACTTAAATTATGGAACATACGTACAGTTATTAATATACAAATATACATAAACAGGTTGTGCATCTTTTGAATCTGCCTCGGGTTGTATATGAAAGGCGGCTGATCTTAATCAAAACCACCAGCTTTCTTCTCCAACCATAAAATGGCAGTTAAAAAACGAAAATGTAGCATAAATATTTGGAGGGGCTATCGCTGTCGCCATAGCAAAGACGGACAATGTGTCTGAGCTCAACGTGACAAAAGCCAGTAGAGACCAAGTAGCTCAACTAAGATCAATTATTCAGTCACAGGGGAGCAAATACGAGGACCAACTAGAAGGACTGAATCTTAATCAAGTAGTTTTGTCTCAGGGGAGTGAAGGCCGAACGTGTAACATTTGAGTTGGAAGAAATCCTGAAGGTCAAACATAGCCCTGGGTTAAAGCTCTCTTTCCATCTCGTAATGGTTTACAGTACACACACACACACTCATCTTGTTCAACACGTGCATTGGGAGCATACAGATGAAGAGAGGGCCAGCGTACAATAAATGAGCCAGTTTCAGTTGTTTGGCCAGTTTGCCAATCTAGCTCACGCACACACAAAGTCCCTCATTCTTTCTTTCTGTCTGTCCACCTCTTTCCATACTTAGCCTTTAAAGCCAATTAAAAGCTTGCCAAGACATCAGTCCCCAGGATCTGTCTCGGAGGGGTTCTTTAATTGGTTGGATAACATTTAAAATTTCCGCTGTGATCTTATGGCACTTTCAGGGATCAGAGGAGACCCAGACTTGGAAAGAAAGAAGTAACAGCCTGTCGAGCTCACGCCTTGTTAGAGCTCACTCAGGTGGACTGATACTCTTGGGAACTTCTGATTGAACTCGAGAAAAGTGAGACAGGGATCGAGACGACAATGAAACACTTGGTGATAAGCCATTAAATGATCCGACTGTGCGAGCGTGTGACTGTGTGTATGTGCTCGAATGACTGAGCGGCGGATATCCAGATTTGCACATTTTGCCTAAAAATGACTGCACTCGTCTGAGTCGTATATGGAATACATAGTAAAATACACTTCAGGGGATTGTTTAGAATCATTTCCATTGAGGCAAAAATGTTATTTACACCTTATAATCCAAGGTATATCCATGCTGCTCAGACACAGCATCAACAACACTTGAAATTGAAGGGTTTCTGTTCCACACACGATCAACATTGACAAGCAGCTGTCTTGCCTTCACTATCTCCCCCCTCTCTGTGTACTCAAAACGCTGAGCAATTTGAGATAAGGCCTCTGTAAACGGGGCGAGCTAAACCTCACCAGATCTATTCACTGCAACAAAGACGGAGTTACGATTTAATTAGACCGCACAAACAATCTCCCCTGTATTATAAATGAGACGAGACCAAGGGAGAGAAACGCTGCGTGAAGTGGAGAGACGCAGCTCGAACAATTGTCAAGCAGAACAGAGCTGGAATGACAGAAAAAAAACAAAAAAAAAAAACACAAGCGACGGACGGATACAGAAGGAACAAGAGAGAATAACAAATGGAGGAAAAGCAACTAACTTAAAGACAGAGAGAGGGAGACCATCTACAACTAACAACCGCAGTCAGAGGTCATAAATAATTCATGAGTGTCTTCGGCACACTGGAACAATCCGTCTTTACTGTCAAAAGACACTGGGCTTGCACACACACATTGTAGCACACACACACACCCCTAGAAAAAACTGAAACAATTTTGTACAAAAATGAAAGAAACAAGATTGTTATTTAGCACACCTGTTATAACTCCACTTGATTTCCTGCTGCGGATGTGTCTCCCATGGGAACCAAATGATTAAGCATGATTATATAGACTGCTTATATAGATTCCTTGACAGCACCCATGTTCACCAGCTGGATTCTATTTCAAGTTTAAATTGACGATTTACGTATCTACATCACAGCGTGCTGTGACTGGTCTTCTTTAAATTGAAGTTCAATTGAAAGCTGAGTGAGAATGACCTTTTCAAGCTGTCTGAAAACACCCTCACTTAACACATAATTGGACGCTTTGTCGTGACTGTCAATTTTGACAACGTTACCGCAGCAAAGGGACAGTCATGTGAGGAAAGAAATTAATCATCACACTCGGGTTAATTGGCATTATTGTGATTTCCCCTGCAGGAGGAAACAGTGAAGCAGCAGAGCGACAGGTACCGGGGCATGACTGGTGTTGATATATAATTATTGTTTCTGACAGAGCTCTGAAAGACAACATCCATAATTGTGAACACAATGGAAAGAGACAGCGATAGGAACTTTTGTGGTTTTTCATCGGATTGAGAAGAAACACTAAATAAGACAGTGGTCCTAAAAGGGGCCTTATTACCTTTTCCTGTATTTATTTTTTTGGCTTTCAAGCATTCCTTGTTTTCACTTAGGTCTAAGACGTTTCCTGTGCACACAGAAAGAGCAGTTTCCTGTAAATTACTGTTAACGTTGTTCATTTCACTATTATTAGTGGTCGCCAATGTCTTTTCTAAGAATTTGGTGCCCACTGTGCAAAAATATATCCAAAAAGATGTCACGTCTGTGCCAATGTTGAAAAGATGTATTAAATTACAGCGAAGTCACTCACGACCGTTGAAAAGATGTCTAAAAATGACGCCAAACAAACCTCTTATTTTCGCTCTCCGTTGGTGTTTTTTCAACATCAGCAGTGACTTCAGTCACACACGTCTGAAGAACATCTTGTGGTTCAAAATTAAAGTTCTTATGACGGCCATAATTTACTTTAAGATTTGAACCCCTGATCTCAACCTCATTAGTTTGAATGAGGCATGTACATCACCAGGTGAGCTATTTATGGACATCAATAGTGCACACTGTGCACAAAAACTGTAATTCTGGCTCTCCATTGAATGTCTTTTTAATGTCGGCAAAGATATTGAGTAGACGTCACTGGGATTTGTTTTTGCTCCGTAGGCAGTACATCCAACCCGTCACATCAGCCGAAGACCTCCACATCTTATTACATAACATAGCTCGAAATTTGAGGGTGTAGAGGAAGTCTTTGATCTTTTACTTAAATGCATGATAAACCCTAAATGTGGAGGGTGGCGCGGAGGGTGGAGAAAGATATCACAGATCAGTATGAGGGCTACTTTAGAGTGCAAAACTGACAAACCAGACAGCTGTTTTGAGATATCTGGAGCACAAAGCTTCACATGCACACACCCTCCTATGCAGAGATGAACTTCTGATGACTATGTAGCCTCTTTTTGGCTGGTTGTTTACCCCAAAGCACCTCTCACTGTTGCTGTTAGCTTAATCCATTGTCCACCCTGTTTATCTGTGTAATACATTCAGGAGAAGTGCCAAAAGCTCTAACTAATGGTTATTTAAACCACCCAGAGCACTATGTAGGCCAAGCATCTATTTGGCCAAACAAAATTCAAATGAAATTGACTTGAAAGGTAAATTTACAAAGTGTCCATACATTTTAGAGAAGGATCTGAGACAAACAAAAAAGCACAAAACATCTGCAGTTTCTGGGCTCGCAAGCCCAAATTAGGCCGAACAATAACAGAGGCAGTCATATCCAAACTCAGACTAGACTCACATTGCCAATCTGTGGAACTGTTTTAAAGAGAAGATTTCATTTTGCAACTTCTGAGCGATGTAAAAAAAAAAGCAAAAAGTCACTGAAGATGTTACAGATATATTCAACACACCTATAAGATATATGATTGTCGCAGAATGTCCTTTTACAAAATACTGATGGAGGATTTAAATGTGTCGGTAAAACATGTTATTTTGTCATTAAGCGAACACTGAGTTAAAAAAAATAAACTATCCTTTTTTTTTTGCAGCTTGTGCACAACAACACATTACTGCAAATCAAGCAGAAGAAGTACACATCTGAAACACATAGACAATGCACTTTGGTCTATTAGAAGTACAATGATGAAAGAAAATTAATGGACAAACAATGACATGAGAGACTGTGTTCACCCCTGAGTGTTGCTGCTGTCCCCATTCCCCGGACACAGGGGTCTGGTGCTACGGGGTCACAGCACAGAGCTGCTGTTGCATGGGAAAAGGAAACTAAACAGAGTAACTAAGAGACAAACTACGTGATCAGAGTTTGAAAAGATCAATGATATCAGTGTTTGATTTTACGTATCATAATAAATGTTTAATTCATCTTGGTGGAGAAAATTCATTGTGATAAAATATGTAAATTGTATTTAGATGTGGTAAAGCACATGCTCTTAACAACTCACCTCACTTCAATTAAAACTGGGAAAACAATCAGTCACAAACCACGTTTGTCACTGTGTGTTCGGTGCATATTTATGTATTCTTTTATTAGTTTTATTTGGTGGTTGAATCATCTGAGTTAGATAGTCTTAGAAAACTAAATGAAAGACATTGAAAAAGCAGCTTGATACAAAAAACATGAAAAACAACGCTGGGTGCCTTCTTCACCTGGATGAATATTGCACCACATGCCTCAGGAGAAAAAGCTCACTGTTATTATAATGACTGTAAGAACGATAAGTGGCTTTAGACACATAACATAGTTTTAGACTTTTTTTGTAATATTATTGTTGCTCTGTGAAAGCTTAACATCTGTGTGTACGTGTTTGTACTGTGTGTAGATGTTTTAATGAGGACAGAGTGAAACCACTGAACATAAATGAATGACACCACAACACTTCTCAAACAGCTGAATTCTGGGGCTTATGTATTCTATTCTATGTATGTGAAGCTGTTTGTTTTGCGGCCGTTATAAACACTTAAAATTACAACATTACCTGAAGAAAAGCTCATACAGTATACTGTAGACTACTGCCTGCCATTCCCATGAGAACCATAAAAGAAAACAAAAACAGAAGATAAGGCAAAGAGCAAAGAAGCCCTTGCCTTGAGCCAAAATTTGTCATGATGAGAGTCGAGACGATTTTGCCTCATACTCATTTGGATATAAGAGATATTGGACAACCTGCATCCTGAGGCGAGTTCCCTTTGCATTTTTTTGTTTTCCCGTCTGACCACAATTACATTCCCCGCGGTGCAAATGATAGCTTCTGTGAGTATAATGTCAAGCTAATGTGCTTGCAATTCTTAACGGAAATCTGACAGCACAGTATGAGGACAATAGAAAAAATGAGTCACCCAACAGCTTCCAGCTATCACTAAGACACACAACAACACCTTAATGAGACACTGATTGTGCAAGAAGATGAAAGAGACACGGAACGATAAGATACAGATTTATGCTTTGTAGAGATCACACACAGGCTACGGTGACCACATTTTTGTTTGCTTGCTCACTGTATCTGTATGCCCATTAGTGCTTTGGATCCAACACTGTGTTTTGATAATTTACTGCATGTAGATTGACGCCTGGGCATTAGAGGAGTGGACAAATAGAGAAGAGCCGGAGAACATATAAACCGGGAGATGAAGCAAGAGGAGAGACAGAAACCCAATAGAGGAAAGAGCAAGTGAAAGGAAGCGAAAATGGGAGAGAGTGGGTGTGTGTGTGTGTGTGTGTGTGTGTGTGTGTGTGTGTGTGTGTGTGTGTGTGTGTGTGTGTGTGTGTGTGTGTGTGTGTGTACGCCAACAGAGACAGACGTTTGAATAATTGAGCAAGTCTTTCTCTGAGAACTCAATCGCTTTACCAACTCCTCTTAAAGAACATGACACCAGAGCTTGTCTGTAATTGCTGATCTTTGCTTTTCTATGCAGATTGTGCTTAGAGGCCTTTGTGAAAAGTTAGCTGGAGCAGAAGTGCGACTCGGGAGGCAGAGGGACGGATGAATCACACACACAATCATCAAGCTATTTTTTCCCCCCTACTCTCAGTCTTTGGCTGGTGCTCTCCTTTTAACGCATCTTCAAGAGAAATATGAAGATAGATTTTCACATTTTATAAACAAGAGCAATGAGAAGGTGACATTGGGCTTGACGACTGAGAGAAAGTGTTTTTGACAAATGGAGAGCAGGAAGCGAGAGGGGAGCCTCCAGAGACGCGGGTAATCCCACACCAGTGTGTTTGGTTCGGTTTGACAGGTAGCCCACTTAGATTGGAACAGTGCTGAGAAAGCAGATTGGACTTGGGGAATAATGACTGTGCTGCAGTAATGTTAAAATACAGAAAAGGCTGGAATACCGTCTAAAGAGAATATTTGAGGACAGGCAGAGAACTGAATTTGCATTTACTTCCATTCCATCACACACACACAACATCCTCCTCCTCTACAATCTGCACACGAATAACATGCACACAAAATGAGAATCAGTGGACTTGGCTGAATGTTGTTACTGGAGGCTAAAGCTCTTTAAGCAGAATCATTTTGCCATGCACTCTGTATTGAGGGAACTGTGATCATCACATTAGCCTGACAATTTATATTCCAATTTCTCCAGTTCTACCCTTCTTTATGTCCATCACAGCAAATTTCGTGGTTGGGTCGTTTAAAAACAAGACTCTTACATCCTGCCATGTTTTTGCTCCTGCATTGCTCCGTGCAGAATGGCCCAGCTAAAAATTTCAGTGATTCAACCGATGAAATGCGGGACACCTCACGCTCCTCTGGACGTATGACTTGAAATATCCATTTTCCCTCTGATGTCCAATTTTTTTATATTCTCTGTAAAATGCACATGCAGCAGCAAATTCTGTTAGGGGACCCAGATAGTTTTTCCACACACATATAAAAGACTTCGGGTGTCTCATCTAGAGCTGCAAAGATAAGTCAATTAATCAATTATTCAATCCAAATTAAAATAATTTCCAAGTGTTCTCATATATTTTTTATGAAAGTAAGTTTTGGGTTTTGGTCTGTTGATTGGACGAGGGAAGCAATTTGACGATGTCACTTTGAGCTCTGGGATCTTGTAAAAAGCATTTTTCTAAATAAAAAATATTGATTAACTTAATAATCGTTATAAAGTATGAGCCCACCAAAATAATTAGCAACAAAAACACTGTTTCGATAAGTTTACACAATATTAGCATCGCAAAGAAAGACAAAATTGCATTTATTTGTTTCTGTTTTACATCATCAAAGCAGTTGGTAAAAGATTTATGTAATTGTTTGTCTCTTACCAGGAGAGACTGCCAGCTGAAAATGATGCAGCTTGTCCTCATCTGGGAAATTGGCTTTACATGTACCTGAACAAGAAAAGAGAGGAGAGGAGATATTAATGCATAATGTCCACATTTAAAGTCAGAAGCAGCTTTATGAAGGTCTTTTATTATTTATTATGAATTGCCTTAGTGCCAAATAATGGCACTGAAATCAATAATATATTGTATCTCTATTAAATCCTTCCTTATTTTCCACACTGACTGCAGGATTTATGCCTCGGGACTCTCTGTGGCACCACATTCCCCCCTGGTGTTCAAGGTCATGTACTGCGCGTTACACCACTGACATCACCTGGGAGAGCGTTTTCTAACCACGTTCATGTGAAAGATGTTTTTAATGAACCTCAACCTTTTGTGTCCTGTGTAAAATTACTCTAGATACGCAAGACTGCTGCTGATAAATAATGTAAGCCTGAAACGTGTCTGTGGTAATAATGACCATAATAATATGTAAAGGAAACACTCAGTTAAATGTAACCGTTAACCGATTTTTAATCAAGTAAACCAGATAATCTACTGTGGGATGCAGGTTAAGTATGAAGCTCTACAAATTGTTGATAATCTGTTTTTCTTTTTGACGGTTAATTTGTCTTTTAAAAATGTTTCCCAACCAAGCTCATTGATCATTAATGCCAACTTGTCGTGCCTTACTGAATAAAGATGAAGTGAAACTTTTGAGTCATAAAATTTCTCAAATGTTGAGATATGATAAGACACTTCTTACATTACTCTTAATGTAGTGTAGGAAGAAACCCTTTACAAACTGGCCAATGACCTTGGATGCGTCTCCCAGCAGCTGCTGAATCCTGTTTTTCACCTGGACAGCGAAGCAACAGCCTTACAAGGTTCACAACTTTGTTTGCATGTATGATTTCTCTTCAGTTTCTTACTTATTGTCTCTTCTCATTAATTGATTGTTTCGACCTGATGAATACCACCTGATCATGAAGGAAGTGTGCATTCGTGAGATTGTCAATTGTACAAACACAGCATCCTTAAACTGCCATAATTCCAAGGAGAAATGGAGAGGGAATTGGATTCTGTCAGAGTGAGAGGATCATGTAAGTTCTTTAACAGAGGCTATTTTTAACTCCGATTTCATTCAGATTGCAGGATTATCATCATGAGTCAAAGTGTTTCTTTCTGCTGTGGAAAGAGACAATCAGCTCAAAGTGGAAACAGGAAATGTTCTCCCTCCTTAACTTTTCCAACTGGTGTTACTGTTGGTGCAGCAGTCGCAAAAACAAAGGTATCGATTGAGTTTTCACAGATTAGCAATGACCAGCAACACAGAGAAAAAGAAGTTACATTATTCATTCATTTAGTCTGTAATGGAGAGGTGAAAACAGAAATGCTACCAGGAGATTCTGTGCCCGCTGGTAGACAAAATTGTTTCATGAAAGCGAAGTTTATAGAGGACAAAGCTTAGCGTCAATGGAGTTATTATTCTAAAGCCATCATGATGTGCAAACATGTAGTTCATAATGATACGTTTAAATGTGTCTATTGCTAGTTGGCTCTTCCATGAGGCGCATTACCTGCCGCTTACTTCTCTCTGTGTTCCCGTCTGCCATCATTGAAATTAAATCAGTGTCATACAGCACAAAGCCAGGTTTCCATAAACCCAAGTGCTGAAGCCTCGTGGAAACCAAAAGAATGCTTCAAGCAGGACAATATTTCCTCATAGTTATGATAATAAAAGTGCAGATCGGATGAGCATAAGAGTCATGTGACGATGGTTTCTTCAAAAGCGCAGTATCCTAATTTAACCCCCGTCATTCACCTGGCTTTAAAAACATGTTGGTTACTTCTGACACTATGAGCATAAACATACTGTTCACTTCTCTTGTTTTCTTCTTGGTCCTACACTGCAAGCAAAAACTCATCCGACCACAAACAAAAACAGGCATGCTGAGTTCAGCCAAAGCAATTAATCCAACCCTCATGCATAACAAAACCCAGATGACTGACTGATGAAGACCTTTTTGAGGTAAAGGTCTATATGAACAAATAAATACCAATGTCAGATGTATAACAAGCTTTAAACCCGTCCAAGGCTAACAGCGCAGGCTCTCGTACTTAAGATGTCAGAAATATCAAAAAACACTGTTTCATGACTAAGTTTTAATGTTCACAGACAAGTTCAAAACATTCTACCACAAAAAACGATGAGGCCAATTTAACACAGCGCAAACCTCCGCCAACGTTCCAACAGTCCCCATTTGTACACACCAATACCAGCCACATAAATGTGCCTGAGTTTTTTAATCAAAGACCCATCATTGTTTCCTGAGAAGTTATTGAGCATGGGGAAAGAAAACGCCTTTTCTTGCTTTATTAAAGAAAGTGAAAAAAAAATGTGTCTCTTTATCTCGATCTGCACCAAAAGTTAATTGGGTCTATTCTGGGCTGAGACACATCCTCCATCCAAGTTTCGTGGAAATCAGTGCAGTGGCTTCTGTAAGATGCTGCTGACAATCTAACCGAGAAATGGACACACATAATGTTAGTACTGTCAATCCGACCCATTCACTAAATTTAAAGTAAAAAGCATTCTGGATGAAAGAGTACTCTAACAAATAACTTACAACCCACACAATCATGATATGGAGCACATCTATAGTCAGACTTTTGTTTTCACGTGTTAGATGAGATAAAGAAAAACAAGCACTCCACTGAGACATGTTTTTGTTTTCCTGCCTCGACTCAAACATTTGTAGAGCTGCTCTAATATGCCATCACTTCTGAAACTCTAAATATACTGATGGATATTCAGCAAGGCCCCTTACAAAATATCAAGCGTGCATTAGTCTTGCACAGCCGGACACAGATGTTGTGATAATGCCCCTGTAAAATAGTGTTGGGAAAATCTTGTTTTGGTGGAACATTTGTACGCGAGGAGGCGAGGCCCCGGCATTCAAATACTGTAGCTAAATCCCCACATAAAGTAACAACTGCAAGCTTGTTTAGATTCGTACGTTACCAAGTTGGTGTTCGGTAATTTGCTGTTTTCAGTGAGTAGGTTGTTAGCTCGGAGGTTGTTGTTGCTTCCTATAGAAACTGGGATTTGGAAAACTTTAACGTGCAGATAGCAGTAGGGAGAAGAATGCCAGCTGAAATAGTTGGACAAAAACAATCTTACACTAACAGTCCACATCCGCTCAGACTATCATTGTTACGCAATATTCCTCCAGCAAAAGGAGGAAAAAAAGCTTGTTTTTTCTTTAGTTGAAAAAAATAGCGATATCAGCACACAAAAATGATGAAAATTCAAATATATTTAACTCTTTCAGATATTTGACTGAACAAAAAAAAAAAAAAGACTGTGACCACGGGGAGAAATGCAAAGTGTAAGGAACTTGGAGAGAATGAGTCTGACTCATCTGATTTAATGAGATCAGCTTGTGAGTGTAAAGCATACTTACTAGGGAGATTGGCTTCAAGTTCTGCAACTTCTGTTGAGAGAGAAAAAAAAAAGAATAATGAACAAGGGAGCAGAAAGGCAAGTAAAGATAGAAAGAAACACATACACACATGAGCGATGCTTACACCCGGAGAAAGCTAACTGTCACACTCACACTTTTTAAATGAGGTACTGAAATGCTACCTGCTCAGTCGGGGAAGCTGCTCTGTATAAAATAATGTCAAGTACTCAAGTGTTAAAGTAAATCGTCTTCTTCATTCGAGCAGAGAAAAAACAGAAAGACTCGATCAGCTCGAGGGGAAGGAGAGAAGACAACCAACCAGCTGAATTGTGTCTGATTTTAGCACTAACAACCTACAAAAAAAACAGGAGAAATTGCTCGGATCTCTCTAGACAGGCATCGTTGTTTCCATTGTCATTTAGGGAAACATATTCTTTGAGATGTGCAGAGTGCAATAATGAGGCGCTTCAGTGACTTTACTTCACCCCCTCCTCCACCTACAGCTGGCCTTTATCAGAACAAGGAGTCTTCTTCGTAGTTCACTTGTGCCAAATGTCATGCTCTTATCCATGTTTTTAAAAGTTCGTCCCAAGAATCATCCACAATTTATATCAGTGGTTCTCAGCTGTGTAACAACAAGGTCCAAACAAGTCAGTGTTAGAGTCCTCCTATCGGGCTGAAGCTGTTTAGTGGAGTTATTTTGGGAGGAGCTTCCTCTCTGCCTCAGCAAGATGGAGCACAATTTACTCAAACAGCAGTGTGTTAGAACAAGCCCGTCATCCTCAGTCTGAGTGTTGTGAGGTGATCCCAAGACAGCTCATTTATCAGTTTCCAGCCTCAGAGCTTGATGTGACCTCGCATCATTACCATGCCTGTAAGCATCGAACCATCCTAATTCAATACCTCAAGGAAAAGTCACTGAGATGATGAACTGGAGGGCACTATGACAGATTATCTTGTCTTGTATGCACTCCGAATATAAACAGTTCAGTACTCTGATAAACGTGGTGCATATCCTATTTGATTGGGTGGTTTACACCTTGATGCCAGCCGAAGTTAACAGTGTAGATTTTTTTAGATGGTAAGCACTGTTTAAAACTTGTATGAACTACAGCAAAGAAAAGTGAGGCTTACTTCAGACACATGGATACAGAGTCATGATGTTGTTAAAAAGCCTTTATTTGTGAGGGCACCTCAGAGTTATAGATCACACTGGGTGTGGGTCGGCGCTTTTTCTCCTTTGCAATTTTTTAACTCTGAGATGCCCTAACAAATAAAGGCTTTATAACAACTTCCTTGGCTTGGAGCGAGTGTGTCTGAAGCTGATCAGTTTAACTTCAGGAGCACCTCGCATTCACCTGGAATTTACTTAATCAGAACTGAGAGTGCCTGGTATCCTCCCGAGAAAGTTACATTTGTAAATGAAAGAAAATAAAGGTAAAGTAACTGACTCCTTTGGATAATAGAGATGTTTGTCTTGATGATAAATTCTATGGAATTCGGATATTTTCTTTGTTTCTTGTTTTATGTTTCTTTTTCTACTTGCTCGTTTGTTTCTTTTGTTTAAGCGCCCTGATATTGTTGTGAGATGTAATGGTTAAAACAGGTGTGAAGCAAAGATTATGTGTTGTGCAAATCCTCTGGCTGTCAGTAAAAAGTTAAATAATTAAAAAAGGATTAAACATTCTGGAAAGTGGTGGTGGGTACAAGAGGTGACAATGAGACAACAGAAAGACAAAAACTGCGAAGGACAAGGACAAGGAAATTTAAAGGAGGAGCAGAAGCAGGTGTCTGGAAGCTGCTTCTCGAAGGGGAACTTAGAATAAAAACCAAGGAGGTAGAAGGTAGAAACAGAGAGAGAAATAGAAGGACACGCAGAAACACCCGTGGAGGAAGAGGGGCATGAACTTTTTCATATTTCTAGAATCAGGACAATAAACACAGTCACCTGTCTTAACCTACATTGTCAGTTCTAAAATATTTATCTTCAGAGTTTGTTCGTTTGTTTATGTTCAGAGTTTGCCTCTATATAACACAATGATGAACGGAGTGGACCATGACCCTCCCCCCTGGGTACCTTTGGTTAGGAGGCGGTCCCTGATGGAGACCCTGTGGGTGGAGTCGGAGGCTCCAGAGGCACGGCCCGTCTTCCCTCCATCATCCCTCTTCAGCTTACTGGCTAACGTAAGCATGGCAACACTGCTGTGATCCGCCTCGGTCTGCCCCACGCTGCACTGTGCTGCACTGCTGCTCAAATGCCTGGCAATCGCCACAGAACAGAAAGAATAAATGAGTCAATCTACTCACACTGCAGAACAGAGGTGAAAATGGACACGTCTCTCCAGGCAAACCCTACAACAGATATTAAAACATAACAGTTAAACGTTTCTTGCTCACAAAACAGTTTAATGTTTCAGAATTTCAGGAAAACATACTTATTACGAGGTGGACACATTGTCACGGTTTATCTCACGGTCCAAACACATGCACACACAATGAACCAACTCTAAATTGCTCACAGAAGTGACGCAGCTGTGGATGTGAATGGCCGTGTTGTCCAGACGTCTCAGCCCCATGACAGACTGATGAGCTGAACTCTGCCTCTAGCTCAGTGTGCCAGAATAGACCCACAATTCTGCACAGTTGAGCTGCAACTATAAATCAATTAGTCGATCCAAAGGAAATTAATCGGCAACTGTTTTTGATAATCTATCATTTCTCATAAATGTCAAACATTTGCAGGTGTCATCTTCTTAAAAGGGCTCTGTGGAACTTCTGTGTGCTGGAAGCTGGTCGTTAGTTTATGTTATTGGACTCTATTACTTGAATCTTTGCTCCTGCTGCTCTCTGTTAGGCACCGGAAAACAGGCAACAAGTCAAATCCTTCAGACTGTCATGGAAAACCTGACTCGAATCCTTCACAGATAAATCCACAGTTGTCCACAGGCAACCAAGCCAGATGGAGAAGGTCTCATTTCCACATCACCTTACATTCGCTCACATACAGTCAGTAAAAAATGATTAATACATGTAAATTGCTATAAATTGATACATAGAGCCTCCTTAAATGTAAGGATTTGCTAGTTTACATTGTCATATGATAGGAAATGAAGACTCTTTGGGTTTTGGACTGTTTGCTAGACATGTGAAGCAATTTATAGATGTCACTTTGGGCTCAGGGGAAATGTGATGACCATTTCGAACAATTTTTTGACAATTAAGGACTAAACAAACAACCAATTATTCATGAAACTAATCTGCAAATAAGTCGATAATGAAATTAATCATTAGTTGCGGCCCTACTACACAGATTAAGTGGATACAGACAACAGAAGGGTTATGAGAAGGGATCTTTAAGGGGAAACTACATCCAAAGTATAGTTGAGATTATAAATCTTGTGATCTTCTTCACATTCATTTAGCATTTCTACATGATGTATCACAATAAACACATCCTTGACCAGCTTATATTTAGGCTATCTACAAAGTGGATCTAATGGAAATGGAAAAAAGGGACAGAAAAGGCAAGTGTCTAACAAGTGTTTAATAGGGGAATGATTAGGTTCATGTCTACTCCTTCCTGTACTCACTATAGCAATAAACTGACTACTACCACACCATTAATTACAGTGGAATAATGAAGTGCTTCATATTGATTAAGGGTAGCCGACTGCAATTAGACTCCTGTTGTGGAAAGACGTGCGAGGCTACAGGTCGCCTAACAGTCTAAGTGTTGAGCAGTCGTGTTATATGTGATTAACTGCAATACACAGAGGTGATTATGACAACCTCTTGTTGAATTGCTTTCCTTCACACAAAGTCTCTCCTCAGTAACAGATAACAGCTGTACAATAAAAGCCAAAGGAGTTTTTAATCATGATCATCTCAAGCTTGCTTTCAGAGAAATAACAAGTTAGAAAATTGTGTGTATGTTTTGCAATATGTACTGAGAGACATATACTGTTTGATATTACTGATCAAAGATGCTAAAACCATGAACAAATTGTGTTTTTCAACAGTGGTTAATCAGTTGAGATCTTTGATTCACACAATTATCTGAAAAACGTTAGTTTACCAGACAGAGGGGAACCCTCAGAGACAAGCCTCACAAATCTTCCTAAATAATAATCAACAGACTCTCTGTAACAGCAAAGTAAGAGGAAGAGAAAGATGTACTTCAGGTCATGCTCCTGCCAACTTTCCAATTAACGGTGCTGCAGCAGGAGGCCATTATCTATGGCATGACATTGTTAACTCAGGGATAAAAGCATTAACACTTTGTTAGTATGTCTTCTGGTAACTATCAATGACACACAACACTAACTGCCTAAGTGGTTGATTACTCATTTCCAGGAGTCTTTCTTTGGCCTTTTAAAGAGCCTGCTATCAAACGTGGTGTTTGCTGGATGTTGAACTTTCAATATTAAGAAGCCAACCATATTATCATCATCATCACAAGCTTGTTGCTGCTGTTTACATTCACCCAAATATAACTGGATGATGGAGTACATAGACTTTCATTTTGTTGCATAATCACAAAGAAATCACAATAAAACTTGACCATTGAAAAAAACACAAACTCCAGATTCATATCATGGTATATCCACATCTAAAACTGCAATACATAACTATGAAAGCAACTTTCAGGAACATCAAAAGACATTTTCATTCACCTTGCCAGGTGCAGCAGCATCCACACAGCCTAACAACCACCATGATTCACTGCTTGTGCCACTCAGATAAGGCAGGCTAATATAGTCCAGTCTTGCTGATAAATTCTCCTCTTACGAAAATGTCCCCTTTACCCTAATTTTCTGCTAACAGCACTACCCTTTCATTGTTGGTGCAGAGGTCTTTTGGGGTGTTCATTCTGCACTCTGTCCACTCTGTGTGAACAGTCTGAGCTCATGTGGGGAGCAGCAGCAGCAGGGGGTGATGGTGTCAGGTGTCAGCGAGTCCATGAAATGTGTGTCACTGAGTCTGACTCAACATCCACCTGCCTCGGCTGTCACTCACTGCACCCTGGGGTGTGCTCACTGACACAGACTACCTGGATGTTAGGTCAAAAGGAACAGGCCCATGCAGCATAAGCAGACAACACTGTTGGCAGAAGATACATATAGAAACAGAGACTGATGCACCATACATGAAATATCTTCTGTGCACTCACTCCAAACTCCTTTGGGTCTTCACATATAGGTACAAATCTCTCCAGGGTATATCAAGCTGATTAGCTATAACCACATTTAATCCTATTTTGTAAGCAGCATGATCACCTGTTCAGTAAGAAAAAATGTTCCCTGTAACTCATGGTAGACAAACACTAGGTAACATAGCTATGGTTGTCCAACAAGACAAAAACCCTCGTAGCACTGCAACCAGGGGAAACATCGGATCGATATACATTTAAAACACCCCTGTAAGTCAGCCAAGTTACCGCCCCGTAACTGCACTTTTAGCTCGTTAACTAACCGTAAAAACGAGCTTCTATCTCTGCTATTTACAGCTAGCTAAGCACAGTCTCCGAGCTTCAAACCAGCTTCAACTCAGGCTCGTACACACATGTGTGTAAGTGCACTGAAACATTTCACTTGTTTTAACACGTGAGGACAAACGTTTAGGTTGTTAACAAAGTACCCGTGCTAGCCAGTGTTAGCTTGTGTGTTATCTGAGCGTTGTTTTTTTTTTTTTTTACCTGCTGTCTCAGAGCTAGCGCTCCGTGCTACACCATAATCAACCGCCCTCCTCTGTTCACGTCAACGGCAGCCTGCGGCTCCAGCCGGAGGTTAGAGGAGACACCTTCGACTGCAAGTAACTGCAAAAAGATTTTATTTAGGGGCTCCGAGTGGATATGAACTGGTTGGAAAATCAGCTGTCAGAACTTCGTTCCGGTGTCATGGGCAACGGAAGCGCAGTAAATGTCCGGTCGTTATTGTTGTCCGTGTAGACAAGGCGGCAAATAAACAGTTCCGCGGTACATACGTTCCCAAAGTTTCAGGTTTGAAAATGTAATTACACTCACTAAACCTGCCGGTAGTGAATGGATATTTTTTACTGTCGTGCTGTAGCAAATTGAATATGATTATTCATGTTGATTTATTTACAATTATTACACTGTCTAATTTTCACTTCGAAAAGTCCCCTTTCAGTCAAAAATGTGTTCTTGTTGTTTTCCTCCAGTTGAATGTTTAGAATGATGTGTGTGTTGATTTGGACACTAGAAGGCTGTTTTCACATTCATTGATGAAAATGTGAATTTTCTCTGAGCTCATTAAAAAATCTGTTTTTAAGAGGCATGTGAGCATCATTTGTGACATCATAAATAGCTTGGAAGCCAATCCTGGTCCAGTATTCAGCATACAGAAGTGTCATGTGGGACCTTGAAGCGTCCAGTGCACAAATACTGGGATTGGATTAAACCGTGAAGTAGGAGAAATCGTTTGTCCATAAATTCTATTTGAGAAAGGAAAAAAATTTGTTATATTACAAAGATAGATTGAAAGGTGATTTAGCTTGTTTTGTGGAAAAAACAAAACAATATATGACACAAATTATTATTCAGAGTGCAGTATTGTGTATACATCTTGAAACATGTTTGGAGAGGATCAGTAATACTTAGCCCAGAAACATTCTTCCAATTTCCCAGTCTTTTTAAATATATTGGCCACACTTTGTTTTTTTAAGCCATTGTTCAAAATGAGCTCTCTAAAGTCAAAACTGATGAGAGAAGGTAGGTTATGTTTTCACCTGTGTTCATTTGTCTGTTTGCTGGTTGATTTGTCTGCAAGATTGCACGAAACACTACTGGACAGATTTCCACAAAACTTGGATGGAGGATGAGGTCTCAGCCCAGAATAAACCCAATTAACCTTTGGTGTGGATCAACTTTTTTGTTTGTGTCTTTGTTAATCCATTAAATGGATCTTGATTTTTGTTTTTAAAAATCAAGGATCTAAAATATCTTACCCTAACTGGATGAGTGAGTAAAATTTGATGCAGTGATCCTAGATCATTTGAGCTTAAATTACGGTTAAGGGACTCTGGGTGGTTTGAAATTTGGAGTTATACAGGGCTATAAAGTTAGATGTTAACTTAAAGGTGACTGTTGATCCTTGGCAGAGGTATTAATTGCTTTCTACTGTATTATCTAGTATTTTTCTTTGCCTATTTCATTTTGAACAGGTTGATAACACCTTCCAAAAGTTAAATCAGTGCCTAAAGTAATATAAAAAAAACATGTACAATAGCTCTAATATTCTATAGGGAAGAATCATTCACATGATTCAACCCTCAGTCTGCCTATTCTACACACATACACACACACGCGCACACACACACACACACACACACACACACACATACACATATACAAATGCATACAAATACGCATACACATACTCATGCCTTGAAATGAGCACCGTTTGCATAATAAAAAACTGGGACTCGCTTTCGGACAGAACAGCTCATTCTTTCTTGGAGCAAACCCAACTCATCCTAAAGTATCTGGACAAAGCTGTGATTCAGTGGTTATGAAGCCAGGGGCGCAGGGGCTGTCACTGTAAACAAGAACATGTTCCTGACTGACCTGCCTGGTTCGATGAAAGTTTAAAAAAAGAGGAGTCTATTAATCTTGGAGCGGATGGTTATATTGTATTTCATCTACATCTGTTTGGACAGGTGCTGGCCATCAGGCTTTCTGCGATGCTCACACGCCGAAGGATTTGCCCCCATGACAATGTTATGTTCACTCACTCCTTTCACATGGTGCTCTTTAAAACTTTGCTGTTGTTATTCAGTGGATGTTCACTGAGGACAAAGCATCTGTTTGTATTCATAGGAGTGGGGCTACTACGTTGTACAGTTGAAACAAGGCCGATGACAGCAGCTGAATAAATCATTTAAATTGGATTGGGATGAGCTGAATATTAAGAACAGTATGAGGAAAAACATCTAAACAAGGAATAGATTAAGCTAAGCATCAAGGGAAGTGAGAGTCGGAGGAAGAGATGGAGGACATAGGGTCAGAAAACCAGATGGGATCAAGAATTCTAGACAGGCAGGACAGTTTTCTGAGCGTACTTCAGATACCCACACATAAAATGTTCCATCCTCTCATTAAATGACCCATAAAAGAGAAAGTTCCAGCTCTGAAGCGGAAAACTCTCTCTTTGAAAATGAAATGTTTCTGTCACTTCAGGGTCTTTAAACTCAACAGGAGCGTAAAGATGGAGATAATAAATGTTTCTCATGTTTCTTCTTCCATAAGGGGGGAATTAATTGATGCGCGACGCGCCTTTAGGAGGAACAGACTTCTGTTTATCTTTGCAAACAGCCCGGGAAAAAATGAAAATTTTAAATTAGCTTCTGTCGACTTCGACGTCTGCAGCAAGCAGAAGTCAGAAAACATCTGCTGCCTGCGTGCCAGAAACCGAAATATTAAAACGCGGCCTGAAGATATGAGCATTTTTTCTCCCGGGTTATTAAACTGCTCTCCTCACTTACATCCAGCTACTCAGGTAACTTCACTGATGGAACAAGTCATGCAAAGCATTTGTCTCATCAGTGACTCTGTTTATTCTCCTCACGATGCATACGCGATTCTGTGTATCCCTTTACTTAACATCGATTTAATGTTTGGCATTTTAAGCCCATTGCTTATAGCTTGTTGTGAATAAGTAACCTTAATATTCATTTATAGCAGCACAAATAAGCCAACCATTTTTAAACCATAGAATAGTGAGTGTTTTTTTTTTCATCCTGCAAATTTTAAAGTAAAATTAGATACACAAGGAGACACCATTTTAGCAGCTTGACAGCTAAGCTAAGCTAAGCTAAGCTAAGATAAGCTAAACAGTTTGACACAGTTGTGCTGATATCTAGGCCACAGTGTTTACCATGTTCATGCTCTAAGATAAGCTTGATAGCATGCTAACTTCCGCCAATTAGTGGTGAGGGTAATGGGTCTAGTCATGGTATTTTGACCTGTTAATAGTGCTGTTAATAGACTGAAAGTCCCATATTATGCTAATTTTCAGGTTCATGCTTTTATTTTAGGAATCTGCTACAATAGGTTCAGTTGCTGTAATATTTAAAACCACATTGTTTTCTCAAACTGTCAGTGGTAGCAGCACCTGTATTCAACCCTCTAGCCGAAAGCTCCATTTTAGCGCCTGTCTCTTTAAGGGCCCCCTCTGAAAAATCCTCATCTGCTCTGACTGGTCAACTCTCAAAAGCCTTATGCTGCATTCACATGCTCCTTGGATGGTCCCATATCCAAGTTGGTCTTCCATCTTCTGTGTGTTTGTGTGCAGAACGTGGAGGCAACACGGACTCCAAAAGAAGATGTTTTGCATTTATATCCCAGAGCGTTAAAACAACATGTTAACAGCTCTTTCACAGGAAAAGATAAAATGACTACACAATTCACGTTTTTGGTAAAAGTTTCTCACCAACGACCCAATGTTTACATTTGTCTGCCATGTTTTAGTGAAAGCTCTGCAACTTGGGTACAAAAATGTTCTCAGACTTTCCGAGTTGTTCTTCCGCCTCAATTTGAGACCACGGTATTAAACTGAACTGCCATCTAAACCTTTCACTCAGAACACTGCTTTAATGTATTTTGTTAAATAATCAGTGTTAAACCAGCAGTTACTCTGTAAGTACATTAAAGTGACATCTGGCTGTCAATTGCGATCAGACTGAGACGGTGACTGTGGCAGCAGTGACAGCAGCCCCAGTGGCTCCAGTCTTAATCATGTAAAACCGAATGTTACACCTGAGGCTCCGCTCCCCCCGCTACACCACATGACCCAAACTGTGAGTGTGGTGTCTGCTCAGTTTAAGGGAAGAACTTCTCTGCTACGACATGACTAATGCACATGTCATAATGATACAAACCTCGTCTTTACTGCATGTTTGCTTTCATCAGCTGCACTGCTGCTAAAACCCATAGGCTGCTTAGAAAAACAATAAGTACTCCACGCTCTCATTTAGAGATAAATAAGAGAAAATAAGTACTTTTGTGCAAGCAGGTGCCTGAACAAACACTGGCATCATGCTGTTTTTCCAACTAAGTTGAGATACTCAAATTTTAATGAGCAGCAGTGGTTGGTTTTAAGAGGATTGAGTGTCTTATTTTAGTGTTTCAGGCTCTCATTTGTCATTTCAGGAAAAAGACGTATACTGCCATTACCAACACATTACAGGACACCGACTGATTGAGTAGCTCCCCACATCCGTTTCCCCTCAGGGTCCCATTAGATTAGGTCTATATCTCTGGGTTGATACTCGGATATATATTTAGAGAGTGTAACTTGAGCGGAACAGGACGTCTTTTAACAATAAATGGGCACTGACACGGAAGAAAAGTTGGTGGCGCTACTTTGTCGTCCCGTCCTCAGGCATGCGGTAATCTGATGTGCATCATGTTTGAGAGTCACAGGCTCATAGCCATCAAGAGCTCATATCACCAAGTGACTCATGTATTGAGGAAAAGTGATGAGGAATTTGACCTCTTGTTATGTAGCAAACAGAAGAAAAAAATAAATGGGAATGTCTTTTATTGAAAATGAAGATGTCATGCACTTTGTTAAATGTAGAACAATGAGCTTTTAACTGGTTATGAAACTGGTTATGTTTACAACTGTGTTGTATGTAGGTTAGATAAGACTGAAATAAAACTTGAATTGAGGAGGACTGTTGAGGATGAATTGAGGAGTCTCACAGCCTGAGGAAAGAAACCAATCTGTGGTTGAGTTTCTTAGGTTTCACCATTATCTTTTGTCCACAGGGGCTTCTGCAATTAACAAAATAATTATGTTTCCTGTAGGAGCTTTAATGCAGAAAACTGTAGAAAACACTTCTTAAGTTAAAACATGTTTTATTTTCCATGTCTTTCACATGAAATTGGCCAGAGCTGTCAAGTAGGGTTTTATGTTTTAGCACATGCTGTAAGTGTAGTTACACACAACATGAAACATCTGTACAGCAGACACATCTGACATGTCACTGCTTGACAGAACTGCTCACTTTGGTTTGAAGTCAGTCCAGCTCGCTCTGCACGGTTGGAAGACACAAGAAAACAAGTGAACAACAGTTCACTGAAAGTGTGTGTTAGTACCTCGCCCAGGCGTCCCTGATGCATCCATTTGTTTGTGTCACAGTAAAAATTATTTTAAAGTCTCTCTCTCTCGCAGTCAAACACACATAAACACACTGTTCTTTGGAACAACACATTAATCAGTGAAATCCTCCTTGTTTGAATACAGGAGGAGGACGAGGAAACAAGTTGGTCGTGACTGACACAAATGACTATGCAAATGAGCTGAGTCATATTTGCGTATACAAATATGAGTGCTGAAAAGAAGTCTTGTTCTATAACTCTTTGTGGTGGACATTGAGTGGTGTGTGACTCCTGAATGATCCTATTAATAACAGATATAAACAAACCTATTTGTGTGGGAGTCAGTGTAGAAAAGTGAAATCTGTGACAGACACTGACTCTTTGGGAGCAGCTTGTTCACCGGAAGAAAGTATTGACCCACAGATATACATTTCATGTTATATCAACATTTCCACCACTCATGTCAGATCACATTCAAATGAGAGGAGGAGAGGACCCCATGGCAGCCAGGAGAGACGGCTGACAAGCGAGAGACCCCAGTTCGAGATGGCATTAACATTGATAAGCACAAAACCACTGAATATTTTTAATGAGATTTAATGAGATTCCAGCCATGAAACTTGACCTCTCTGCTGATTTACAGTTGTATCTGTGGTGACAGAACCAGGTTAGCCTGAACATGATGTCGAGTGACTTTTGAGCACAAGCACAGCTCTAACATAAAATTGAAAATTGAGCCTAAAAATAAAGTTTCCATCCATCTTATTTATCTGTCACCTAAGTCATCTTCTGTTAGTGGTGTTTCTCAAACCTCTTTCACTAGAGGATTGGAGTCAATCAATTTCACACACAGTTTGTGAAACACATTATATTTTACCAAATCTACTTGAAGACCACTAAGGCACTCTTGAGGAGTATTAGTGGTCCGCAGACCACACTTTGAGAAGGCTGCCAATTTACGTCTGGGCAGGAGACCTCTCTCTTGAGAAAATGAACTCTGAGGTATAAAAATGGTTACAAGACCACATATCATCAATATACAACAACACCAGAAACCACCACAACAAATAGGTTTCAAAATATTTAGATATTTCAACAATTAAACAGATTTCACAAGATGTCTACATTTATGCTCGATGCGATTTTAGCCGTATTTAACCTCTGTGAAGCTGCAGAACTCTCTTAAATCACTTGGTACTGAGTTCCAAGAAGTGTTTTCTCTGACAGAGAGCGCACATTTGCCAAACCTCGGAAGATTTGTTCTGTATTACGCAGTCACCTTTGTTGGTCCCACTGTCTGGGAGGACAACTAAGAAAAACGGCATATCAGCGATTTGCAGAAACAAACTGCAAGTTGCCAACACATATTCTGGCACATGGCGAGCATCCTGCCACGAAAAATACGGATCACTCGAAGCTCAGCGCGGCCCCCGTGAGAAGAGGTATTGTTTTCCAGCAATAGTCTTCCACAAAGCAGGACGATGTACATAAGAGATCTGGTTGGAAGTTTGCGCTCGTACAGCTGCAACAGCAGATAGACGGAAAGGCTCTCAGGTGCCAGATGGTGCCGTGTTCTCTAAAAACTTGGAGCGGATACATACAGCCTCACTTTCCATTTGTCATGAATCAACAATGCAGTCGAAGATTTCACTCTCTTTTCCTTTTAAAGCATGCTTTAAAATCCACTTCTAACAGAGCAGTCTATGATTAAGCCAAGGAAATTATGATGTCAGTGACAGTTACAGTAATTACATATATACATTTATACACTGACCAGCACCTCAGGAGCAGTTTGGGGTTCAGTAGCTTGCCCAAGGGGGAATCGAACTAGCAACCTTCCGATAACAAGATGCTGGCTCTACTCCTGAGCCACAAACTATGTAATGTTGTGCAGAAGTATAGTTGATTTGAGTCTCCGACAGTCCCTAACATTCATCCTGTGCAGGATTGCGGGAGGGGGAGAAGCATTAAACCCAGAGCGTTGGTATTTGACGAGACTCAACAATTTAAACATAGTGTTGCTTTAACCTTGCACACTGGACCGCGGGGCAGTTTATCATGATTTATCTACCATGGGAACATTTTGCGGGTATGATTATGATGGCTTTATGGCGGAGGATTTGGAAACCGAAATAGCTCAAGGCCAAAAGATCCAAGCTGACAACTTTTCTGCCCCTGTGCCACCAGGCGCAGACAATAACAACATGCCCACTCAGAGCAGCTGCATCAGTCTGAGTCGGGTCACGGCCTCGAGTCGTGCCAGTGGCTACCAATTGCACAAAAAGTCCCAAAGGCTTAACATTAAAAACGAGGCCGAGATCTCACAAAAGTAAGGACGCCGCTGACGTGTCGGTCTGTGAGAAAGTGGATAAATCGGAATAAAATGCAGGATTTTGTCACAGCAGATCTTTTCTGTGACGGCTGCCGAGAGCGTTTTAACACAGACGTTAAAACAGAGGGGGAGGCCATTACAACGGGCGTTGAAGAGCATCACAAACACGACTAATGACAGAGTCTGTGCGGCTGACATGTTTCTGCTTCGGCGCTCCATCCCTCTCTCTTTTAGCCCTCTAAGACATGAGAAGACATCACACAGTAGGAGCATTCTGGGTTCTCTTGTGCCATACAAATAAATCCACGATGGACTGCGATGTGATTTTAACAAAAGGGTCACAGAGGGGCTGCAGAGTCGTCTAAAGCGTATTGTGTGTGATATTGTCAGGTCAGTTTCAGGCCAGATTCAAAGAAATCAATCAAATGTGGCAGAAGGTTGAACTTTCCCTCTAAATACAGACATACTGCAGCTCAATGAAAGTGCACATTGTCCAGTATCAGGTGTCAAAAGTTGGTTTATTTGTTGTGGTCCCTCGCTTACCCTCCAGTTTACCCCAACCTCAGCCTATATGTCACATGTGATGGCGATGTGTCTGTGCTCACAGGTGAGTATAGTAGCACAGTTACTGAGTATGGGTTAATTTTAAGAATAGGTGTAAGAAAAGCAAATGAGACAAATCAATACAGGCACAGTGTCAGTATTGAAATACATTTGTTCAACATGATTTGTATTATATACAGCTAACATTCTAATATATGTGTCAGTTAATATGATGACAGAGACCTGATGTGATGTACCACGAAAAGAAAAGGTCCAATAATCACTTTTGGTCAAATGCCTCCCTCTAGTGTTTCTTCATAAAACAACCTCTCCTAATATTCCACTTGTACACAGTGTTAGGAAGAGGTAAACTACATGTAATCAAGCTGGTAGTCTGACTACATTCAAATATGCAGTATGCAATATATATATATATATATATATATATATATATATATATATATATATATATATATATATATATATATATTAATGTTATACATTTCTAAAGCTGTCATGAGATTAAAGAAAAAAAATAGTACTCCACTATTCACTGATTAACATGTTATATCTTGGTTACTTGGTTGAAAATTAGCTGTTTCCCCTTGTTTAAAGTCTTTGTGCTAATCTATGTGAACCAGCTGTTTCACCCAGCTTAATATTCCACATACAAATGTTAGAATGGATTCAATCATCTCATCTAACTCTCAGCGAGGAGTGAATAACAGTATATAGCAAAATGTAAAGTACACCTATCATACTTACAGGTATTTTAAATGTCAAATAGAAAACATCAGCTCAGAAAAGTGGATTCAATACTGGATGATGGGGGGGCACAAGTTTGTGTCCTCAACTAAATTCATGACTTTGTTGTGGCTGTGAGAGCTGGCGGGAGTCAGGCTTCCTGTGGTTTGCAGGCCAAGAGGTAGAAATACTTGACAGCCACCACCACTTCTGTCTCTGCAGAGGTCACCTTCATTATGGACATCAACCTGCAGAGAGAAGCACAGGAGACAGAGTGTCATTGTACAGGCAGAGGGGGGCAAAGCGTGATATGTGTGTGATGTGTGTGTGTGATATTCATGTTTATTCTGCACTATGGTGCCGTTAGGCTTCTACCTGTGACAGATGTCCTGGGAGAGTCCGGTGGCTTTCTGCGGGTCTTCTCTCAGCAGAGCCTGATAGCTCGAGAAAGATTCCACCAAACCCATGTAGCTGGACAAAGGCATGGGCTTTTTAACCCACACACACTCGTGCCTGTAATACATAAAAAAAACAAGGATATCCGGTAAATGAGGCCAAGTGAGGGAAGGATAAGAAAACTTATCTTATTACAGATTGGCAAACAAAAACTTGCCACTCACCACTCCTTGTCAGGATAAGGGATTGATCCAAAGGCCTCCCTGTATAACTCAATAGAGCTGGCTCCGAGGTGAGGACTGCGGTATGGCTGCAAGGCTGCATAAAACTAAAGAAAACAAAAGATTAAGAATCATAAGATTGTTTTAAGCACTGATTCAATGGTGTGGCATCAAACCATGAATCATATACTTTACCTAGCTACCTAGTTTGTTATTCTTTTATATTCTATTATTGTATAATCTAGACTTAGTGTATATTTAGTAAGTGCAACACTCATAATTCACGTTCTCACAATGTTTTCTTCATTGAAAAATACTAAGATATAACTGTGCCACTCAGATAAATATGTTTGACCAAGAGCATCCACTAGATGGTGCTGTTTGATATTTTGGATTCAAGGCCATGAGCTATTCTAGACCCACAAGAGTGTGACCTAAGGATGTGACAGGTGATGATCCAGTGTAGTGGAAGTCTCCCACACCAGCAGAAATTAAGAAGCATTTCCCTTATTTTATAACAAGTATGGCTATTTAAAAAAAAACAAAAAAAAAAAAACATATTCTATTGGGACAGAGAAACAGGGAACTTTTCCTGCAATAAAAATATATCCCATTTATTTTGTTATAACATAGCTCTTTCTCATTATAATGTGAAAGGTTAAAGTTACATTTTCTTGTTTTAACAATGTACTATTTATGTCATTATGACATGCACGTTGTTTCACATTTCAACAAAACTTGATTTAATAACGTGAAAATATCTTCTGTGTCACAACAGAAACACACGTTATAACCTGATACTGAATAGTTTTTCTGTTTCTGGCAGGACTCTAACATCTGCCTCATCCGTGACTATAACTGAGTCTGAAGCACTTATGTTTATCACTTTAGATATGAATTTATGGACTTACGGTTTAGTTAAAAGTATATACAGTTTATTTCTATTGATGTTCACGTCATGTAAGTATACAGAACTAGTTTGATGGACATCTGTCCTCATCTTCATCCCTGTACACGTGGTTGAGGGTTTATCAGTGCAGAGTTGACTACAACTCTCGGCCTCCTGTAAGCACCTCTTTGCAGACTTGGTTGAGTGTGTCAGAGCAGCAGTCGGGGTGGCTGAGCTCCATGTCAACGGTGTAGTTGAGCAGAGCCAAGCAGCCGCGGGGCTTCAGAACTCTGTGGGCCTCCTGGAGAAAGCGCGGTCGGTCGAACCAGTGGAAGGCAGACATGGCTGTCATCAAGTCCACTGAGCCGTCGGCAAACGGCAGATCCTCAGCCACACACTGTCTAAAGACGGAAAATCAGTGTTATAACGACTGCTGAGGATCAGAAGAGCAAATTTTTATATCCGGTGTGATTTTTCACTGTCTATTTGCTCATTTATTTATACCTTCTAGATACCTTCATTTACCTTCTACCTTCAGTTATGTATTTAGTGCATAAGCGGTACCTGTAAACAATTCTGTTGGCCATGTCAAACATTTTAAGGGGGATTTCACTCTCCTGCGTTGACCGGACACTTGATATTTGTTTGGTTTCTGTGGGCCTCACTGCATGGCCGACTTCCAACAAACAGGGGTCACATTGTTCCTGCTCTGGCATAGGTTTAACACAGAGGCTTACTAGATTTTCATGGCTGAACTAACAATGTGATGTTAATCACTTGACAACTTAAAGGAGCACTTTGTAGTTTTTGAAAATGAAATTCAAACTCATAATTTTAATTTTAATGTTTGCAATATTAATGAGGTTATAACACATTTTTTTTTTCTGTGACTGATTAAACAAGCTTTGACTGATTAAACACTGTTTGAAGCTAGAAGGGTGGCAGGGTCTGCCACATATAAAAAGATAAACAGTATGATGCTGTGTTGTCCTTTGAGGTCAGTGTGTTAATTCAGCTTATTCAGTCATGAAAACAAAGAGAGTTTGATTACTAAGTTTGTTCAGGCATGAAGAATATTCAGTCAATGAAGCTCCGTCTCCTCTGATTCAAATTTCTTCCTCAAAACTACGTACTGCACCTTTAACAAGGCACAAGAGAAATAATCTAAGAAGAGGAATGCTTTCAGAATGTATTCTTGCACCGTATCTTTTGATAAAATTAAAGACTAACTGTGACTCTTGGGCTGTTTGTGCTTACCTGTATGTTATATTTGGCTCTTTGGCGTGCTGCAAAGCCATTTCCACCTGAGCAGGACTGACATCTGTCCCCACCACAGAGGCGAAGTGTTTGGCCAGCAGCACTGTGCCCTGTCCTGAGCCGCAACCCACATCTACTGCCAACTCAAAGGGATGACCTTTCTGACAAAATATTTAGCATGTTATTTGACACTCCTGTAAAGTTAGTTACAACCATTACCCAATTGACAAAAGGTACCTTGCAATAATTCGCAGAGGCTACCACCATTTTCAATCCGTTCTTACCTGTTTTTCTAGAAAGTCAAGCACCTGTTGTATTACATGATCCGGAGAGATTCTGTATTTCCAGTAGGAAGATGCATGCTGTTTGCCTTCAAACAGACGATGAGTCATAGCGAGCTGGCGCCTCTCTGATCAGCTCAGTAAACGTTTAAAAAAAATAAAAAATAGATTAAAGCAATCTATATTATCTTGTGTTTCTTTACTGCTGGAGAGGAGCTAACTTTCACATTGAAAAGACTGCATTCCTTCTTCGGGCCATCGGACACACACACACACACACACACACACACACACACACACACGCACACAAGAGGGAAACAGTGGGGTGCTTGGGAAAATGGGAGGTCCCACTGCTTCCACTGGTACATGGGATGTTTGACAATGAGCTCCTTTAAAGGGACAGCTCCAAAACTATGTTGCTGTCTTTTTTTCATGATGTGGAATTTACTTTTAAACGTTTTCTCTGTGCACAATAGCTACAGCAATGTGATGTTTTGAATGTAATCCATGATAATTATCTTTAGTCCAGGTCAAATCTAAAGCTCTGTGCGGTAAGGGTCAGTTTATGGATCAGGTGATGGTATGTGTTTCTGTCAGACTCAATCAGAACCCCTGGAGATGATGGGTGGGTGAGGTGCAAATGGTGTATGTATGTAGAAATTCTGTGTTTAGCGCTCCTCCTCTCTGTATCTGTGGGTTTATTCCTTGTGTTTTACAATCTTATGCCACTTTAACTAAGGGCTGTTTGTCACTGACCGACGAGGTCTGACACACTATGAGTTTAAACTAAAGAAAGGTTTGCTACACAGGAAATCTGTCTGCGAAGCAAACAGAACAGAACAGAATCAGGCAGAGGCAAAAGTCAGGATCGAAAACACTAGGAAGGCTGTCACAAGGAGAAAAAACTCAGTGGCTAAGTTGCATTGTGGGTAATGTAGGCACCAGGTTTAAAAAAGCAGTCCACTGCCAATATAGCCACTAAGTTACATCACTGGAGGGAATTTATCAGATTACATGCAGCTTCCTCTGGAGCCACAAATGGGTTTATACTATTTTTTCATGCTGTCCCTAAGACCTGTAAACACACTTTAATGTGTAAAAAATTGTGAAGTTAGCCTATCCACTTGAACCTTTTCAAAACTGGCCAACATGTATTATGTTGTTGCCAGAAAATTCCCTAATAATTGCTAATTAGTGCAAATATTGGACACGTTTTTCTTTGCAGATCCATTCTGCTTCTCTTTATTTCTTATTGAAAAGATACCGTACTTTATTTCAACAGTATGTAAATCAATATAAAAAGCTGTAAGATAAAACATTTTTCACTTTAGCTTCATTTGCATTACACAAAGCAGGTACAATACAGACTGTCAGCAGCATCAAGAGGCCCTCTACCCACTGAGAACAAAGAAAACAAACCAAAGCAGCAGAACAAACAGTGCTTGGCATTTTATATTTCAAAATAAAACATTTTTGCTAGTTACGTGACCTCTCAGTGTGCATTCAAGGCTGTAAACCATCAGCTGTTCTGTTGGGACCGTTCTGAGAGGTGGTTTACTACAGCATGAAGCCTTGAGTTACATAAACAAATCAACGTTCACAGAGGCCATGACAGGGAACATGAGAGAACAAAAATGTGGTTCATTCAGAAATTTTCATAATCAGCAAGCTCCTGTAATTACACACCAACTGAACGTAGCTGATTATTGTGGTTTTGATGCCAGGACGCAGTAATATTCCATTTCCAGCTCCATTTTTGTGTCAGGAGACGTGACTCCCATCTCCTCCAGAAACCTGTAAAAAACATTCAGGTAATAATCACAAAAGTAACGGACCTGTGCATGTGTTTGTGTGCGTGCGTGTGTGTGTGCGTGCGTGTGACTGTGTGTGTGTGTGTATGTGTGTGTGTGCGTGTGTGACCTCTTCTGAGTGTTGAGCAGCAAGTCTTCAGCCATCTGCGGATCTTTCCTCTTGTAAGCTTGGAACATGGAAAAGGACTTGGTCAAACCCATCAGGTTCCTCACGGAGACTGGTAGTTTCACCCAAATGCCCTCGACCCTGTTGTATCAATTTATTTATGTGTGATTATACAAGACAAAAAAAAAAGACTGATATCAGATCTGACTCGTTTGTAATTGCCCGTCTCTAACGAATAAAGGTATAATAAAGGTGCAATATCACTGGTTTTGTGCTGTCAGTTACCTCTTCACATAATACTGTTCTCGGTCCTTATTCAGCTGTCAAAGATGTGTGGTTAGGTCTGGTTAGATACAGTGAGTGTATAATAATTACCTCTCTTTATCTGGAAAAGGGATGGCTGTGTAGAGCTCCTCCAGCTTATTCTGAGATGCAGCTACTGGATTGCTGGCATATGGTGACAGCTCCTGTTCCATCTGGGAACAAATGTGTAGGAGGCTAATGTTTAAAAAGGTGTTATTGATAACATTCAGCCGATAAAGATGGCATCCAGCTCCCCTCCTTCCATTGCATCAACATCAGTACACCGCTGTTGCTCGAATAACCTGCCACATCAAGTGGCTGCGAGTTATGGCACTAGCCAGTGCCCTGAATGCTAGCTTACATTGCTAATGCTAGGTAGCAGCAGAGTGGAGAACTCAGCTATTCTAATGTTTTTTTCCCCACAAACTGGCAGTGGCGAATCTTCAGGGCCTTCAAGGTATTCAAGGAAGGCCCTAAAATCCTCAGATAAAATGAAACGTATCTTATTAATTTTATAAATAAAATAAAATTACGCCGACTTGTTTCTGTAGTTTTCTGTCCATACATTAAGTGGATTTCTGTTGGAAAAAAATTCAACCAATCAGATATTTTTCTACGTGTCTCTCGGCAGAATATCCTCCATCCAGAGTATTCTGTTTCCCTTATCGAAGGCCCTGGCCATTAAACGTAATGAGAGAGTACATTTGGATTGACAATTTGATCAACTAATCATATTTGGATTTGTAGCCAATGGGCGTATTCTTTAAGACTTTCAACAGCTCCAGGGTATTCTAGAAGGCCCGCTAGCTCAGTCACCCGAGACCTAGCTTAACTAGAGAGTTGTGATTGATAGCCGATGTTGAAAATGGCAACAGATGGAGATGACATTGATACAGCAGGTGGAGATGATATTGATACAGCAGGTGGAGATGATATTATCGCGGATTTATTGTCAGTGTCCTTTTCAAGACGACCGTTTAATGAAAAGATGGACATTGTTAAAAAAGGCTGCCCAACGCTCGAACACCTCAAGCTCAATCAACCTGCAAAAGCGGGCTATGTGCGCCACTTTCAGGCAGCTGTGAACGATACACTCGGCTTACAGGCTCGTTGAGTGGAACTGATTTTTTATTGCTGGTTTTGCTAGTCTTGCATCTGGTTGAACTAGTTGCTTTTTGTTTCCACACACTTGGTTAAATGATTGTTCATTAAGTATGAAAAGTGACGTGTGCATTTTTTCTGTTGTATGGTATTAGTGATACGGTCAGCCTGTGTCAACAAAACAAGATAAGACAAGGTTTAACAAGACTCCCAAAGTGAAGAGGTAGAAGTCTACACCTACCTCTTTATATATACGACTGAGTCGTTCTCCACAGTCCTGGTAGTGAAGTCTGGTATTATCAAGAGTGTAGCACAGCAGAGCCATGCAACCCCGGGGTTTTAAAACTCGACCTGCCTCGGCCAGGAACCTCGACTGATCAAACCAGTGAGCTGCCGACGCTGCTGTCAGCAAGTCGACAGAGCCATCTGGAAAAGGGAGGTCCTCTGCTGTACCCTGCCTGCAGGTAGACAGTTTGGAAATGTAACGTCAAATACCTCTGGCTTATTATCATTATCATTATTTCAAAGTCATATTTTATTGTCAAAGAATAATTTTGTCCCAACTCAACTGTCAGATTAAATATTGGCACAATTCACATTTGTGCAAGCCACAGGCATGTTGAAACTTTGCGTTTGTTTGTGTTGCTCATGATCTGGTTAGGTTTAGGCACCACAACCCCTTGGATTGGACAAGGAAAAGATCATGTTTTGCCTGACATGTCACCAAAAAACGGCTGGAGATCATCCCTTTATCTTGTTTAAATTATACAGTGGTTTCACACTTACAAATGTTGGAATACCACCTGGAAGCGTGGTCTCTGGCTTAGCAGCCATCTTGCCTAGCTGTCATGCCACCACCATCCCCATATGCATGTACTTAGATTGTGATAAGACACCTAGTAATGTTTTAAATTGTATGTAATAAGAATACAAATTCAGTGAGTCCATGGTTTCCAGAAACATACAATCCCAACATGTTATTCTGGCACCTGGGCCTTCACATTCACAGCATGCCTACCTGTACGTGATGTTCGGGTGCCCTGGCACGGCCCTGGCCTCTTCCAGCTGACACTCACTGATGTCGATGCCCACCACCTGCTGGAAGTGCGGCGCCATTAACCGTGTGTTCTGACCTGTCCCACATCCCAGATCCACGGCCAGCACATGCGGCTGCCCCTTCTGAAGACATTAACATAGGCAGGATTTGTTTTCAGAAAGCTGAATGTTGAAGATTTGTTATGTCATTGATACTCATAGTATATCTGCCATACCTTTTTATCTAGGTATTGAAGAATAATGTTCTTGACCTCATCTGGAGGCGTAAATCGGTACATTTGGTAGATCGAGGCATGCTCCTTTCCCTCAAACAGCCGGTATGCCATGGTTTTGTTCCTCTGCTTGCTTTCTGTCCGTCTGCCGGCTTTGCGTTCTCTGACCTCTGCTCCAAAACAGTCTCCTCTGTTTGGCTTTAATCTCCTTCAGCCACCTACAGTTTGAATTTGCTCTGTGTCCTTGTTTTCAGCCTCCTTCGTCGTCTTTATGTTCGTCTTATCTCCCGCCTTCTCCTCTGTTTACTTTGTTAAAGCCCTTTTCTGCCCGGACGCTCACACACACTGTGCGCTCTTTGATGGCTAAATGACTCTTGACCCACTTTCTAAGGGGTAGATTGTGGGATTGTATATATTTAACAGACACACAGGAAAATAATCATTGACTTGAACTGTCAGAGAGTAAATGATGCAGCAGTTTCAAACAAGGGAGCACAAACATTTACAACTTTGAAGGAAAGACACAGTTATTCAATTGAAAGTGAAACATTTCCTACCAGTGGAAAGCTGCCCTTCACTCCAGGATCCTCGGAAGCTGACAATATGTAACACTTGAGTCTTGTGGCCCAGCTTCCTCTACTCAAGGGTGCTGATAAGCAAGGAGGAATACAGAACAGGTCGGGTGTGGAGGGAAAGCAGGCTGAGGAGGAATACCAGGGTGAGCAGGAAATAGGAAAGCAGAAGAGGACAGGAAGTGGAAAGTTAGACACCACGCAAGAATATATAATCGACAAAATAAAACAGGAAATGATGTACCAAAAACCCCAAACCATGACACAGTGTTTATTTTCTGTGTAGGGCACACACACATTTTCAAGTCATGACAAAACAGTCTTTTGGTGTCATACAACTCACTTTCATTGCATTTCATGGAATGTTTTATGCTTTTCAAGTAAATACATTTTTAGTCTAAAGCGTTTAGTATGCTGGCCCTGTAACATTTTGCACTGCAGCTTAAAGGGGCCCACACACCACCTAGTCTCAAACCAACAACCAACTGCCTTTATCCGACCACTCCATTGTGTCTCGTCTGACCCATTTGGCAGAAAAGTTGCATTGAAACATATCGCTTTGACTACTGCCAGCTACACAGCAGTGTGTACGTTCTGCACTTGCGCGAGATGCAATAAATCTCCTTAACGTCGGATGGCGCTAGTCTCGTGCAAGTAATCCAAACATGAAAACAGGAAATGACGGAACTGAGTGCAGACCATCGTCACTTCCGCCCCTACCACACAATACGCTGATTTGCTAGCACACCACCAATCAGAGTGGTCATTGAACAGCTCGCACACAACCAATCAGAGTATCCAATGGCGTCCAATCCTCAGACTGCCGACACTCTCAGACTTTGCAAGTTGAATCTGACCAGACACCGTCCACGAGGTCCAAAGGCTTTTAACACAGCTGAACACACCGAACAGATTTGTTCCCGAGCTCGTCCAAGTCTCCACAAACATTTTAGATGTCCAATATTTGGGCCAGTGTGTTCCTGCCTTAAGAAATCACATGCAAAGAACATCCAAATAAATGAATAACGAAAGCAGAAGTTGTTCCTGTTTGTCACTAGGAACTGATGAAAATGGCTGGAAGACGGTTGTTGTTGCCTCATTTGTGACTAATATTTACTGAAGTCAGGTATCCTTAGGTGGTATTGAAAAAAAAATGGTGAAGATGTTTTTTCTTAATTCACTTTTTTTTTCTATTTGCATGCTTATGTGATGTTTTGAATGTAATCCATGATAATCATCTTTGGTCCAGGTCAAACCTAAAGTTCTAAGGGTCAGTTTATGGGTCAGGTGATGGTATGTGTTTCTGTCAGAATCAATCAGAACCCCTGGAGATGATGGGTGGGTGCGGTGCAAATGGTGTATGTAGAAATTCTGTGTTCAGCGCTCCTCCTCTCTGTATATGTGGGTTTATTCCTTGTGTTTTACAATCTTATGCCACTTTAACTAAGGGGCTGTTTGTCACTGACTGACGAGGTCTGACACACTATGAGGACTCGAGAGAGTTCAGTTTAAACTTTACAGAAGAAAGGTTTGCTACACAGGAGATCTGTCTGCGAAGCAAACAAAACAGAACAGAATCAGGCAGAGGCAGACGTCAGGATCAGAAACACTAGGAAGGCTGTCACGAGGAGAAAAACTCAGTGGCTAAGTTGCATTGTGGGTAATGTAGGCACCAGGTTTAGAAAAGCAGTCCACTGCCAATATAGCCACTAGATTACATCACTCGAGAGAATTTATCTGATTACATGCAGCTCCCTCTGGAGCCACAACTGAATTTATACTATTTTTTTCACGTTGTCCATAAGACTTGTAAACTCACTTTAATGTGTGAAAAATCGTGAAGTTAGCCTATCAACTTGAACCTTTTCAAAACTGGCCAAAATGTATTATGTTATTGCCAGAAAATTCCCTAATAATTGCTAATGAGTGCAAATATTGGACACATTTTTCTTTGCAGATCCATTCTGCTTCTCTTTATTTCTTATTGAAAAGATACTTTATTTCAACAGTATGTAAATCATTATAAAAAGCTGTAAGATAAAACATTTGTCACTTTAGGTTCATTTGCATTACACAAAGCAGGTACAACACAGACTGTCAGCAGCATCAAGCAGCCTTTTACCCACTGAGAACAAAGAAAACAAACCGAAGCAGCAGAACAAACAGTGCTCGGCATTTTATATTTCAATACACAACATTTTTTCAAGTTACGTGACCTCTCAGTGTGCATTCAAGGCTGCAAACTATCAACTGTTCTGTTGGGACCGTTCTGAGAGGTGGTTTACTACAGCATGAAGCCTTGAGTTACATAAACAAATCAACGTTCATGTAAGTCAATTGTAAACTGACTTAGTGTTAACGATTACACTGCAAGCCAGAAAGTCAGCTTACACAAAGGCCATGATAGGGAACATGAGAGAACAAAAATGTGGTTCATTCAGAAATATTCATAATCAGTAAGCTCCTGCAATTACACAACCAACTGGATGTAGCTGATTATTGTGGTTTTGATGCCAGGATGCAGTAATATTCCATTTCCAGCTCCATTTTTGTGTCAGGAGACGTGACTCCCATCTCCTCCAGAAAGCTGTAAAAAACATTCAGGTAATAATCACAAAAATAAATGACTGAATCATACATGTTGGATCAAAGTAACAGACCTGTGCGTGTGTGTGTGTGTGTGTGTGTGTGTGTGTGTGTGTGTGTGTGTGTGTGTGTGTGTGTGTGTGTGTGTGTGTGTGTGTGTGCGTGCGTGACCTCTTCTGAGAGTTGAGCAGCAAGTCTTCAGCCATCTGGGGATCTTTCCTCTTGTAAGCTTGGAACATGGAATAGGACTTGGTGAAACCCATCAGGTTCCTCACAGAGACTGGCCATTTCACCCAAATGCCCTCGACCCTGTTGTATCAATTTATTTATGTGTATACAAGACAAAAAAATGACTGATTTCAGATCTGACTCGTTTGTAATTGCCTTTCTCTAATGAATAAAGGTATAATAAAGGTGCAACATCACTGGCTTTGTGCTGTCAGTTACCTCTTCACATAATACTGTTCTCGGTCCTTATTCAGCTGTCAAAGATGTGTAGTTAGGTCTGGTTAGATAAAGTGAGTGTGTAATAATCAGAGATGGACAGAGTACTCGACCACAGTACTTGAGTAAGAGTACAAATACTACTGGTCAAAATTTACTCCGTTACGAGTAAAAGTAGCTCAGTCGACATGTTACTCGAGTAAGAGTAAAAAAGTACTTGCTTTTAAAGGTACTTAAGTATCCAAAAGTACATGCTTTTAAATTTACTTTAAGTAAAAGTACGAGTAAGAGTAAATTTCTTATTTTTCACATCAATGAATTACTATATTTTTTTCTAAATGAATTTAAGGACCTTTTAACTCTTGTGTCTGAGAATTATCTCTTTGAAACCACCTGCACTGATGTGCTGGCTTTTAGAACCACAATATTATATAAAGCCTGCAGAAACATCTATAACTAATTTTTTTTTTCTTTTTTTTTGGAGAGCATGGCTACTTTGGTGGTATCCTTATGGGGAGGGATGATGTATTTCCGCTTTTACGTAGATCCCAGTGGAGAGCGTGCACTGTGATAAGTTTCCTTCTTTGACAAACACAGCTTGTGTCCAATAGTATTTAAGAAAGAAAAAAAAGAGCAGACCTGAAAGTAACGAGTACTTTTCAGCCTTCCTAGAAATTAACTCGAGTAAAAGTAAAAATGTTTGTCTTGGAAATGTATTCAAGTAAGAGTAAAAAGTACCAAAGAAATCTTGTACTCAAGTAAAGTACAAATCCTCTGGATATGTACTTAAGTACAGTACTCAAGTAAATTTACTCCGTTACTGTCCACCACTGGTAATAATTACCTCTCTTTATCTGGAAAAAGGATGGCTGTGTAGAGCTCCTCCAGCTTATTCTGAGATGCAGCTACTGGACTGCTGGCATATGGTGACAGCTCCTGTTTCATCTGGGAACAAATGTGTAGGAGGCTAATGTTTAAAAAGGTGTTATTGATAACATTCAGCCAAAAAAGGTGGCATCCAGCTCCCCTCCTTCCATTGCGTCTACATCACTACACCGCTGTTGCTCGAATAACCTTCCCCATCAAGTGGCTGCGAGTTATGGCACTAGCCAGTGCCCTGAATGCTAGCTTACATTGCTAAAGCTAGGTAGCTAATATAAGGGCAGTAGAGTGGAGAACTCAGCTATTCTGATGTTTTTTCCCCCACAAATTGGCTGCTACCAAGATCGTTAATGCTGCTGACTGAACACAGATACCACGTGATACCAACAGCGTCACAATATTGACCGACAAACCTCGTTAATAGCTGGACCCAAACTGTCAGAATTCTTACACAGAGACAAACATTTTGGACCCAACAACATTGTAAAATTATTGATTCACAATCAAAATAATGTGAAATTTTAAAAAAAGAAATATACACATATTTCATACTTCATTCCGTCCCTTTCTACATCTCTGTAGATGTGTTATTTTCTTTTACAATGATTTGTTGACGTAAAAATTGTATCAATAAGACCTTTATTGTTCACATTTTGCAGGGTGGTTAATACAGTTATACTGCCCTCAGTGTGAATTTTTCTGTTGTAAGGTATTAGTGATACGGTCACCCTGTGTCAACAAAACAAGATAATACAAGGTTTAACAAGACTCCCAACTCCACCTACCTCTTTATATATACGACTGAGTCGTTCTCCACAGTCCTGGTAGTGAAGTCTGGCATTATCAAGAGTGAAGCACAGCAGAGCCATGCAACCCCGGGGTTTTAAAACTCGACCTGCCTCGGCCAGGAACCTCGACTGATCAAACCAGTGAGCTGCCGACGCTGCTGTCAGCAAGTCGACAGAGCCATCTGGAAAAGGGAGGTCCTCTGCTGTACCCTGCCTGCAGGTAGACAGTTTGGACACGTAACCCCAAATACCTTTGGCTTATTATCATTATTTCAAGGTAATATTTTATTGTCAAAGAATAATTTTGTCCCAACTCAATTGTCAGATTAAACATTGGCACAATTCAGATTTCTGCAAGCCACAGGCATGTTGAAACTTTGCGTTTGTTTGTGTTGCTCATGATCTGGTTAGGTTTAGGCACCACAACCCCTTGGATAGGACAAGGAAAAGTTCATGTTTTGCTTGAAATGTCGCCAAAAAAAAACGGCTGGAGATCATCCCTTTATCTTGTTTAAATTATACAGTGGTTTCACACTTACAAATGTTGGAATACCACCTGGAAGCGTGGTCTCTGGCTTAGCAGCCATCTCGCCTAGCTGTCACGCCACCACCATCCCCATATGCATGTACTTAGATCGGGATAAGACACCTAGTAATGTTTTAAATTGTATGTAATAAAAATACAAATTCAAAGAGTCCATGGTTTCCAGAAACATACAATTCCAACATGTTATTCTGGCACCTGGGCCTTCACATTCACAGCATGCCTACCTGTACGTGATGTTCGGGTGCCCTGGCACGGCCCTGGCCTCTTCCAGCTGACACTCACTGATGTCGATCCCCACCATCTGCTGGAAGTACGGCGCCATTAACCGCGTGTTCTGACCTGTCCCACATCCCAGATCCAGGGCCAGCACATGCGGCTGCCCCTTCTGAGGAAATTAACATAGGCAGGATTTGTTTTCAGAAAGCTGAATGTTGCAGATTTGTTATGTCGTTGATACTCATAGTATATCTGCCATACCTTTTTATCTAGGTATTGAAGAATAATGTTTTTGACCTCATCTGGAGGCGTAAATCGGTACATTTGGTAGATCGAGGCATGCTCCTTTCCCTCAAACAGCCGGTATGCCATGGTTTTGTTCCTCTACTCGCCTTTTGTCCGGCTGCTGGCTTTGCGTTCTCTGACCGCTCCAAAACAGTCTCCTCTGTTTGGCTTTAATCTCCTTCAGCCACCTACAGTTTGAATTTGATCCGTGTCCTTGTTTTCAGCCTCCTTCGTCGTCTTTATGTTCGTCTTATCTCCCGCCTTCTCCTCTGTTTACTTTGTTAAAGCCCTTTTCTGCCCGGACGCTCACACACACTGTGCGCTCTTTGATGGCTAAATGACTCTTGACCCACTTTCTAAGGGGTAGATTGTGGGATTGTATATATTTAACAGACACAGGAAAATAATCATTGACTTGAACTGTCAGAGAGTAAATGATGCAGCAGTTTCAAACAAGGGAGCACAAACACAACTTTGAAGGAAAGACACAGTTATTCAATTGGAAGTGAAACATTTCCTACCAGTGGAAAGATGCCCTTCACTCCAGGAGCCTCGAAAGCTGACAATATGTAACACTTGAGTCTTGTGGCCCAGCTCCCTCTACTCAAGGGTGCTGATAAGCAGGGAGGAACACAGAATAGGTCGGGTGTGGAGGGAAAGCAGGCTGAGGAGGAATACCGGGGTGAGCAGGAAATAGGAAAGCAGAAGAGGACAGGAAGTGGAAAGTAACATACCACCACGCAAGAAGATATAATCGACAAAATAAAACAGGACTGTCTATGCAATCATTTCTTATTGAAAAGATACTTTATTTCAACAGTATGTAAATCATTATAAAAAGCTGTAAGATAAAACATTTGTCACTTTAGGTTCATTTGCATTACACAAAGCAGGTACAACACAGACTGTCAGCAGCATCAAGCGGCCCTCTACCCACTGAGTGCACAGTGCTCGGCATTTTATATTTCAAAATACAACATTTTTGCTAGTTATGTGACCTCTCAGTGTGCATTCAAGGCTGCAAACAATCAGCTGTTCTGTTGAGGTGGTTTACTACAGCATGAAGCCTTGAGTTAGATGAACAAATCAACGTTCATGTAAGTCAATTGTAAACTCGTTACAGTGTTAACGATTACACTGCTTGCCAGTAAATCAGCTTACACAAAAGCCATGACAGGGAACATGAGAGAACAAAAATGTGGTTCATTGAGAAATAGTCATGATTAGTAAGCTCCCGCAATTACACAACCAACTAGACGTAGCTGATTATTATGGTTTTGATGCCAGGATGCAGTAATATTCAATTTCCAGCTCCATTTTTGTGTCAGGAGACGTGACTACCATCTCCTCCAGAAACCTGTAAAAACATTCAGGTAATGATCACAAAAATGAATGACTGAATCATAGATGTTGGATCAAAGTAACGGACCTGTGTGTGTGTGTGTGTGTGTGTGTGTGTGTGTGTGTATGTGTGTGACCTCTTCTGAGTGTTGAGCAGCAAGTCTTCAGCCATCTGGGGATCTTTCTTCTTGTAAGCTTGGAAAATGGACAAGGATTTGGTGAAGCCCATCAGGTTCCTCACAGAGATTGGCCATTTCACCCAAATGCCCTCGACCCTGTTGTATCAATTTATTTATGTGTGATTATACAAGACAAAAAAAAATGACTGATTTCAGATCTGACTCGTTTGTAATTGCCCGTCTCTGACGAATAAAGGTATAATAAAGGTGCAACATCACTTGTTTTGTGCTGTCAGTTACCTCTTCACATAATACTGTTCTCGGTACTTATTCAGCTGTCAAAGATGTGTGGTTAGGTCTGGTTAGATACAGTGAGTGTGTAATAATTACCTCTCTTTATCTGGAAAAGGGATGGCTGTGTAGAGCTCTTCTAGCTTATTCTGAGATACAACCACTCGACTGCTGGTGTATGGTGACAGCTCCTGTTTCATCTAGGAACAAATGCGTTGTAGGCTAATGTTGAAATAGGTGTTATTGATAACATTCAGCTGATAAATGTGGTATCTGTTGCAGAGTGGATGTGTTATCACATCTGTGTTAGAGGTGCTGCACCCCGGGACCTTTATTAGTAGGAACTGTTGTGTCCGAGTGTTGTTCTGACCAACATGCTACAGAGAGACTTTTTCACCCAGGGGACGGTGTGTAAGTTAAACATTTTGCCACAGGTTCACCCTGGTTGCCAGGAGTCATTCACCACCAGACGGGTCCAGTGTCTTTTGAGATGGACTTGTCTGATTGCAGACAGGTTCGAAGGCACCAGGATCACCTGCGGGTTCTGCCATGATGTGGGAGGGAAGAGTCAGTGCGTTTCACCCAGGGACAGTGTGAGCAACTCTGGAGACGCTGTTATGGTGCCGGTGGCACCAGAGCACACTGGGATGTCACATAAGGAACTGTCAGAGCCTACAAAGATTACACCTGATGGACTGTCTTTGCAGGCTGCTCCACCTGCCCCTGCTCCCAGGTCTGGAGACACCACTAAAGAACTAAGGAGATCAAAGAGGCAACACAAGCCTCCAGATAGACTGACATATTGAACTGTTAAAGAGAAAAAAACAAAACAAAAACAAAGTGAGTTTCTATCTGCTACTAAAATAAATGTTTGTTGTTGTAAAAAATGCAATTAAATGATAGCATGAATATGCTTTAATACGTTCTAACCACTGAGGTAACAAGTCTGTGTTCTATTTTGTGCCCTTATGTGTTTACACTTAAAGGGGGAGAAGTGTTGCAGAGTGAATGTGTTATCACAGCTGTGTTAGAGGGGCTGCGTCCCGGAACCTTTATTAGTAGGAACTGTTGTGTCCGAGTGTTGTTCCACCCGACTGGCTAATGTGCGTACGTAGCTGCAAATGTGAATAAAGTGCACAAACGGTATCGACTGTCTGCGGGCATTATTGTTATTTCAAGACACCACTCAGGTTATCACAGCATCCAGCTCCCCTCCTTCCATTGCGTCGACATCACTACACCGCTGTTACTTGAATAACCTGGCTCATCAAGTGGCTGTGAGTAATGGCACTAGCTAATGCCCCGAATGCTAGCTTACATTGCTAACGCTAGGTAGCTAATATAAGAACAGTAGAGTGGAGAACTCAGCTATTCTGATGGTTTTTTTCCCTATAAATTGGCAAATACCAAGATTGTTGATGCTGCTGACTGAACACAGATACCAGGTGATACCAACACTCACAATATTGACTGACAAACCTCGTTAGAAGCTGGAACCAAACTGTCAGAATTCTTACACAGAGACAAACAAAACAAATGTTTTGGACCAACATTGTAAAATTATTGATTCACAATCAAAATAATGTGAAATTTAAAAAAAGGAAAAGATACACATATTTCATATTTCATTCCACACCTTTCTACAAGCTCTGTAGATGTGTTATTTTCTTTTACAATGATTTGTTGACATAATAATGTTATCAATAAGACCTTTAATGTTCCCATTTTGCAGGGTGTTTGTAGTGCATGCATAAATAATTTAATAATGCATAAAAATTAGGGCTGTCAAAGTTAACGCGTTAATAACGCAATAACGCAACGTCCTCTTAACGCTGCTAATTTTTTTAACGCGCGATTAACGCTCAGTATATAAAAAAAAAAAAAAAACGCGCATTGTATGATTTACGGCTGCGGCCGTTGATACAGAGGGTGGCAGAAAAATAAGAAAGGGAATCAGAAGAAGAAGAAGCAGGGCTGGCGGTTCGTTAAAAACACGGCGGACTGAAAAGCAGCACTCGCTGCAAACTCCTCATCCCTGCTGTCACTCACGGTGGCGGACATTTGTTTCGCCATCGCCCTGATCATTTTGCGGGACACTCTCTCATGGCGTGCCCGTTTGCTGATAACTCATCCCCGCATGTTTATCTCAGGCTCCTCGCTAGCCTTCTTCCTCCCTCCAGCAGGCAGCCTGGCGCTGCTGCTGTCCTCCTCAGACAGACGCTGAAGCTCAGTTTCTCTCACTCTCTTGGGGTCAACAGAGAAACGTCTAGCGGCTGCTTCTCCTGAGTTTTCATCTAAATATATCACGACAGAAAGTTTGAATTTCAAGTCGTACTTTTTATCGTTTTGCTGCACCGGAGCCATGGCGATCATCAGTGTGATACTGACAGAAAGTAGCACACTGCGTGAAAAAGGCAAAGAAGAAAAACGTGAAGTGTCAGTGGAAACCACTTGCAAGCCAAACAGACGGCAGATGCAGAGAGCCCGACGCCCCCCCTCGCCAAAAGAAGACAACCCTGGATTTATTTTCCTGCATGATTTGAAGTGTTGAATAAACATTTTCATAATGCAAGCATATTTGACCTTTCTTATGTTGTTAAAAGTATTAAGAACATGAAAAAATACATTAAGGTACATTTAGAACAGAAAAAAATGTGCCAAAAAAAATTGCGATTAATTTGCGATTAATTGCGAGTTAACTATTGACAAAATGCGATTAATCGCGATTAAAAAAATTGATCGTTTGACAGCCCTAGTAAAAATACAATAAAAAATGCAATAGTGGCAGTTCTGGACTCAGAAAGACAGCTAAGTTTTCTATCCTTCAAGGCCCGACAAAGGTTAATAGAGTTATACTGCCTTCAGTGTGTATTTTTCTGTTGTAAAGTATTAGTGATACGGTCATCCTGTGTCAACAAAACAAGATATGACAAGGTTTAACAAGACTCCCAAACTGAAAAGGTCGAAGTCTACACCCACCTCTTTAAAGATGTGATTGAGTCGTTCTCCACAGTCCTGGTAGTGAAGTCTGATACTAGCATGAAGGAAGCACAGCAGAGCCATGCACCCCCGGGGCTTTAAAACTCGACTTGCCTCTGCCAGGAACCTCGACTGATCAAACCAGTGAGCTGCCGATGATGCAGTCAGCAAGTCGACAGAGCCATCCGGAAAAGGAAGGTCCTCTGCTGTACCCTGCCTGCAGGTAGACAGTTCGGACATGTAACATTAAATACCTCTGGCTTATTATTATCATTTCCAGGTAATATTTTATTGTCAAAGAATAATTTTGTCCCAACTCAATTGTCAGATTAAATATTGGCACAATTCACATTTCTACAAGCCACAGGTTTAGGCACCACAAACCCTTGGATAGGACAAAGAAAAGATCATGTTTTGCCTGACATGTCGCCAAAAAACAGTTGGAGATCATCCCTTTATCATGTTTAAATTATACAGTGGTTTCACACCTACAATCGTTGAAATACCACCTGGAAGCGTGGTCTCTGGCTTGGCAGCCATCTTGCCTAGCTGTCACGCCACCACCATCCCCATATGCATGTACTTAGATCGTGATAGGACACGCAGTAATGTTTTTAATTGTATGTAATAAAAATACAAATTCAATGAGTCCATGGTTTCCAGAAACATACAATCCCAACATGTTATTCTGGCACCTGGGCCTTCACATTCACAGCATGCCTACCTGTATGTGATGTTCGGGTGCCCTGGCACGGCCCTGGCCTCTTCCAGCTGACACTCACTGATGTCGATGCCCACCACCTGCTGGAAGTGCGGCGCCATTAACCGCGTGTTCTGACCTGTCCCACATCCCAGATCCAGGGCCAGCACATGTGGCTGCCCCTTCTGAGGATATTAACATAGGCAGGATTTGTTTTCAGAATGCTGAATGTTGCAGATTTGTTATTTCATTAATACTCACAGAATATCTGCCATACCTTTTTATCTAGGTATTGAAGAATAATGTTCTTGACCTCATCTGGAGGCGTAAATCGGTACATTTGGTAGATCGAGGCATGCTCCTTTCCCTCAAACAGCCGGTATGCCATGGTTTTGTTCCTCTACTCACTTTCTGTCCGGTCGCCGACTTCGCGTTCTCTGACCTCCGCTCCAAAACAGTCCAAATGACTCTTGACACACTTTCTAAAGGGTAGATTGTGGGATTGTTTATATTTAACCAGTGTTGGGGAGACTTAAACTACATGTAGTTGAACTACATAGCTTAACTACAATTTGCTATAACTTGGTGGTAATTAAACTACATTCATATTTTGTGCTGTGTCAAATATTTCAACTACTTTTTGGGTCATTTTTTGTAGTTTAACTACTCAATTTACAAACTACAATTTTGGCCAATAATATGAAATATTTTTTTATTAAAAAAAGACCTATATGATACAAATGTTATTCTATTTTTCTTTGAAAAAAGGCATGAAACATGTCATGACATGCTAAGCCAACGCTGCCTGTGATGGGCTTTCCCTGGCAGCATTCAAATGCTTCACAGTGTGGGTGGGTCTATGTGCCAGGGAAGGCAGTGCTCATATGGCACAAGCATGTCATGACATCCCTCCCGCTACCCACGATGCACCCCCGAACGCGCCAGCCCAACCATGGCCATATTTCTCCAGGGTTAGAAATGTAGTTCGTTTAAACTACTACCAGGCTGAACAACATGTAGTTTTACAAGCTATGTTTGCAAAGTAGCTTCCCCAACACTGTATTTAACAGACACACAGGAAAATAATCATTGACTTGAACAGTCAGAGAGTAAATGACGCAGCAGTTTCAAACAAGGGAGCACAAACATTTACAACTTTGAAGGAAAGACAGAGTTATTCAATTGGAAGTGAAACATTTCCTACCAGTGGAAAGCTGCCCTTCACTCCAGGATCCTCAAAAGCTGACAATATGTAACACTTGAGTCTTGTGGCCCAGCTCCCTCTACTCAAGGTGCTGATAAGCAGGGAGGAATACAGAACAGGTCAGGTGTGGAGGGAAAGCAGGCTGAGGAGGAATACCGCGGTGAGCAGGAAATAGGAAAGCGGGAGAGGACAGGAAGTGGAAAGTTAGACACCACGCAAGAAGATATAATCTACAAAATAAAACAGGAAATTATGTACAAATAACCCCAAACCATGACACAGTGTTTCTTTTCTGTGTAGGGCACACACACATTTCAAGTCATGACAACTGGTGTCATACAACTCATTTTCATTGCATTTCATGGAATGTTCTATGCCTTTCGAGGAGAATAATTTTAGTCTAAAGCATTACGATGGTGGCTCTGTTACATTCTGCACTGCAGCTTAAGAAATAGCATGCAAAGAACATCGCAATAAAATAATATTGAAAACAGAAGTCATTTCTATTTGACACTAAGAACAGATGAAAATGGCTGGAAGATGATTGTTGTTGCCTTGTTTGTGACCAATATTGTTACTGAAGTCAGTTATCCATAGGTGGAATTGAAAAAAAGGAAGATGTTTTTTCTTAATTCACTTTTTTTTTCTATTTGCATGCTTTGTCCGCAGTGTGATGTCATCACTGCATTCACACACAAATTATTTTTTCTGAGCTCTTCTCAAAACCCAGACACCAGGATACAATGTTGGCAGTTTACGTTTCTGCAAACCAGTGATATATTCACATCTGTAAGTGTCATATAGGCTACAAACCACATTGACATTTCTATAAAACTAGGGATAGACCGATAATCGGCCCTGGCGGATGTTATGTATTTTTCCGATTATTGGATCAGTGTTTTGTTTTTTCCATTTGGCAGATAAAATAAACTAATTTAAAATGTGCTACTTTGGCTCTGATGCAGCCTCGTCTCACACAATGTCTCTACCACAACAAGATCTGATTGTAAACACTAAATAGTGAATCTGCAAAGTAAACTACATTAACAAACTTAGTGTGACGCCAGTGGATATCTTTAATTTTCAGCAGTGTTTGTGTTGACCTCAACAGGTATTTTACACCAAAACGTCATCTTTTCCTAAGAATTAAGTGTTATTTGTTCCCAAACCTAACCAGACCATGAGCACAGTGCTGTCACAACATAATAACAAAAAAAATGAACCTAAAGAACATCCAAGGTTTGCAGAGACGTGTCATTAATGATTTGTAAATCAAGATTAACAGTATCTACAAGCCAGTGTGGGGTCACTAGGTCAGTCAGACTCTTTCTTTCCAAACCACTAAAGAAAACTTTTGCTGGTTACACTTGTTGTTCATTCTCTTGACCATTTGCTGAATTGAAAAACATCTTTGTTTTGGTTTGGTTACTAAGGACGGTTTCTCCACGGAAGCATTGCATGTTTAATTGCTCTCGAGGGACGATGGAGATAATGACCTGTTGACCATTTCCAACATCATTATTCTACATTAATACCCTTGGAAAAGTAAAGCACACCGTATCCCATGGGATCTCATTAGTCCTGAAGTCCTCAAAATCTCCATCAGAGGTGTTGAGCCAAACACAGGCAGTGTCTTTTCATCGTTATCATTTTTTATCTTTCACTAAAACTTCTCTCATGCCAATGTATGGTGACACTTTTCCCCAAGCTCTGTGTTTCAACACCTCCCACCGAGGGATGTTATGGCAGTGATGGGCATTAAGGAGGGCTGAGGGACTAATAAAATACAGTCACCACAGTATCCTTACATCACTCAAGAGATGTCCTGTATGTGTGACCAGTTGTTTTGAAGAGTGTATTAAGGCCTTAAAGACAAACAAAAATTACATCACGTGTTTAATAATAGACTGTTTTTCCTCTAAACCCTCCGAGTCACTCAGAGTGATACTCAGGGGTTTACAGAAGTTATTGTCCTCATGTGACTTGCATGAGACTGCAACAATTCCTTGTTATGAAGCCTACACGTTTATGGAATTATTTCTTAATAAATCTATTTACATTTGAAACTTGTCAATCAGATTTTGTTTGTTTTATTCAATCTTGGTATATTTCCATGAGTGTGTATGTGTTATTAAATCAACAAGCACACCAGTGTAGGTTAATTCACAGACACACCCATTCATCCAAAGTATTGACCTGGGTCAATATTATGCTGATACCTCGGAGCTGGTTTGCCTGCACCAGTTTTATTTATCAGTATTTGAAGCGTGTCAATATCAGGACTCCCTAAATCTTGGTATTTCACCGGTGACATACGTCCTGCGTCACACAGAATGTTGTGTGACTGATACCCGTTCTCGTCAGCAAGCACTGTCTTGTCTTTTGTAACTTCAAAGAGAGCAAACATTCGCTTACTACTTCAATCCAAACCATGGTCTTTTTCTAAACCTAACCAAGTAGTGACTGAAAATTGAAATCATTTCTTTGAAATACCAGAAAACAATAAATTCACTAAGTCTTAAAATAAAAATAAAAAAGCCTTGAGGAGACAAACACCCTGTTGTGCACATTGAAGGTCATGTGAAAGACCCATACAACCTCACAACATGCTGTGACACTGTTTTTGTGCATCTTTATACCGTATTATGTGACTTCCTAGCAACACAAGCTAGTTGGGGCGGTTCTTGATCTGATTGCAAGCAGAACATGTGACTTTTGAAATCTGTCCAGCGATGATCCCCTGTCAATCATATCAACCTGCACCATCATAAATAAATTGCTGTGATTGGTCTGAGCTCAGAGTCTATAGAGAAAATTCACACCGCTTCACATCGCCATCAGACCGGCCTTTCTTTTGGTACTACATTTTCTCAACCGTAGAACCTCCATATCCCTGCGCTAATGCATAGGGATACGGAGGTTCTACAGTCTGTGTCTGTGTCTGAAATTGTTAAGTTTCGTTTTTATCGAAAGTAAACCTCTTGTCCAGCAACTGGGCCTCGCACTGTATTTCGCCGCTCGCAGATCACCTGTTGCCCAGTTGCGCTAATGCTAGGGATACGGAGGTTCCATAGTTGAGAAAATGTAGTGCCAAAAGAAAGGCCGGTCTGACAGCGATGTGAAGCAGAGTGAATTTTTTCTACCCAATGTACACTTGAACTGTTATAGATTTTTTTAGGTGAGCCTTGTTTTAGGTGGTTAAATTTTGCATTTTCACTGGACCCTGGAGCTGGAGTGGCTCTCTACTTCACCAAACTGAGGCTGCGCTGATCGGCAATTATGGTAGGGAACAGATCGACTATAGATATGTACTTTATATGACCCCACTTCAAAAAACACGAACTATCCCTTTAATATTCTCATCTTTAGCTGACACTCAAAATGATGACTGTATTTCCAGCTAGAAAACGCGCATCTCTCTCCTCCCTCCATTGTTGTTTGTGTTTGTGTCGCTGCGTAGTGTTACACGTGAGTTGTCGTGCTGAAAATGTGACTTGTTGCCAGTGTTAATTTTGACAGCAAATTCTGATTTAGTCTTAGTCTTTTGAATAACACACCATTTAGTTTTAGTCATATTTTAGTCATCTGAAATCTTTTAGTCTTAGTCTAGTTTTAGCCGACTAAATATTGTAAAAATTTTAGTCTTAGTCTAGTCTTAAGTCTTTTAGTCTCAGTCTAGTCTTAAGTCTTTTAGTCTTAGTGAGTGGTAAATCTCTCTCTCTCTCTCTCTCTCTCTCTCTCGATGAGTTGTCTGTAAATGTTGCTTCAATTTGTGTGCCCAGATTCAATTCTTTGTTTTCGTCCTGAACCTGGCTCTGACATTTCTGTTGTTCATGAGGCATGCCGTTGCCCTCGGATCGGGTGCGCTGCAGATTGTTAACGCTAGCGTCTTTCTAACAAGTGAAGTTAGCTGAAATCCGCCAAAGCTGTGCAACTAAATATCATGTAAACAACCTAACTCTTGTGAAAACGTACATGAAACTGTGCGAAGTTCTGCAAGCTCGTCTTTGTTCTCCTTCTGTGTAAATGCTGCTGCCTCTGTTTAGCTTGCCGCAGCTTTTTAAAGTGGCTCTGCTGCTTCTGCATCGGTCAACATACCCTCAAAAGATTCGCTCTGATTGGATCTCTTCTCCATTCTCCATAAAGAGCAATAGTATATCTGTTTTATATGATAACAGAAGACAACAATCGTGTTTAGTGTTACTTGGAAAGCCGAGAGAGTGTGGTCTGTGTGAGAGTGTCGTGGAAAATTGAATTGATTGGTATTTTAGTAAATATAGGTTTTCTGTCACAACTTTCACATGAATATGATACTATATGCACCTGCATCCATTGTAAATCATTTGTCCTCATTGCCAGTTGTCCCTGCTGCAACGTTATTTCATAAATTAATTGTAACGAAACTGCTATTACCTTGACAACTCCTCCATCATCATGGCTAGCATAATAGCCATTAAAACAGCTATTATAATAGCTATTAAAACACCTGGACACTCATCGTGGATCATCAAAATACCTGTTACATGTACCTCTTACCGTTACACAATAACAATAAGACACGTTATTAACTTTTATTAATTAAATTACTCAATTAAAATTCTGAGATGGTCTCGATCCATGATAATAAGCCTGCATTTAACTGACTGCTCTGTTTAATTACGTCAAAATGTGCATGAATTAATATCTCGCACGTGCGAGATACTAAGTCGTGGGCGTAAGATACAGTAAGACACGCTTGAAAGATAGTAAGTCGCACTCAAGAGATTAAAAAAAAACATCCATGTCACCTCCAGGGCTCCGTACAAAAATAATAGTAGGGCACAGTGACTTGAATAAGTAACTTTAATCTGATTACTGGTTTGGAAATATTAACGCGTTAGATTACTTGTTACTGAAAAAAGTGGTCAGATTAGAGTAACGCATTACCAGCATCAATGCCCGCAGATGGACTCTTTTTTTCAGTGGGGCCTGGGGATTTCTCTCGCTGGAAATTTAGAAAAATGGGGCTGTTAAAGCTGCAATTTCAATGTAGTTTGAGAAGGAAAGGAAGGCTGCTGGCCGTTCGTTATGCAACCACATTAAAACCTCTGGGTGTATTTTCATCATTAGGCAATTATATTTGATAAAAACATTTTTTTTAAAAGGCACAGAGATCCGGGGCCATACCCAAAACATCTGGGGCTATAGCCCCGAATGCCCAGGTCTAACGACGCGTCTGCAGGCTAGTATCAAACATCATGTCTCAACCTCACTGCACTTTCTCAACACATCAGGACGCCACACTTTAAGATTGAGTGATGTGTTCTTCATGATGAACACTTGCACTTCAGTTTATTTTGACTCAACTCTACATACAAAGACCTGCTGCTGTCAAATTAAGTGATTGTTGTATCAGCTACCAACATCTGAAACTTCTTTTATGACTTCAGAACAGGCTTTGACTGTGTCCATCAAGAGATACGATTATAATTAAATCACTGTGATCAACCTTTCATCATGTTAGTGTATAACTAGCACAGATTAAAACCCACAAACCACCAGTCGGTGGTAGCGAGAACAGTAACATCAACTTGAGTTATACCATAACAACATTTTATCACTTTCAGTGCTTCAAATCCTACAATAATTCTTAAAAGCATTAATTGACGATCTGTCTTTTCCTTTGTTGCTACACTCCCTAAACTGTACAATGTCCGTATTTTGAGCATAGTTGGAATATAGTCACTTGTCAACATCTGACTTCAGCTTTGACCTTATATTGTAATTAACAATTTACCTGCAATTGCGTTTGTGTTTTGCACATCTAAATTCACTCTCCTAGACTCCATGGAGTGATGACTGCAATGACATAATTGTGTGTAACAAGTTAAAGAGGCTTTCAGCTCCTCCTGCTAAACTACAGGGGGTCACCTGCCCCACCACAGACCACAAACAGACAATACAAGGAGCATGTCAGAGTGGCAAAACCCACTGACAGTAAATATGACTGAGATTCTCACAAGGCTTATTGATGATGTTTGTGATGTTTTGCAATGATTGCATGTTTCTTACTTACTTGTAATCCTCTTGTATCATTTGTCTCTTTGGAAATCTCGGCTCTCTCTCTTGCTCTCCAAATACCTGTCACTGCCTCAGTTCAGGTTAACACATATCTGTTAACAGGATCCACAAATAGAGTTGTCTTCATTCATAAAGTTGTCTCTTCTACTGTCCATGGGGTAAATGGAAAACACTACTCATCCACATTATTTCAATCTCACCATGTTTGTTAACATAGGCAATTACCGTTACCCAGCATTTGTCTTGTGTTTGCTTTTGTATGCTTTAATTATCTCAGCTAATCTTGTCATAATATTGGTAATATCACGAGAGAAAACTTTACATGAGCCCATGTATATTTTCATTATGTGTCTTTCTATTAACTCTCTGTGGGGCTCCGCTGGCTTCTTCTTCAGATTTTTCAAAGACCTTCTGTCTGACACTCATTTGATCCCACGATCAGCTTGTTTATTTCAGATCTATGTCATTTACACCTATGCATCGTATGAGCTCACCCTCTTGGGCATTATGGCTTATGATCGGTATGTTGCTGTGTGTCAACCTCTACATTACCACAACAAAGTAACTTCCAAGCTGGTCTCTAAACTGGTCGCCTTTGCGTGGATCTTTCCAACCTTTGCTGTTGCAGCCTGTGTTTATCTGTCCTCCAGACTTCCACTGTGTGGCAATAAGATACGAAAGATATTCTGTGCCAACTGGCCTGTTGTAAAACTGTCATGTGTCTCCACTGTGATGAATAACCTTGTTGGCATGTTAGTGTACAGTCTTTCTGCCCCTGGCTTTTGTGTTGTATACATATGCACGCATTTTCCTTGTTTGCAGGAAACGCTCCTCAGAATTCAGGGGCAAAGTCATACAAAGCTGTCTGCCACACGTTATTACATTTGTCAATTATTCCATCACTGTGTTTTGTGATGTGGCGCTCAGTAGAATTGATCTTGAGGCTTTGAATCCATTCCTAGCTGTTATTTTGTCACTGGAGTTTGTTGTGATTCCTCCCATTGTGAATCCTCTCGTGTACGGCCTGAAGCTACCAGAAATCAGAAAACTTATTCTAAGAATGTTATCATGCTCAAAATCTGACAAACAAACGAAGAGTTAGAAATAATCAAAGTAACATAATCAACCTATGCTGTTTCTGTAAGTAAGTGGTCTTATCTAGAGTTCTATCATTATTAATTAAAAATCTCTTATTTACACACCTGGCTGCAGCAGTGATGCAGTTCATAGCGAAGGAGATGAATGTTTGTGCAAACATTTACTTTCTAAATGGTCACATTTATAGGGATTAATTTATCACTGTATTTTTTTGTACTGCTGATGAATAATAATTAAAAAAAACTCCAATAACTCCCACTGGATTCATTGTGTAAAATAAGAGTCATTAGGAAAAACGGAATAAAAAAGAAATTGTGACATGTGACATGTTAAAACAGTCAGCTTCAAGATTTTTCAAGTTGTTGATATTTATACATATTTTGTCAGTATGTATTCTTAGGAGTATTTATTTCATGAGGTTCACTTTGGGAAACTTTTTCTATTGGTAGTTTATGTCAATTTGCACGCCAGAGTTGTGTCAACTTTTTAAAGGAATGCATTGATAATCAAATACATTTGATTTCTGCTGAATAACAAATCAAGCATTCTTATTCTGATCTTTCTCATATCATTCGGTGTTAATGTTTTAGAAACTGACCTGGTGTCGTCTGTATGATGTCTATTCTAAGCACACATTTTAAGCTTAGTTTCTTAAAAGTAAGCGAAAGTGAAGTTCAAAGGATATGGGACCAGGAAAATAGAGCCCTTTATGTTTAATAGAGTAGTTCTGTTGTAACCACAGAGAATGTATTGAATGCTTCACCACCACTACTTTGAAGGTAATGACACTGCTGAAGCACAGCATCTCAACTGGCATAAATAATAAAGGGAAGCACACTTGCTACTCTTGCGCAAGCATTCACTGAACTCCTTCAGCAATCTAGTGCCATAAAAGCAAGTAGAAAACGGACTGTGCCTGAATGAGAAATTAAGGCTACATATAGTGAAATCACTGTCCAAGTAACGCTGTACACGAGTTACTCAAGCATTATTCATAAGTACACAGTAGCCTGACTCCAAGTGGGGTTACTTTAGTAACATGGACTGACAGTGACTCTCTGTGAATGAGGAACAGAAAAGAGAAATGTGAAGTAAATAGCGTGTTTTGCTTTGTACCATGGCCCCCCTGATGTATTCATGAATGAGTACACCATGGCCCCCACATAATGAGTGCTCCACGTCCTTTGCAAGTGCCCCCCCTTCCACTAACGAGTTGCATACTGTATGTGTAATATGCTCAAATCTGATTGTAACATTAGGTACTATTTATGTACAGTAAACATATAAATGAAAAAGCCACTTTTGGCCTTCATAAAAATATTGCGGGTGCCTCTCTGAGCAGGAAGATAGGAAAAAGTGAATCACCAACACTTACATTGGTTAGATTGGTTGCACGTTGGCTCCACACAGAGCCGAAAAATGTGTTTGATAATGGCGAGAAGTACCATGGGATTACTGTTAATCAACCACCATCGCTGGGGAAAATCTGTCTGACGTGACTCAGCTAGAAATTAGCTTTACAGACAAAGTAACATATTAAAGTTCAGTATGAGTGACAGGCGACCAAATGTAATGCACCATTATTGTGAATGAAAAAAAATATTTCTCACATCCCACAGATGCTCGATTGGATTGATATTTGTAGAATTTGGAGGCCAAGTCAACACCTCAAACTTGTTGTTGTGCTCCTCAAACCCTCCCTGAACCATTTTTGCTTTGTGGCAGAGAGCAATATCCTGCTGAAAGAGGCCACAGCCATGAGGGAAATACCATTTCCATGAAAGGGTGTACATGGTCTGCAACAATGCTTAGGTAGGTGGTACGTGTCAAAGTAACATCCACGTGGCTGGCAGGACCCAAGGTTCCCAGCAGAACATTGCCAAAAGCATCACACTGCATTATGACCACTGACAGTTGAAGTGAATAACACTGATTCATCTCCTCCTTGAACCGGCACCTTATCGTGGTGGAGGGGTCTGAGCACGCGAAGGATCCTAGGAGCTATGTTGTCCGGGGCTTAATGCCCCTGGTAGGGTCTCCCAAGGCAAACAGGTCCTAGGTGACGTGTCAGACTAAGAGCGGTTCCAAAGCCCCTAATTAAAAAAATAACAACGAGGAAGTGTACGTCACCTGGAATGGCGTCACTGGGCCCCCACCCAGCAGCCAGGCCTGGTGTTGGGGCTCGCAGGCGAGCGCCTGGTGCTCCCGGGCGCAGCCCGAATGAGCAACTTGGGCCCGCCCTCCAGTAGGCTCAGAAGGGAGGGTTCAGAAGGGGCCAGTGCGTTGTGATTTGCGTGGCGGTCGTGGGCGGGGCCCCGACGTCCCAATCCCCGGACGGTGACTCTAGCCATTGGGACATGGAATGTCACCTTGCTGGGGGGGGAAAGAGTCAGTCGGGCTCACCTCTACGCACAGTGTGGGCTCTGGAACCCAACTCCTTGAGAGAGGCGGCACTCTCTTCTACTCTGGAGTTGCCCGTGGTGAGAGGTGGCGAGCTGGTGTGGGCCTGCTTATAGCTCCCCAGATCAGCTGCCATGTGTTGGAGTTCACCCCGGTGAACGAGGGGGTCGCCTTCCTGCGTCTTCGGGTCGGGGATAGGTCTCTCACTGTTGTTACAGCTTAAGGGCTGAACAGCAGTGCAGAGTACCCGGCCTTCTTGAAGGCCCTGGGAGGGGTACTGGAGAGTGCTCCAACCGGGGACGTCGTTCTACTGGGGACTTCAAAGTTTACGTGGGCAGCAGCAGTGTTACCTGGAGGGGTGTGATTGGGAGGAATGGCCTCCCCGATGTGAACCCGAGTGGTGTTTTGTTACTGGACTTCTGTGCTAGTCACAATTTGTCCATAACGAACACCGTGTTCAAGCATAAGGGTGTCCATATGTGCACGTGGCACCAGGACACCCTAGGCCGGAGGTCAATAATCGACTTTGTGGTCGTGTCATCTGACCTCCGGTTCTGTATGTCTTGGACACTCGGGGGAAAAGAGGGGCTGAGCTGTCAACTGATCACCACCTAGTGGTGAATTGGATCCGCTGACAGGGGAGGACGCCAGGCAGACCCAAACGCATTGTGAGGGTCTGCTAGGAACGTCTGGCGGAACCCTCTGCCAGAGAGGTCTTTAACTCCCACCTCCGGGAGAGCTGTGACCAGATCCCAAGGGAGGCTGGGGACATTGAGTCCGAATGGACCATGTTCTCCACTTCCATTTTTGTAGCAGCTGTCCGGAGCTGTGGCCGTAAGGTCTCCGGTGCCTGTCGTGCCGGCAATCCCTGAATCCGGGGTGGACTACGGAAGTAAGGGATGCTGTCAAGCTGAAGAAGGAGTCTTATCGAGCCATGTTGGCGGTCGCGAAAGCAAAAACTCTGGTCTGTGAAATGTTCGGGGAGGCCATGGAGGAGGACTACTGGTCGGCCTCGAAGAAATTCTGGTAAACCATCTGGCGCCTCAGGAGGGGGAAGCAGTCCTCCACCACCACTGTTTACAGTGGAGATGGGGAGCTGTTGACCTCGACTGGAGACATTGTTGGGCGGTGGAAGGAATACTTCAAGGATCTCCTCCATCCCACTGACACGCCTTCCATAGAGGAAGCCGAGGCTGGGGACTCAGAGGTTGACTCATTCATCACCCAAGCCGAAGTCACAGAGGTAGTCCAGAAGCTTCATGGGAGTTTGCCCAGCCATTCCACATGTGCTTTGTGGACTTGGAGAAAGAATTCAACTGTGTCCGTCGTGGCATTTTGTGGGAGGTGCTCCAGGAGTACGGGGTCAGCAGCCCTTTGCTAAGGGCTTTACAGTCCCTGTACGAACGGAGCAGGAGCTTGGTTCGCATTGCCGGCAGTAAGTCAGACCTGTTTCTAGTGCATGCTGGACTCCGGCAGGGCTGCCCTTTGTCACCGGTTCTGTTCATTATTTTTATGGACAGAATTTCTAGGCACTGGGGCTGGAGGGGGTCTGGTTCGGGAGCCACTGGATTTCATCTCTGCTTTTCGCAGATGATGTTGTCTTGTTGGCTCCTTCGAGCCAGGACCTCCAGCATGTCCTGGGCAGTTTGCCTCCGAGTGTGAAGTGGCCTGGATAAGAATCAGCACCGCCAAGTCTGAGGCCATGGTTCTCGATTGGAAAAAGGTGGCCTGCGCCCTCCGGGTTGGGGCAGAGCTTCTGCCTCAAGTGGAGGAGTTTAAGTATCCTGGGGTCTGTTCACAAGTGAGGGAAGGATGGAGCGCAAGATTGACAGGCGGATCGGTGCAGCAGCCGCAGTAATGCAGTCGTTGTATCGGTCTGTCGTGGTGAAGAGAGAGCTGTGCCGAAAGGCAAAGCTCTTGATTTACCGGTCAATCTACGTTCCTACCCTCACCTATGGCCATGAACTTTGGGTCGTGACCAAAAGAATGAGATCCCAGATACAAGCGGCTGAAATGAGTTTCCTCCGCAGGGTGGCAGGGCTCCGGCATCTGTATTGGATGCCCCCAGGACGTCTCCTGTTCCACCGCTACCCGAAGAAGACCCAGGACACGCTGGAGTGACTATGTCGCTCGGCTGGCTTTGGAACGCCTTGGGATCCTCCTGGAAGAGCTGGAGGAAGTGTCCAGGGAGAGGGAAGTCTGAGTGTCCCTGCTCAGGCAACTGCCCCTGCGACCCGGTTCTGGATAAAGTGGAAGAAGATGGATGGATGAATGGATCTCTTCATTGTGGCACCTGTTAGTGGGTGGAATATACTAGGCAGCAAGTGAACATGTTGTTTTCAAAATTGATGTGTTAGAAGCAGGAAAAACGGGCAAGCGTAAGAATTTGAGCAAGTTTGACACAGGCCAAACTTGGGTCAGAGCATCTCCAAAACTGTGCGTGTGCATCGCTTACCTGGGGAAAACATAGCATCAGGATGCATTGTAGGAAGAAGGCAAGCTGGCCGAGGCAGTGTAATGCTTTGGGCAATGTTCTGCTGGGAAACCTTGGGTCCTGCCATCCATGTGGATGTTAATTTGACACGTACCACCTACCTAAGCATTGTTGCAGACCATGTACACCCTTTCATGGAAACAGTATCTGCTGATGGCTGTGGCCTCTTTGAGCAGGATATTGCGCCGTGCTACAAAGCAAAAATGGTTCAGGAATGAATTGAAGAGCACAACAACAAGTTTGAGGTGTTGACTTGGCCTCCAAATTCCCCAGATCTCAATCCAATCGAGCATCTGTGGGATGTGCTGGACAAACGAGTCAGATCCATTGAGGCCCCACCTCGCAACTTACAGGACTTAAAGGATCTGCTGCTAACATCTTGGTGCCAGATAAAACAGCACACCTTGAGGGGTCTGGTGGAGTCCATGCCACAATGGATCAGGGCCGGTTTTGCAGCAAAAGGGGGACCACCACAATATTAGGCAGGTGGTCATGATGTTATGCCTGATCAGTGTACGTTTCAATCAGTATTATTCTGTGTCACAGAGTTTTACTGTTTTACAAAACTATTAAAAACACATCAGGAGGCCACACTTAAACTAAGTGATGTGTTCACCATGATGAACATTGATACTTCAGTTTATTTTGACTCAACTCTACATTAACATTAAGGGTATTCAGCAGACGCTTTGTCCAAAGCGACTTACAATAAGTACAATTTTCACAAGAGAGAAACCACGACATATCACCGTCGATGAAGTAAAAAGAAATATAGAAACAATTGTAAAGCACTCATCTGACGATCCAAACTTCTATTTGTCAAATATTCTTTAAGTGCATAAGTGCTATGATAGAAGTGCTAACAATACGAACGCACAAGTGCATACATTTTTTTTTACTTATTTCTGGGGTAGGTTGGGAGGGAGTCATGCTATGCGGAGTCGAGGGGAATTCTGAACAAGTCTTGAGTCTTTTGCGAAGATGGAGAGTGATTCTGCTGTCCTGACATTGGTCGGGAGTTCGTTCCACCACTGAGGTGCAAAAAAAGAGAAGAGTCGCGACTTCACTGAGCGTTCTTTGCTTACTCTCAGCAATGGGGGTACTAACCAGCCAGCTGATGTGGAAGAGCAAAGTGCTCTCGCCGGGGTGTGTGGTCTGACCAGTGGTTGGAGGTAGATGGGTGCAGTTCTGTTGACAGCCTTGGAGGCCAGCACCATTGTCTTGGATCGAATGCAGGCTGCAATAGAAAGTCAGTGGAGGTCACGGAGGAGGGGGGGTCACTTGGGAGAATTTGGGAAGATTGTAAACAAGGTGCGCTGCAGTGTTCTGGATACATTGCAACAGTTAAGGCGCAGAGTCTGGGAGTCCAGCCAAGAGGGAGTTGCTGTAGACCAGGCGACAATGACCAGCACTTGGACAAGGAGTTGCGACACAGGAAAGACCGGATCCTGCGGATGTTGTAGAGGGCAAATCTGCAGGATTGTTTCAGAGCAGTGATGTTGGGCGCGCAGGACAGTCCGTCGTCCAGGAGTACACCCAGGTTCCTCGCCGTCGACAAAAGCAAAACTGTGACATCCTCGACAGTGACTGACAGGTCAATGTGAGGGAAATCTTTCCCCGGGATGTAGAGGAGTTCAGTTTTACTAAGGTTGAGTTTGAGGTGATGCACAGCTGTCCAAGCGGAGATGTCTGCCAAACAATCTTAGATGCGAGGATGGGCAAAAAGAGAGGAACGGTTGGATGTTGTCAGCATAACCGTGGTTGCTGTATCACAGTGATTGCCGTGTCAGCTAACAACATCTGAAACTTATTTTGTGACTTATTGCCTGTTTGGTCCGATCCAACAGGTGACCTAATGTTGCTCAAATTGCTGAAGAAGTTAATGCTGGTTCTGATAGAAAGGTGTCAGTAAACACAGTACATCACAGTTTGTTGCGTATGGGGCTGCATAGTCGCAGACCAGTCAGGGTGCCCGTGCTGACCCCTGTCAACAATGGGCACGTAAGCATCAGAACTGTACCACGGCGCAATGGAAGAAGATGGCTTGGTCTGATGAATCATGTTTTCTTTAACATCACGTGGATGGCTGGGTGCATGTGCATCGCTTACCTGGGGAGCACATGGCATCTGGATGCACCTTGGGAAGAAGGCAAGCGGCCGAGGCAGTGTGATGCTTTGGGCAATGTTCTGCTGGGAAACCTTGGGTCCTGCCATCCATGTGGATATTATTTTGACACGTACCACCTACCTAAGGATTAGGTCACAGCAGTGATGTTGGGGGTGCAAGGCAAGGTAAGGCAAGGAAAGTTTATTTGTATAGCACAATTCAGACACAGGCAACTCAAAGTGCTTTACAGGCACACACAAATTACATTAAAAGACATAAAAATGTCATTTAAAAGACATTAAAAATTGCATTAAAAAACATTTAATGCGCAGGACAGTCCATCATCAAGGAGTACACCCAGGTTCCTCGCCGTTGACGAAGGTGATACCGTGACACCCTCGACAGTGACTGACAGGTCCATGCGAGGGCAGTCTTTCCGCGGGATGAAAAGGAGTTCAGTTTTACTAAGGTTGAGTTTGAGGTAATGCACAGCTGTCCAAGCGGAGATGTCTGCCAAGCATTCCAAGATGCGCGTCGCAACATCGGTGTTGGAGGAAGACGGGGGGAAAGAGAGGAACAGTTGGATGTTGTCAGCATAACAGTGATGGCTGTGTCATAGTGATTGCTGTATTAGGTGACATCTGAAACTTCTTTTATGACTGCAAAACAGCCTTTGACTGTGTCCATCAAGAGATATGATTATAATTAAATCACTGTGATCAACCTTTCATCATCATTAGTGTATAACTAGCATCTATTAACAACCTTAAACCATCAGTTGGTAGTGGCAAGAACAGTAACATCAACTTTGAGTTATACCATAACTGAATTTTATCACTTTTGTGCTTCAAATCCTGCAATAATAGTTTTGATCGAAGATCTGGGCCTGGAAGTAGCATGTGCGGTCAATGTTTCTGACAAAACTCTGAGGTTACTGACCAGACTTCATTCAGTCTTAAAGTGATAGTTTGGGTTTTAATGTGGGGTTATGTGAGGTAATTATCCCTTGTCTGTGTGTGACCTGCAGTAAATGAGTGTCATCTCGCTGCAGCTGTGGAGAAGCAGTGTGTAGTGCCGGCAGGGAGCAGGTCTTTGTAGTGCTGTAACTAAAGTCCTACCTAAAATACATACATCAGTTTAAGTGTATGCTATGTTTTTAACATTAATAGAACAGTCTTTTCCTTTGTCACTACACTCCCTAAACTGTACAATGTCCATATTTCAAGCACAGTTGGAATATAGTCACTTGTCAACATGTATTTTAAACTTTGACCTGATATTGTAATTGATAATGTATCTGCTATTGCATTTCTGATTTGTACATCTAAGTTCTCTAGCCTACATTCCATGGAGTGATGACTGCAATGACATAATTGTGCGTGACAAGTTAAAGAGGCTTTCAGCTCCTCCTGCTAAACTACAGGGGGTCACCTGCCCCGCCACAGACCACAAGCAGACGACACAAGGAGCCTGTCGGAGTGGTAAAACCCACTGACAGTAAATATAACTGAGATTCTAACAAGGCTTATTGATGATGTTTTTGATGTTTTGCAATGATTGCATGTTTCTTACTTACTTGTAATCCTCTTGTATCATTTGTCTCTTTGGAAATCTCTGCTCTCTCTCTTGCTCTCCAAATACCTGTCACTGCCTCAGTTCAGGTTAACACATATCTGTTAACAGGATCCACAAATAGAGTTGTCTTTATTCATAAAGTGATCTCTTCTACTGTCTAAGGGGTAAATGAAAAACACTACTCATCCACCTTATTTTAATCTCACCATGTTTGTTAACATAAGCAATTACCGCTACCCAGCATTTGTCTTGTGTTTGCTTTTGTATGCTTTAATTATCTCAGCTAATCTTGTCATAATATTGGTAATATCACGAGAGAAAACTTTACATGAGCCCATGTATATTTTCATTATGTGTCTTTCTATTAACTCTCTGTGGGGCTCCGCTGGCTTCTTCTTCAGATTTTTCAAAGACCTTCTGTCTGACACTCATTTGATCCCACGATCAGCTTGTTTATTTCAGATCTATGTCATTTACACCTATGCATCCTATGAGCTCACCCTATTGGGCGTTATGGCTTATGATCGGTATGTTGCTGTGTGTCAACCTCTACATTACCACAACAAAGTAACTTCCAAGCTGGTCTCTAAACTGGTCGCCTTTGCGTGGATCTTTCCAGCCTTTGCTGTTGCAGCCTGTGTTTATCTGGCCTCCAGACTTCCACTGTGTGGCAATAAGATACCAAAGATATTCTGTGCCAATTGGCCTGTTGTAAAACTGTCATGTGTCTCCACTGTGACGAATAACCTTGTTGGCATGTTAATGTCCGTAAGCACAGTCTTTCTGCCCCTGGCTTTTGTCTTGTATACATATGCACGCATTTTTCTTGTTTGCAGGAAACACTCCTCAGAATTCAGGGGCAAAGTCATACAAAGCTGTCTGCCACACGTTATTACATTTGTCAATTATTCCATCACTGCGTTTTGTGATGTGGCGCTCAGCAGAATTGATCTTGAGGCTCTGAATCCATTCCTAGCTGTTATTTTGTCACTGGAGTTTGTTGTGATTCCTCCCATTGTGAATCCTCTCGTGTACGGCCTGAAGCTACCAGAAATCAGAAAACTTATTCTAAGAATGTTATCATGCTCAAAATCTGACAAACAAACGAAGAGTTAGAAATAATCAAAGTAACATAATCAACCTATGCTGTTTCTGTAAGTAAGCGGTCTTATCTAGAGTTCTATCATTATTAATTAAAAATCTCTTATTTACACACCTGGCTGCAGCAGTGATGCAGTTCATAGCGAAGGAGATGAATGTTTGTGCAAACATTTACTTTCTAAATGGTCACATTTATAGGGATTAATTTATCACTGTATTTTTTTGTCCTGTTGATGAATAATAATTAAAAAAAACTCCAATAACTCCCACTGGATTCATTGTGTAAAATAAGAGTCATTAGGAAAAACGGAATAAAAAAGAAATTGTGACATGTGACATGTTAAAACAGTCAGCTTCAAGATTTTTCAAGTTGTTGATATTTATACATATTTTGTCAGTATGTATTCTTAGGAGTATTTATTTCATGAGGTTCACTTTGGGAAACTTTTTCTATTGGTAGTTTGTGTCAATTTGCACGCCAGAGTTGTGTCAACTTTTTAAAGGAATACATTGATAATCAAATACATTTGATTTCTGCTGTATAACAAATCAAGCATTCTTATTCTAATCTTTCTCATAGCATGTGGTGTTTTTGTTTTAGAAACTGACCTGGTGTCGTCTGTATGATGTCTACTCTAAGCACACATTTTAAGCTTAGTTTCTTAAAAGACAGCGAAAGTGAAGTTCAAAGGATATGGGACCAGGAAAATAGAGCCCTTTATGTTTAATAGAGTAGTTCTGTTGTAACCACAGAGAATGTATTGAATGCTTCACCACCACTACTTTAAAGGTAATGACACTGCTGAAGCACAGCATCTCAACTGACATAAATAATAAAGGGAAGCACACTTGCTACTCTTGCGCAAGCATTCACTAAACTTCTTCAGCAATCTAGTGCCATAAAAGCAAGTAGAAAATGGACTGTGCCTGAATGATAAATTAAGGCTACAAATGGTGAAATCACTGTACAAGTAACGCTGTACATGAGTTACTCAAGTATTATTCATGAGTAAACAGTAGCCTGACTCCAAGTGGGGTTACTTTAGTAACATGGATTGACAGTGACTCTCTGTGAATGAGGAACAGAAAAGAGAAATGTGAAGTTAATAGCGTGTTTTGCTTTGTACCATGGCCCCCCTGATGTATTCATGAATGAGTACACCATGGCCCCCACATGATGAGTGCTCCACGTCCTTTGCGAGTGCCCCCCCTTCCACTCACGAGTTGCATACTGTATGTGTAATATGCTCAAATCTGATTGTAACATTAGGTACTATTTATGTACAGTAAATAAGTAAATGAAAAAGCCCCTTTTTGCCCGCCTTCATAAAAATATTGCGGGCGCCTCTCTGAGCAGGAAGATAGGAAAAAGTGAATCACCAACACTTACATTGGTTAGATTGGTTGCACGTTGGCTCCACACAGAGCTGAAAAATGTGTTTGATAATGGCGAGAAGTACCATGGGATTACTGTTAATCAACCACCATCGCTGGGGAAAATCTGTCTGACGTGACTCAGCTAGAAATTAGCTTTACAGACAAAGTAACATATTAAAAGTTCAGTATGAGTGACAGGCGACCAAATGTAATGCACCATTATTGTGAATGAAAAAAATTATTTCTCACATCCCACAGATGCTCGATTGGATTGATATTTGTAGAATTTGGAGGCCAAGTCAACACCTCAAACTTGTTGTTGTGCTCCTTAAACCCTTCCTGAACCATTTTTGCTTTGTGGCACAGAGCATTATCCAGCTGAAAGAGGCCACAGCCATCAGGGAGATACTGTTTCCATGAAAGGGTGTACATGGTCTGCAACAATGCTTAGGTAGGTGGTACGTGTCAAAGTAACATCCACGTGGATTGCAGGACCCAAGGTTTCCTAGCAGAACATTGCCAAAAGCATCACACTGCATTACGACCACTGACATCTGAAGTGAGTAACACTGATTATCTCTTCATTGTGGCACCTGTTAGTGGGTGGAATATATTAGGCAACAAGTGAACATTTTGTCCTTAAAGTTGATGTGTTAGAAGCAGCAAAAACGGGCAAGCGTAAGGATTTGACAAGGACCAAATTGTGATGGCTAGACGACAGGGTCAGAGCATCTCCAAAACTGCAGCAACTTGTGGGGTGTTCCCGGTCTGTAGTGGTCAGTACCTCTCAAAAGTGATCCAAGGAAGGAACATTGGTGTACCGGCGACAGGGTCATGGGTGGCTCAGGCTCATTGATGAATGTGAGGAGTGAAGTCTTGCCTGTTTGGTCCGATCCAAAAGGTGACCTAATGTTGCTCAAATTGCTGAAGAAGTTAATGCTGGTTCTGATAGAAAGGTGTCAGAAAACACAGTACATCACAGTTTGTTGCGTATGGGGCTGCATAGCCGCAGACCAGTCAGGGTTCCCGTGCTGACCCCTGTCAACAATGGGCACGTAAGCATCAGAACTGGACCACGGCACAATGGAAGAAGATGGCTTGGTCTGATGAATCATGTTTTCTTTAACATCACGTGGATGGCCGGGTGCATGTGCATCGCTTACCTGAGGAACACATGGCATCTGGATGCACCATGGGGAGAAGGCAAGCGGCCGAGGCAGTGTGATGCTTTGGGCAATGTTCTGCTGGGAAACCTTGGGTCCTGCCATCCATGTGGATATTACTTTAACACGTGCCACCTACCTAAGGATTGGGCCAAAGCAGTGATGTTGGGGGCGCAGGACAGTCCATCATCAAGGAGTACACCCAGGTTCCTCGACGTTGACGAAGGTGATACCGTGACACCCTCGACAGTGACTGACAGGTACAGGCGAGGGCAGTCTTTCCCCGGGATGAGGAGGAGTTCAGTTTTACTAAGGTTGAGTTTGAGGTGATGCCCAGCTGTCCAAGCAGAGATGTCTGCCAAGCATTCCAAGATGCGCGTCACAACGTGGGCGTTGGAGGAGGACGGGGGGAAAGAGAGGAACAGTTGGATGTTGTCAGCATAACAGTGGTGGCTGTATCATAGTGATTGCTGTATTTGGTGACGTCTGAAACTTATTTTATGACTGGAAAACAGGCTTTGACTGTGTCCATCAAGAGATACAATTATAATTAAATCACCCTGATCAACCTTTCATCATGATTAGTGTATAACTAGCATCTAGTAACAGCCATAAACCACCAGTTGGTAGTAGCAAGAAAAGTAACATCAACTTTGAGTTATACCATAACTGAATTTTATCACTTTTATGCTTCAAATCCTGCAATAATAGTTTTGATTGAAGATCTGGGCCTGGAAGTAGCATGTGCGGTCAATGTTTCTGACAAAACTCTGAGGTTACTGACCAGACTTCATTCAGTCTTAAAGTGATAGTTTGGGTCTTTTAATATGGGGTTATGTGAGGTAATTATCCCTTGTCTGTGTGTGACCTGCAGTATATGAGTGTCATCTCGCTGCAGCTGTGGAGAAGCAGTGTGTAGTGCCGGCAGGGAGCAGGTCTTTGTAGTGCTGTAACTAAAGTCCTACCTAAAATACATACATCAGTTTAAGTGTATGCTATGTTTTTAACATTTTTACAAAAGTCTTTTCCTTTGTCACTACACTCCCTAAACTGTACATTGTCCGTATTTCGAGCGCAACTGGAATATAGTCACTTGTCAACATGTAACTTAAACTTTGACCTGATATTGTAATTGATAATTTATCTGCAACTGCATTTCTGTTTTGCACATCTAAGTTCTCTAGCCTACATTCCATGGAGTGATGACTGCAATGACATAACCGTGTGTGACAAGTTAAAGAGGCTTTCAGCTCCTCCTGCTAAACTACAGGGGGTCACCTGCCCCACCACAGACCACAAGCAGATGACACAAGGAGCCTGTCGGAGTGGTAAAACCCACTGACAGTAAATATAACTGAGATTCTAACGAGGCATATTGATGATGGTTGTGATGTCTTGCAGTGATTGCATGTTTCTTACTTACTTGTAATCCTCTTGTATCATTTGTCTCTTTGGAAATCTCTGCTCTCTCTCTTGCTCTCCAAATAGCTGTCACTGTTTCAGTTCATATTTGTTAACAGGATCCACAAATAGAGTTGTCTTTATTCATAAAGTGATCTCTTCTACTGTCTAAGGGGTAAATGAAAAACACTACTCATCCACCTTATTTCAATCTCACCATGTTTGTTAACATAGGCAATTACCGTTACCCAGCATTTGTCTTGTGTTTGCTTTTGTATGCTTTAATTATCTCGGCTAATCTTGTCATAATATTGGTAATATCACGAGAGAAAACTTTACATGAGCCCATGTATATTTTCATTATGTGTCTTTCTATTAACTCTCTGTGGGGCTCCGCTGGCTTCTTCTTCAGATTTTTCAAAGACCTTCTGTCTGACACTCATTTGATCCCACGATCAGCTTGTTTATTTCAGATCTATGTCATTTACACCTATGCATCCTATGAGCTCACCCTCTTGGGCATTATGGCTTATGATCGGTATGTTGCTGTGTGTCAACCTCTACATTACCACAACAAAGTAACTTCCAAGCTGGTCTGTAAACTGGTTGCCTTTGCATGGATCTTTCCAGCCTTTTCCATTGCAGCCTGTGTTTATCTGTCCTCCAGACTTCCACTGTGTGGCAATAAGATACCAAAGATATTTTGTGCCAACTGGCCTGTTGTAAAACTGTCATGTGTCTCCACTGTGATGAATAACCTTGTTGGCATGTTAGTGACCGTAAGCACAGTCTTTCTGCCCCTGGCTTTTGTCTTGTATACATATGCACGCATTTTTCTTGTTTGCAGGAAACACTCCTCAGGATTCAGGGGCAAAATCATACAAAGCTGTCTGCCACACGTTATTACATTTGTCAATTATTCCATCACTGCTTTTTGTGATATTGCGCTCAGCAGAATTGATCTTGAGACTCTGAATCCATTCCTAGCTGTTATTTTGTCACTGGAGTTTGTTGTGATTCCTCCCATTGTGAATCCTCTCGTGTACGGCCTGAAGCTACCAGAAATCAGAAAACTCATTCTAAGAATGTTGTTATGCTCAAAATCTGACAAACAAACGAAGCATTACAAATAATCAAAGTAACATAATTAACCTGTGCTGTTTCTGTAAGTAAGTGTCCTTATCTAGAGTTCTATCATCATCACTTTAAAATCTCTAATTTACACACCTGGCTGCAGCAGTGATTCAGTTCATAGTGAAGGGGATGAATGTTCATGCAAACATTTACTCTGTAAATAACTACATTTGTAGAGATATATTTTAACAGTGATATCATTGTCTTCCATTTTTTTGTGTTGATGAATTAAAAAAAATCCAATATCTCCCATTGTATTCATTGTTGTAAAAATATATGTATATAAAAGAAATCTATATGTTCCTGGCAATCTTGAATGAAAAACTCACGACAAAAAGTTGCATTATTGTGTGAAATAAGAGTCACTGGGAAAAACGGAACAAAAACACAAAACTGCTGTCATGAGTGTCCTGGAATAAACCCTGTTATTATAATGCCAAAACAGTGAGTTTCATGAGTTCTCAAGTTGATGATTACGACACATATTTTGTCAGTATGTATTCTTGGGGGTATTTATTTCATGAGGTAAATTTACATATTTAATACTGAACACGGGACACTTTTCGCATCGGTAGATTGTGCCTCTTTGCATGCAGAAAATAAGAGTCATGCCAACGTTTTTAAGAATGCATTAATAATTAAATCAATTAAAATTCTGCAGTATCACATATTTTTCATTGTAATCGTTCTCATAGCATGTGGTGGTAGTGTTTTAGAAACGGACCTGGCTTTGTCTATATGATGTCTACTCTGAGCACACATTTTAAGGCTTAGTTTCCTCAAAGACAGCCAAAGTGAAGTTCAAAGAATATGGGTCCAGGAAAACAGAGCCCTTTATGTTTAATAGAGTAGTTCTGTTGTAAGTACAGAGAACTTTTTGAATGCTTCTTGACCACTACATTAAAGGTAATGACACTGCTGAAGCACAGCATCTCCCCCTGTCTAAATAATAAAGGGAAGCACACTTGCTACTCTTGTGCAAGCATTCACTAAACTCCTTCAACAATCTAGTGACATAAAAGCAAGTAGAAAACAGACTGTGTCTGAACAATAAATCAAGGCTGCCAATGGGAAAGTCTAAGCAGAAATCATTGGAACTCAACACTGCCATGATATACATGCTCTCTACAAGTGTCTGTAAACATTTGACCGTGACTGTATTTGCCGTTGAACTATAATGTTGGCTTGGACAACAATTTGATTTGGGGGCACCCCTCCCACCAGTCACCTGTGCTTGACAATTATTGACCCAAATGTCACACATGTCACACTACAATTTTACATTAAAAAATTGTATTAATACAGTGACGGATTATGAATTACTGTCCCTCTGGGCACAGATGCATAAGGGCCCCTCCCCTACCTTATTCGTACGAAAGTGGGTGCAAATGAGAGAAGGGAAATCTGGGGTTTTTGGGATGGCCACCAGGGGGCCCCATTGGGGGCCATATTACCGGTAGATACCACTAGATGTCACACATTCGCTCATAGACTGCTCCGACTTTTCATGTGCAAATTGTATCTTTTCCTTGCATAGCGTTAATTTCTGAAGACAACCGGCACTCCAAACAGACGCAAGATACGTGAGCCAGCCAGCCCTCATGTGTAGCTGAACGCGTTAAAAGCAAGCATATCTTTAGTTTAGGGCCCTGTCCACACATACAGGGGTATTTCTTAAAACAGAGCTTTGTTTGTTGTTTATGTGTTTTGGCCTTTCAAACAGATGTAAGCAGCATTTAAGGTCACAGATGTCTGTGGGAAATTTCCTTTAAGAGTGGAAATATTCAGAAACTTAAGTGTAGCTGTGTGGCTTCTGGTTGACTAAAGGAGGATGTCACTAAAACTGTCTCTGAATGTTGTCGGTACTGGCTGGGTTCTGGTCTTGTTTTAAGTCTATGGAGAACTCCAGTTTGGAAAAAGCTTAAAAAAAATAAAAGTTTAACATTGGTGGAGACTTCACCTGACCAACTGCCTTCAGGTTTTTTGTAATGTGCTCACAGACCGCAAGCTGATTCTTGAAGTTGAAAGGTCTTAGAGATCGCTGATTGGTTGATTTAATTCCCAGCAGGTGAGCTGCTGTAATAAAACTGATTAAAAATGTGAGATGAGGGGAAAGAGTCTGGGGCTGTGGAAAAATACAAAAATACAAAGGTTTTCCCATGATGATGGATAATGTCTCTGTTATAACAACATTCTTCCTTTCAGGTTTACATGAAACAACAAACTACCGACTTGCTCTGTTCTTTGTCACTTTACTGGCTTACTGTTTGATTTTGTTGGTAAATATCACTCTCATTGTGACCATAATCTCAGATAAAAACCTGCATGAACCAATGTATATTCTACTGTGTGCTATTTGCATGAATGCACTTTATGGGACAACAGGTTTCTACCCCAAGTTTCTCTGGGATCTGCTTTCTCCTGTTCATGTTATCTCTTATTCAGGATGTCTTGTTCAGGCTCAGGTAATGTACTCATTTGCTTGCAGTGATCTGTTTATTCTTTCAGTCATGGCATATGACAGATATGTGGCTATATGTCGACCACTGGAGTACCACTCTGTCATGTCAAAGCAAAGACTCATCAAGTTGGTGTGCTACTCTTGGATGACACCTTTTTGCATGATGGGTATAAATGTTTTTCTAACATCTAGATTAAATTTATGCAGCCCACATATTGCTAAGCTTTTCTGTGTGAATTGGATTATTGTTAAACTCGCCTGTTTCCCAGCTGAAACTACCTTTAATAGCGTAGTTGCTCATATAACAATAATAATTTACATTTTTCATGGCCTCTTCATAGTTTGGTCCTACATGTATCTCATTAAAACATGTGTAAATTCTATAGAAAACAGGGCAAAGTTCATGCAAACATGTGTGCCACATTTAATCTCCTTGCTCATTTTCCTTGTGGCTTTACTATTTGATGTAATCAATATGAGATTTACTTCAAAAGATTTCCCTCAAGCCTTTCAAAACTTTGTTGGAATAGAATTTCTAGTCATACCTCCCTTAATGAATCCTCTCATTTACGGGTTCAAATTGACCAAAATTAGAAACAGAATTGTGGGTGTTATAATGTTTAAAACCAAATCATTCTTGTCTTGAATATTACGGAAACTTTGTCCTATTATTAATGCGCTTTAGATTTGCTCTGCCTAATCACATGGTGGCTGTTTTGCTGGAGTCATATGTGATGTCACTGTTGTGTGCTTTTAACAGTTATAGGCCTTTACTTTCTAATAAACTACAGTAAACTAAAACCATATCTGTAATTATTTTCTTATTAATAACTCTTCGTTTCACCATCAACAAGCAGTCACTTCACTGGATTAGGCACAATATCAATGGAGCATAAACATATAATGTCAGTGGATATACTAAAACCATGAAATATACATGTATCCGAAAAAAAGAATTTTCATTTTTGTACATTACTCCTGTGCTTTTTAAAAATGGTAATTCAATCGTAACAACAATTTAAATACTACTTAATGGCCATACATTACATATTAACTTTAACAATTTCAACAAACTAGTCATATATTATGCAGACTAGCCTCTGTAAATAAGATAAGCCCTGCACTACGTTAAAAGAAGAATCTTTTGGGTTAATTTAAAACTTAGTGATACAAATAAATTGAAGACCTATCTGTCCACTGAATGATCAAGTTTGGACAAAGCACTGTAGAAATATAATTTACAGATAAACACATAATGGTTTGAGAATTCGGTTTATATGTGGTAAATAGTCACACCAGAAATGATTTGATTCATGCTATGTGTAATGTATAAGACTATACATGGTCCGATTTTATTTACTACTAGTAGTTTGATAGAAGAACAGTAACACTGAATACACAAATGTCACCAAGCCTACTAAATAATTATGTGGCAATAAGGGAAATGTATGAAGTTTGAAAGATATAACCTCCCTTTTTTGTGTTATGCAGGCAACATGCAGTTGTGACAGAATGGAGGTGTTAGCATTTAGATATACAGTTGTGGTCAAAAGTTTACATTCACTTGTTAAGAACATGTCGTGACAGTCTTGAGTTACAATTAATTCTACAACTCTAATTTTTCTGTGATTGAATGAGTGGCACACATACTGCTTTGTCACAAAAAACGTTCATGAAGTTTGGTTCAATATTGAATTTATTATAGGTCTTCTGAAAATACGACCAAAGGGCATCTTAAACGATCAATGTTTGTGATTATAGACAGTTCTGTGAATATAATTTTCTTTGTAGTATGACCTCTTAACCTCTTCTGAGTGATTTAATTTGATAACAGCTTGCGGCTTCTCTGGACCCATTCTAATAAGGCTTGTGTGATACACACACTAGGCTAAACCACAACCACTACAATGGGAAAGACTAAGCAGAAATCATTGGAACTCAACACTACCATGATATACATGCTCTTTACAAGTGTATGTAAACATTTGACCATGACTATACTTGCTGTTGTTGGCTTAGACAACGGGCTGTGTACTGACCGTAGTTGTTCACAGACTTGCCTATATACTAAAAAAAAATCTAACTTTTTTTTTAGTTTTTTGCATTTCAAACAGTGTTTTAGTTCACAGAAAACTGTGGAAGATTTCCTTTGAGAGTGGAAATATCCAGAAACTTAAGTGTAGCTGTGTGGCCACTGGTTGACTTAAGGAGGACAGCAATAAAAAGCATCCCTGAAAGGTGCCAGGACTGGCTGGGTTCTGGTCTCGTTTTAGGTCTGTGGAGAACTTTGTAACAAGCTATAAAAAAAATGTTCAATCTTGGTGGAGACATTGCCAGCTTAACTGCCTTCACGTATAATTGTATTTATATATTTTTTGTAAAGTTCTCACAGACTGTAAGCTGTTTCTTGAAGGTGAAAGCTCTTCGAGATCGTTGATTGGTCAATTTTAATTCCCAGCAGTTGAGCTGCTGTAATAAAACAGATTAAAAATGTGAGATGAGGGGAAAGAGTCTGGGGCTATGAGGCTTTACACCACAAGGAAAAATACAATTGTACAAAGGTTTTCCCATGATGATGGATAATGTCTCTGTTATAACAACATTCTTTCTTTCAGGTTTACATGAAACAACAAACTACCGACGTGCTTTATTCTTTATCACTTTACTGTGTTACTGTTTGATTTTGTTGGTAAATATTGCTCTCATTGTGACCATAATCTCAGATAAAAACTTGCATGAACCAATGTATATATTACTATGTGCTTTTTGCATGAATGGACTTTATGGGACAGCAGGTTTCTACCCCAAGTTTCTCTGGGATCTGCTTTCTCCTGTTCATGTTATCTCTTATTCTGGATGTCTTATTCAGGCTCAGGTAATGTACTCATTTGCCTGCGCTGATCTATTTATTCTTTCAGTCATGGCATATGACAGATATGTGGCTATATGTCGACCACTGGAGTACCACTCTGTCATGTCAAAGCAAAGACTCATCAAGTTGGTGTGTTACTCTTGGACGACACCTTTTTGCATCATAGGCACAAATATATTTCTGACATCTAGATTAAAGTTATGCAGCCCGTATATCGCCAGGCTTTTTTGTGTGAATTGGATTATTGTCAAACTTGCTTGTTTCCCAGCTGAAACTACCCTTAATGGTGTAGTTGCTTACATAACAATAGTCATTTATGTCTTGCATGCCTTCTTTATAATTTGGTCCTACATGTATCTCATTAAAACATGTGTGAATTCAATAGAAAACAGGGCAAAGTTCATGCAAACATGTGTCCCACATTTAACCTCCTTGCTCATTTTTCTTGTAGCTATAGTGTTTGATGTAATTAATATGAGATTTAGTTCAAAAGCTTTCCCTCAAACCCTTCAAAATTTTGTTGCAATAGAATTCCTTGTCATACCTCCCTTAATGAATCCTCTCATTTACGGTTTCAAATTGACCAAAATTAGAAACAGAATTCTGGGTGTCATTACTTTAAAAACTAAATGAATTTGTCTTATATGTTAAGGTAACTTAATTCATTTTCTTTAATGAACTTCTTTTGATAAAATACATTGCTTCACCTGCTGCTGGCTGTGTGCTGTGTGCTGAAGGATCATGTAATACCCTCAGGAGGTTTTGCTCCCAGCAAATTTGATCTTGGTGATCTGTTAAGAATGTCTTTTAAGCTAAACGTTTCATTTTGATATAAACATTATTTCTCCTCATGATTTAGGGTGCTCAAACACGGTCCTTTTTATTCGGTGGCAGTCTTAAATGTATGATTATTAAGTCCTGATACGCTAAAATATCTGCTCTTTATTTGCACTTTTACCATTTCCACATTATTCACATATATCACACGGTTTAGTCAATTGTAGAATGATTTATACTGTAATGTTGAGCATTTGTGTGTACTTCCAGAGAATTTTAATAGAATTTATGATATTATGAATTCCCACCAGATTCTGTGCGGTCACTTCAGTGTTTGCCTTTTTGCATTTAGGAATGATATAGAGTATAATACATGGAAATATGTGGAATAAACCTGAAATGTATATCATCCAGTTTGCAGATTAAAACCAATCTTATGTGATTATGCACTAAAAACATAATTATTATGAATATTATATTTCATACATTGGATCCCTCTAAATCTTACACACTGGAACTTGAACACTAAGGAATAAATGAAAAACAGGTACTTTTTATTTGGTGGCAGTCTTAAATGTACGATTATTAAGTCCTGATACGCTAAAATATCTGCTCTTTATTTGCTCTTTTACCATTCCCACATTATTCGCATATACCACACGGTTTAGTCAATTGTACAGTCATTCATACCGTAATGTTGAATATTTTTGTGTGCACTTCCAGAGAATTTTAACATAAGCTATCATATTAACTCCCACCACATGCTGTGCAGTCACTTCACTGTTTGTCTTTTTGTATTTAGGAATGACAAAGATGGAATAAACCTGAAGTGTATATCATCCACTCTGCAGATTAAAACCAATCTTATGTGATAATGCACCAAAAATATAATTATTATGAATATTATATATAATTATTTCATATTTAATTATTTCATACATTGGATACCTCTAAATCTTACACAATGGGACTTGAATGCCAAGGAATAAATGAAATATCAAGTGCCTGAGGCCAAAGGTTGCAAAAAGCTTGTGGGAAAATCTCCCCCTCTAAAACAACAAATGACCACTGAACCCAGCTGAACAGTGAATGTGACACCAGAAAACAACAGAAAAAGAAGAAGCAAGTTAATTGTTTACCTACTGAGCAGCACAGTTTACTATTGAACTGACTGAGGAAAATGATGGCATTTAAATACAACTACTTTGCAACAGCAAATGTTTTTCTTTCGCTTTTTGCAGGAAATGTATTGCAGACAAAATTGCGTCTTTCCTAATTCCTTTATTTCCCCGTCTGTTCTAGTCCCTAAACAGCTATTGTACAACAATCATGTTAAACATTGCGGATAAGCTTGGGGCTCAATACTTTGAAGAGGTGGAGAGAGCAGACATTGATGTCAAGGGTTGAAAACTAACAAGATGAGAGGCAAAAGAAATAAATACTGGAGCCCATTCTCCTTAAAATGACATTTAAATACAACTACTTTGCAACAGCAAATGTTTTTTTTTGTGTTTTGCAGGAAATGTATTGCAGAAAAAATTGCATTTTTCCTAATTCTTTTATCTACCCCCTGTTCCAGTTCTCTCGTTATGTCAACTGTAATTTTTACTGTAAAAAAATATATTTATGAACATTGACAGTGTCGGCTGGTAATATTTCACCCTGTGAGTGTGCCAAATGTGTTTCTGGAGGTCTTTTGGAGCGCTAATTACCACAGAAGCAATTTTGAGTGCTTTGGCAGGTTTTTTTTTTCATGTCTCTGGCTGTCTGTGTCAGCACACTTGAGTCCAAACTTGCAAAATGCAGTCAAAAAACGTCACCGGTGTTGGTGTTGAGTTCACAGTGAAGGTTCAGTTCCAAGATGGGTGTTGTCAGGGTAAGGCCAACAGAGGTTGGAAGACGAAGGAAAGAGAAGTTAGACTTAATGACGTACATTGTATTTTTTAATTTTTTTATTTTTCATTTGAAGCAATTCCCTCGAAGCATTTCTGAGATATAGTGTTCACAAGAATGGGATGCCATTGGGTCATAGTGAATTTGACCTTTTCACCACCAAATTCTGATCAGTTCATACTTGAGTCCAAGTGGAAATTCGCTCCAAATTTGAATAAATTCCCTCAAGGGCGTCTTGAGATATTGCATTCATAAGATAGATAGATGGATGGACAACAGGAAAACATAATGCCTCGGCCAGGGCTCACCGGCGTGGAGTCATGAAAAGTGATAAAATAACCAAGTAGTTCTTTATCACCTAAACCCAACAAACTGCAAACATAGAACAAAGGTCCGGTACAAATGTCGAAGGTACTCTGCAACTGTTTTGTTGATTTGTGAACGGTGATATATGTTATGTTGGTTATGTGTTGAAAATATCTTTGTGTAACTAGAAGCTAGGTTATTAAACAGCCTGATTAGCATAAATACATATTTAAATCCTAACAGTATGCTTAATATCAGTGTTTAGGTAATGACAGGGATATAGAGTATTTGTATATAACAGCGACATTGGAAATGATTCACCATCTCCAAGATGTAAAGGTTTTATGTTGTTTATTTCATGCTTTGCACTTGCAATAGATATCAACACACTGAATAAAGAGGATTCGTTGATTGGCTGGTTGGCTTTTTAAGCAGGAGTGTCGATGTAGTCAGACATGATATTAAAAAGTGAGGAGAGAGAGTTAGGGACAGAGTTACCCTTCACAGGAACAACACGTTTTCCAACCATGATGGATAATGTTTCTCAGATAAGAATGTTTTTTCTTTCAGGTTTAAATGAAACAAATAACCACAGATTTTTTCTCTTCTTTCTCACTTTACTGTGTTACTGTGCGATTTTGCTGGTAAATATTTCTGTTATTGTGACCATCATCATGGATAATAACCTGCATGAACCAATGTATATTTTACTATGTACTTTTTGCATGAATGGACTTTACGGGACAACAGGTTTCTACCCCAAGTTTCTCTGGGATCTGCTTTCTCCTGTTCATGTAATCTCTCATTCTGGATGTCTCGTTCAGGCTCAAGTAATATACTCATTCGCCCTCAGTGAACTCTCTATTCTTTCAGTCATGGCATATGACAGATATGTGGCTATATGTCGACCACTGGAGTACCACTCTGTCATGTCAAAGCAAAGGCTCATTATGTTAGTGTGTTACTCTTGGATGACACCTTTTTGCGTGATGGGTTTAAATGTTTTTCTAACATCTAGATTAAAGTTATGCAGCCCATATATTGCCAGGCTTTTTTGTTTGAATTGGATTATTGTCAAACTTGCTTGTTTCCCAGCTGAAACTACCCTTAATGCCATAGTTGCTTATATAACAATAGTCATTTATGTCTTTCATGGCTTCTTTATAGTTTGTTCCTACATGTATCTCATTAAAACATGTGTGAATTCAATAGAAAATAGGGCAAAGTTCATTCAAACATGTGTCCCACATTTAACTTCCTTGCTCACTTTTCTTGGGACGATACTTTTCGATATTTTGAATATTCGATTTGGTTCAAAAGATTTACCTCAAACTCTTCAAAACTTTGTAGCAATAGAATTCCTTGTCATACCTCCCTTAATGAATCCTCTCATTTACGGTTTCAAATTGACCAAAATTAGGAACAGAATTCTGGGTGTCATTACTTTAAAAACTAAATGAATTTTATCTTATTTGTTATGGTAACTTAATGTCCTTTCTTTAATGGAATTTTTTTGGATAAAATGCATTGCTTCACCTGCTGCTGGCTGTTGCTGTGTGCTGGAGGATCATGTAATACCCTCAGGAGGTTTTGCACCGACAGCAAATTGGAGCTTGGTGATCCGTTAGGCATGGATTTCAAGGTGAATATTTCATTTTAAACATAAACATTATTTCTCCTCACAATTTAGGGTGCTGAATCTTGTTACTTTTTATTTGGTGGCAGTCATAAATGTTTTTTTATTAAGTCCTAAACTCTTAAATATCTTTATTTGCTCTTTTACCATTCCCACATTATTCATATATACCACACGGTTTAGTCAATTGTACAGTCATTCATATTGTAATGTTGAATATTTTTGTGTATAATTCCAGAGAATGTATATCATCCACTTTGCCGATTGTAGCCAATCTTATGTGATTATGCACTAAAAGCATAATTATTATGAAAATTATATTTCAATCATTGGATCCCTCTTAATATTACAGACTGGAACTTGAACGCCAAGAGTAAAAATAGGTGCCTGAGGTCAAAGGTTGCAAAAATCTTGTGAGAACATCTGCCCCTTTAAAACAACAAATGACCACTTAACTCAGCTGAACAGTGAATGTGACACCAGAAAAAAAAGAGAAAAAAAAAGAAGAAGCAGGTTAATTGTTTCCATATTGAGCAGCATAGCTAACTGTTGAACTGACCGAGCGAAATTATGGCCTGGATGTGAATAATTGTGCTTCTGTTCTGCCTACATTAGCACTATGGATACTGTGTCTGTGAAAGTGGGTGGTGGATCCACACACAAGTACAGTCAAAACAGAAAATATGTGAGCTCTTTTCCATCTAATTACACTCTTAGAAAAATGTGCAGATTCACTCACATCCAGCTGGGTCCGTTCACTAAATAACTCCCCGAACATCTATTGTACAACAATCATGTGAAACATTAAAGAGAAGCTTGGGGCTCAATACTCTTTGAAGAGGTGGAAAGAGCAGACATCGATGTCAAGGGTTGAGAACTAACAAGATTCTCCTGAAAATGACATTTAAATAAAACTCCTTTGCAACAGCAAATGTTAGTTTTTGCTTTTTTGCAGGAAAGGTATTGCAGACAAAATTGTGTTTTTCCTTAACATTTTTAATCTCTCTCTCTGTTCCAATTCTCTAGTTATTTTAGCTGTAATTTTTACTGTAAAAATATATATTTATGAACATTGACAGTGTCAGCTGGTAATATTTTCATCCTGTGAGTGTGCGCCTATCTCTGTAGTGGCCACTCGGATTTAACAGCAAGATGTGGAGAGTTTTTAAAAGGGTGTCTTTTTAATTTCCTCTCCTTCTTTTCCATCATCATACAACACCATGAAAATTACAGAATAAACAGAAGAAATACAAAATGCTTGTCTGTAGTTTCACAAATAATTTACCCATAAATCAGGTTCACATATTAATAATGTTGACCAGGGGCTCAAACTGGGGGGAAAGTGGGACTGATTACCGGGGCCCTCGAAAGGCCTGAAATAAATTGTCATAACTAACTTAAAATTGGCAGAATAAATGTGATGACAGACTTTTATCCGTATACAAAAAAGAATAGTGGAGGCTGTCTGAGGCCCATCTCACCCCTCTCAATACATAATGGTTCAGTCCACCCCTGCAGCTGCAGGTACGTGAAGATGCATCTCCAAACAGCTTAACAAGCGGAGTGGCTGCTGCTCATCAAGACATGTCTTTCCCCAAGAAAGCAAAATCAGGGAGCCTTAAATGAAAGGAAAAGGCAGAAAGGGAAAGAAAGCAAGGAGAGGGAAGACAACTCCTCACACATTTCTTTCAGAAGAAATGTGAGCACAGTTCACAGCTAACACAGTTTAAGAACAGTTAAAGCTAATGCCAGCAGTTGGAAAGATTGAAGGCAGTCAGACAGCCATGAATCTTCTCAAGTTCAGCAGCAGCAGGTTCCTCATCCTCATCTCATCCCTCATTATAAGTGCCTGAAAGTTCTTATTACAAGTAATCATTTCACATTGAGGTCGCAGACCTCCTTTCCCAGTAAGCTAGCATGACATGTTTGGTATCAGCGGATTCATTCCAATTTCAAGATTTATATGATGATTTATTATATTGCGAGTGTGCATCGCGTTTCCATGGAAACACATGGGTTCTGACTAATAACTGAAACAAAATCAGTCACGTCAGTAGACATAAGTGTAATGGAACATAGTTTACCACTACAGCAAATAATCCAACCCATAGTAACAAGGGCGTCTTGAGATATTGCATTCATGAGATAGACGATGGATGTACAACTGGAAAACATGATACCTCGGCCAGGGCTATGACTGGCGTGGAGTCATGAAAAGTTGTCAAATAACCAAGTAGTTCTTTCTTTCCTAAACCAAACGAACGAATGACAAAGGTACTCTGCAATTGTTTAGATGGTGATCTGTGTTGCGTTGGTTATGTGTTGAAAATAGCTTTGTGTAGCCGGAGCTGTAGAAGCTAGGTTATTTAACAGCCTGATTAGCATAACGTCACTTTAAAGACCTAATAACATGTTTAATATCAGTATTCAGGTAATGACGGGGAAATAGAGTATTTGGATACAACAGCGACATTGGAAATTGTTCACCATCTCCAATATGTACAAATTGTATGTTGTTTATTTCACGCTTTGCACCTGCAGTAGATATAAACGCACTGAATAAAGAGGATTCATTGATTGGTCGTGTTACGACCCATGATCGTATAAACATTTATGTGCTTTTCCCCTCCTTGAATAACCCTCTTTTACCTGAGTGAGAGTATGTGTGCGTGTGATTGGTTGCAGGTGTGTCTAAGTGGTTGCAGGTTGCCCTGGGGAGCTGATTGGCTGCTGCCTTGGAGCCAGAAGTTTAAGGGCCGGCTCCTGCTAGTTCCTGGAGGCTCTCCTCTGCTGTCCCAGACTGCCAGCATGCGTGATTGTGTACAAGCTATGTTTTGAAAAAAAGTATATAAAAATGCTTCGCTGCTGGTGGTGCTTGGGGGACGGGAAGAGGGGAGTCTCATTTTCATGTTGCGCCAGTGTTTCTCCTAAGCCCTGGTGGTAACAGGCCGGTTGGCTTTCTAAGTAGGAGTGTCGATGTAGTCAGACAAGATATCAAACTGAGGAGAGAGAGCAGACACTGTTACGGACAGAGTTACCCTTCACAGGAACAAACACGTTTTCTAACCATGATGGATAATGTTTCTCAAATAAGAATGTTTTTTCTTTTAGGTTTAAATGAAACAAATAACCACAGATTTACTCTCTTCTTTCTCACTTTACTGTGTTACTGTGTGATTTTGCTGGTAAATATTTCTGTTATTGTGACCATCATCATGGATAATAATCTGCATGAACCAATGTATATTTTACTATGTACTTTTTGCATGAATGGACTTTATGGAACAACAGGTTTCCACCCCAAACTTCTCTGGGATCTGCTTTCTCCTGTTCATGTTATCTCTTATTCTGGATGTCTTGTTCAGGCTCAAGTAATTGCTTCATTTGCCTGCACTGATCTGTCTATTCTTTCAGTTATGGCATATGACAGATATGTAGCTATATGTCGGCCACTCGAGTACCACTCTGTCATGTCAAAGCAAAGGCTCATTATGTTAGTGTGTTACTCTTGGATGACACCTTTTTGCATGATGGGTATAAATATGTTTCTAACATCTAGATTAAAGTTATGCAGCCTATATATCTCCAGATTATATTGTGTGAATTGGATTATTGTAAAACTTGCTTGTTTCCCATCTGAAACTACTATTATTAGCATAGTTGCTTACATAGAAATAGTCATTTATGTCCTGCATGCCTTTTTTATAGCTTGGTCTTACATGTATCTTATTAAAACATGTGTGAATTCAATAGAAAACAGGGCAAAGTTCATGCAAACATGTGTCCCACATTTAACCTCCTTGCTTATTTTTCTTGTGGCTACAGCATTTGATGTATTGAGTGTAAGATTTGGTTCAAAAGATTTACCTCAAAGCCTTCAGAACTTTTTTTCAATAGAATTTCTTGTCATACCTCCCTTAATGAATCCTCTCATTTACGGTTTCAAATTGACCAAAATTAGAAACAGAATTTTGGTTGTCATTACCTTAAAAACTAAATAACATCTGTGTTATATTAAGGAAACTTACAGTCCTATGTCTGATGTTCTTCCATACATTTAAACTGTTTAAACTGCTGTTTGCTGTGGTTGATAGAGTTACATGTAACATCCTCAAGAATTTTTGCACATTTAGCAAGAGTTATCTTGTTAATCCTTGAAGAAAGTGTTTTTACCTGAAAGTTTTAACAGAAATTTTTGGAAGGTTTTTTTTATTTTATTTTTTTGATTTAGAGTGTGGAATCATATGTGTCTCATTTGGAGACGCTCTTAAAATGATGACAATTATGTGTTGTGCTCTTTATCTCCTTAATTTTTGATATTCACATCATTCACATTTAGTCAATGGTCGACTCAGTTGTATAATGATTCATGTTGCTGAACATGTGTGTGCACATCTCAGGCAATTCATACAAAATCTTGAATATGACATTATTAAATTGTCATTCATCATGCTGCACTCTGTGCAATGTTGTGTCTACATGTATTTACACTGCAATACAAAAAACAATCCTGCTCCTTTGTTTCAAAGTCTTGATAATTACATGGATCAGCAACTGATGAGGATGCTGACACCTTCAAGATATTTTCGTCATCATTAACTTTTTATTCTTTAGAGAAGTCATTTAAAATAAAAAGTCACCTCGATAAAGGTTTCAACTATCAAGGAATTGGCTACTTAGCAAGAAAGCAAAAATAAAATCTGTCAATGTCAAAAGCTACAAGTCATCTGAAATGGCTGTAAATTGACAATTACTGGCGAGAAGGGACCTGTTTTTATCTATGTCTGTGTGTAATTGAGCATTGTATCAAAGATTATTAACAATTCTGAGTGGTAAACTTGCATTTGAGTTACATAAACTAGTCTGGATGTGACACCATAACTTCAGCTCTTTATAGAACATGCTGATGCCGACTCAGTAGGCCTAAACTTCCGTCTGTGAACATCCAAGTTCTTTGCTCTGGGATTGACAGTTATCTAAGCATGTATGCACTCAGTTTCCACTGATAATTGTGACAGAATTACTTACCAGTCGGAATTTGTTGTACTTTTGAAGACAATGGGTGTCAACCTTTGAACAGAAGAAAAAAAATATGAATAGTTGATTATTTTTATTCAGTAACTGATTTTATTAGAAGCTAGTGAGCTAAGTAACATTAACTCTAAGTTGGCAGATACCATTGCGTAACAATATGAAGGTTTTTTTGTATGTTGAACCAAGCAACTTATCTAGGTTGCTCAGGAGGATGGCTCTCATGGTACTGGGAGACTGAGGCTTAGGTGGAGGCACAAGAAGTAGCACAAATTGCATTGCTATGAATACCACAGCGATGAGTGGAAACAATCTTGCAGCAAGTGGAGTGAAGACTAGAGTACTTAAGTAGGCACTGATGATTAACAGAGCCTCTGCAAAACACCTTTGAGCAGACAGAAACAAAAGCACGAAGGCAAGGCAAGTTTATTTGTATAGCACAATTCTGACACAAGTGTGACTCAAAGTGTTTTTTACAGGCACACACAAATTACATTAAAAGACATAAAAAATTTCATTTAAAAGACAGTAAAAAATTGCATTAAAAATAGCATTTTAAGACCAGTAAAAATATTAAGAAATAAACATCAAAACAAGTAGGTTAAAATAGAAAAGCTTTAAAAGAAACAAGACTGAAGGGTCAGAGTCATAATGCAGTTCAAAGACTTGAATTGCTTCAGTTAAAAGCAGTGGCGAAGCACTGCGAAGCACAGAAACAATACCACACTCAAGGTTCAACAAAACACACAGTTGAGTTTTTGTTCTTGACTCATATGAAACCTTGCAAGGGTCTCGTATGCATGTGTGCATTGACATGGATTCCGGAAGATATCAAGACTGCAAAAAACATATCATTGTAGTTGATGAAAACAGAACGGTAAAATTAGTTGGGGCTGGTGGCGACGACTGGGAACGGTTACAGTACACAGCATTGCTGACTAAAGTTAAAATAGGAAAAGCTATTAATAGAATTATTGAATGAAATAATATTATAGATATAGATATCAAGTGAGGGGATGATGGGGCGTGAGATTGACCGGAGAGTCGGAGCAGCGGGTGCGCTGTTGTATATGCTTCACCGCACGGTTGTGCCGAAAAGGGAGCTGAGCCAGAAGGCAAAGCTCTCAATCTACCGGTCATTATACAACAAGTAGTTCCGACCAACCAATCTGATTGGTCAACAAGACATTTCGACCGTGCTCAAATCAGCATGACAGCATGCCTAACTCATTACTCAAAATATTACTCCGCCAAGTCTGTGTGTATCCAGCATGGTAACGTAGTAACTGTCAGAGCTGGAACAAAAAAATAAAAAAGTACGGCTTGAAATTCAAACTTTCTGCCGTAAAATATGCAGAGGAAAACTCGGGAGAAGCAGCCGCTAGATGTTTCTCTGTCGACCCCAAGAGAGTGAGAGATTGGCGAAAAATAAAACGGAGCTGTCCGAGGAGGACAGCAGCAACAGGACCAGGCTGCCTGCTGGAGGGAGGAAGAAGGCGAGCGAGGAGCCTGAGATAAACATGCCGGAATTAGTTATCAGCAAACGGGCACGCCACGAGAGAGTGTCCCGCAAAATGATCAGGGCGATGGCGAAACAAATGTACGCCACCGTGAGTGACAGCAGAGATGCAACTTCACTTGCAGAAGGATGCCAGAGAATTCACAGAGAAGCTGGCGAAGTTTGTTACATTTTCATCCCAGATTTTTGAGAGGGAGGAATTAAATGCCTTTCCCAAGTTGCCGCCTGGTCCCAAATAAATCCCTTAGTTTCTTAAGTGACTTAAACAAATAAACACCCCAGCTAGTATTTGGTATTTTACGGTAGTTCAGGAAATTCCGATACCGCGATAAAACATTAACGTCAGCTCAGAGTTGATCATCTGGGACTAGAAAATCCTTTCTGTTGCTAGGTCGTTACTAAGGGTTGGATTATTTGCTGGAGTGGTAAACTGCGCTCCATTACACATAGGAGTCTACTGACGTGACTGATTTTGTTTCAGTTATTAGTCAGACCCCATGTGTTTCCATGGAAACGCGACGCACACTCGCAAAAACCTTTAAAATTTGAGAGCAAAATGTCCATCAACATGGATATATTTTAATTATACATTTTATTTGTGTTGGTATTAGTTGTATAATCGCAATATTACCCTCGAGGGTAATAAACTTCAGTGCTGCTTGCGGCCGCATCACTGTCGTGCTCAAATGACGTTAAAGCACACCCTCTCGGGTAATATTGCTTAATTCTTCGTCCCTACCCTCACCTATGGTCATGAGCGATGGGTCATGACTGAAAGAATGAGCTCAGCCATCTGGGAGGGATTCGGAGTAGAGCCGCTGCTTCTCTGTGTCGAAAGGAGCCAGTTGAGTTGGTTCGGGCATCTGATGAGGATGCCACCAGGGCGCCTTCATAGGGAGGGGTTCCTGGCACGTCCAACTGGGAGGAGACCTAGGGGTAGACCCAGAACCAGGTGGAGGGATAATCCACTGCCACACTATTGCCACGCAATAGGTTC